>OW386566.1:18417500-18422727 GCA_936435175.1 Glyphotaelius pellucidus | reverse complement strand
CGGCGCCGTCGGGCCTCGGCCGGCTCGCGCTTCCCGACTGATAGCAAATTTACAAATACCTATCTGCGACAGATCCGACTCGCTCTGCACACTCGCCGGTCCTGTCGTTTTATGTTTTATCATTTTATCATATTTAGTGACTTTTTTACTTTCGCAAATTATTTTTTTTTTCTCTTTTTTTTTTTTTTTTTTTTTTTTTTTTTTTTTAAATGCTCTAAACGCGAGTAACCTAACCTGAACTGACCTCAACTAACCTAAAATAGACTAAACTAACCTAACCTAACCTAACCTAACCTAACCCAACCCAACCCATCCCAACCCAACCCAACCCAACCCAACCCAACCCAACCCAACCCAACCCAACCTAACCTACCTACCTAACCTAACCTAACCTAACCTAACCTAACCTAACCTAACCTAACCTAACCTAACCTAACCTAAACTAACCTGACCTAACCTAACCTAACCCAGCCCAGCCCAGCCTAAAATAACCTAACCTAACCTAACCTAACCTAACCCAACCTAGCCTAGCCTAACCTAACCTAACCTAACCTAACCTAACCTAACCTAACCTAACCTAACCTAGCCTAACCCAACCTAGCCTAACCTAACCTAACCTAACCTTACCTAACCTAACCTACCTAACCTAACCTAACCCAACCTAGCCTAACCTAACCTAACCTAACCTAACCTAACCTAGCCTAACCTAACCTAACCTAACCTAACCTAGCCTAACCTAACCTCACCTAACCTCACCTAACCCGACCTATACTAACCTAACCTAACATAACCTAACCTAACCTACCTAACCTAACCTAACCCAACCTAGCCTAACCTAAACTAACCTACCTACCTAACCTAACCTAACCTAACCTAACCTAACCTAACCTAACCTAACCTAACCTAACCTAACCCAACCCAACCCAGCCTAACCCAACCTAGCCTAACCTAAACTAACCTAACCTAACCTAACCTAACCTAACCCAACCCAACCCAAACTAACCCAACCCAAACTAACCTAACCTAACCTAACCTAACCTAACCTAACCTAGCCTAACCCAACCTAGCCTAACCTAACCTAACCTTACCTAACCTAACCTACCTAACCTAACCCAACCTAGCCTAACCTAACCTAACCTAACCTAACCTAACCTAGCCTAACCTAACCTAACCTAACCTAACCTAGCCTAACCTAACCTCACCTAACCTCACCTAACCCGACCTATACTAACC
The DNA here is from genome assembly GCA_936435175.1 of Glyphotaelius pellucidus. Classification (NCBI taxonomy): domain Eukaryota; kingdom Metazoa; phylum Arthropoda; class Insecta; order Trichoptera; family Limnephilidae; genus Glyphotaelius; species Glyphotaelius pellucidus. The sequence continues at coordinate 18,421,494 of OW386566.1, read as the reverse complement.
TAACCTAACATAACCTAACCTAACCAACCTAACCTAACCTAACCCAACCTAGCCTAACCTAACCTAACCTACCTACCTAACCTAACCTAACCTAACCTAACCTAACCTAACCTAACCTAACCTAACCTAACCTAACCTAACCCAACCCAACCCAACCCAGCCTAACCCAACCTAGCCTAACCTAAACTAACCTAACCTAACCTAACCTAACCTAACCTAACCTAACCTAACCCAACCCAACCCAAACTAACCCAACCCAAACTAACCTAACCTAACCCAACCTAACCTAACCTAACCTAACCCAACCTAACCTAACCTAACCTAACCTAACCTAACCTAGCCTAGCCTAGCCTAGCCTAACCTAACCTAACCTAACCTAACCTAACCTAACCTAACCTAACCTAACCTAACCTAACCTAACCTAACCTAACCTAACCTAACCTAACCTACCTAACCTAACCCAACCCAACCCAGCCTAACCTAACCCAACCTAGCCTAACCTAAACTAACCTAACCTAACCTAACCTAACCTAACCTAACCCAACCCAAACTAACCCAACCCAAACTAACCTAACCTAACCCAACCTAACCTAACCTAACCCAACCCAACCCAACCCAACCTAACCTAACCTAACCCAACCCAACCCAACCCAACCCAACCCAACCCAACCCAACCTAACCCAACCCAACCCAACCCAACCCAACCTAACCCAACCTAACCCAACCTAACCTAACCTAACCTAACCTAACCTAACCTAACCTAACCTAACCTAACCTAACCTAACCTAACCTAACCTAACCTAACCTAACCTAACCTAACCTCCTAACCTAACCTAACCTAATCTAACCTAACCTTATCTAACCTAATCTAAACCAAACTAACCAAACCTGATTTAACCCCCCCCCCCCCACAGTCTTTTTTTTTTGTTTTTAACAAAATTAAACGTACTAGCGTTGGCGGAATGCGTTGCTATGCCACTTAAAAATTAATCGTTTCTCCCTGCGTGTCCTTTCCCATCCGTCCACGTACTAATAATGCATGTACATGTTATGTATTTTTTTATAAGTATAAAAGTGTGTTTTTTTAATGAATAAAAATAATATACTAAGCCAGCAATAAGATGACAAACATTTAGGCGCGTACAGCGCGTCGCGGCCACACCCGCCGCTCACTTATCGCCGCTTACCCGCGCCCTCGACTAGCGAATTAGATTCCTCCCCATCTCCGGCCCCGGTGCGCGGAAAAGAGATTTTTTTCGGTTTCGTATTAAGAGTGACGTTCTGAATTCGAATAAGTACAAAAAATATATGAAAGTTAAGAATTTTTATTTTTTTTTATTTCAAATTTTAAAATCATCAATTTTTTTTTTCGAAAATGTGTGACGTGAACGTAATATTTTTTTTTTTTGAAAATGTATGAAAAAAAAAATAATATAAACCAACCACCATTAAAACGTGATTTAGCACTACGCGCGCATTGAGCCCGACCGGCTAGGCGCACAGAGCGCGTCGCGGCCACACCCGCCGCTCACTTACCGCCGCTTACTCGCGCCCTCGACTAGCGAATTAGATTCCTCCCGTCTCCGGCCCTACCGGCGCCTAAAAGAGATTTTTTTCGGTTTTGTACTAATATCGACGTTCTGCATTCGATTCTGATCATAAATAAAAATAATAAAAAAAATTTTAAATTGACAGCATTAAGTGATTTTTTCGGTTTTGTACTAAGAGTGACGTTCTGCATTCGATTCTGATCAAAAATAATTATTTAAAAAACAAATTAAAATTGATTCTGATCATAAATAAAAATAATAATAAAAAATTTTAATTGACAGCATTAAGTGATTTTTTTCGGTTTTGTACTAAGAGTGACGTTCTGCATTCGATTCTGATCAAAAATAATTATTTAAAAAACAAATTAAAATTGATTCTGATCATAAATAAAAATAATAATAAAAAATTTAAATTGACAGCATTAAGTGATTTTTTTCGGTTTTGTACTAAGAGTGACGTTCTGCATTCGATTCTGATCAAAAATAATTATTTAAAAAACAAATTAAAATTGATTCTGATCATAAATAAAAATAATAATAAAAAATTTAAATTGACAGCATTAAGTGATTTTTTTCGGTTTTGTACTAAGAGTGACGTTCTGCATTCGATTCTGATCAAAAATAATTATTTAAAAAACAAATTAAAATTGACACCATTAAGTGTGTCGCAGTTACTCCCGCCGTTTACCCGCGAGGCATCGACTCGAAATTAGATTTCTCCCATCTCCGGCCCTAGGGAGCGGAAAAGAGATTTTTTTCGGTTTCGTGCGTAATAGTGACGTTCTGAATTCGATTAAGTTCAAAAATATATAAAAGTTAAGAAAATTAAGAAAAAAAAAAAAAAATTTAAAAATGTATAATTTTTTTTTTTTTTTTTCTTTTTTTTTTTAATGATGTGTGCGTATTTTTTTTATTTTTTTTTAAATGTATGAAAAAAAAATAAGTTTCGTACTAAGAGTGACACGTCCTCAATTCGATTACGTTCAAAAATATATAAAAATTAAGAATTAAATTTTTCAAAAAAAAAAAATTATATTTTTTTTTTCTTTTTTTTTTACTGACGTGTACGTATTTTTTTTTTTTTTTTGAAAACGTATGAAAAAAAAATAATATAAACCAACCACCAACTAAAACGTGATTTAGCACTAGGCGCGCATTGAGCCCGAGCGGCTAGGCGCACAGAGCGCGTCGCGGCCACGCCCGCCGCTCACGTATCGCCGCTTACCCGCGCCCTATACTAGCGAATTAGATGCCTCGCATCTCCGGCCCTAGGGTGCGGAAAAGGTGATTTTTTCGGTTTTACTACTAACAGTGACGTTCTGCATTCATTACGTAAAGGTCAAAATTGAATCGCTTTGAATATTCATTTTCGTGATGTGCAAGTCGGCAGTGTGTAATTTTATAAACCATTACAATTATTCAAAAACACTTAAGACTCTTTTCTTTTCATCGTTGTTATCAACTTACAAATATTGGTACTATCTCACAGCAGTGGCTGGCTATTCAGATTATGTTGTTCACAGATTTTCTACATTTTTTTTTTTTTTTTTTTTTAATATTTTACTTATTATTACATTTTCAACGTACCTCTTAAGTTAAGTTATTTGCACATATTTAAATATATATTTTCATTGTTGCAATATTGTAATATTTAAATATACAACCTCACAGCTATAGCTGTCTTTTACATCATGTTGCTGCTTTACCTTATCTATACGTTATATCTGTGCAAAAGCCGAATGGCGTTAATATTATAAATAAATAACGCTATACTTTTTACCCACCATCTTTACTTCTGTGTACCCCACGCGTAATACCCGCTTATGTCATATTTAGTCATCTAAACACACACACACACCTGTGTGCACTAAATCATAAAAACATGTAAATACGAACGTGAAAGCCCATCAATCTTATATATAAAAATCAATATTTGTTTGTTTGTTTTTTATCCACCGCCATACCGTTCATCCGATTGCGATGAAACTTTCGTGATTAGTTGTGCGCACGCCCGCGAAGGTTATAGGCTGTATATAATGGTAAGCTCTGGCGTTATAAAATTTGTATTAAAAAATTACTATAGATAGTGTATGTAGTGCGCGAGTGGTTAGAAAATGTGAAATACATGCAGGGAAAGGACATGCAGGGAGAAACAATTTATTTCATGTAATGGCGTTGCAACGCATGCATGCCGGGTGCACGCTAGTGATATAATAAAATGAAAAATATAATATAAAAGATTGGAGGAAAGAAAACGAAAACAAACAAACGAAAACAAACAAACAAACAAACAAACAAACAAACAAACAAACAAACAAACAAACAAACAGTTAAACAAAAAAAATCGCATAAAAAAAGCCCCCAAGGCACACTCCGCTCGGGAGCGCACCTCGGTGGGCAAAAACATACAAGTGTAGAAAACGAAAGAGAACGAAACGAAGACG
>OW386566.1:18405000-18415000 GCA_936435175.1 Glyphotaelius pellucidus | reverse complement strand
ACCTCGCTTGAGTATTTGCTACTACCACCAAGATCTGCGCCGACGGAGGCTCCAGGCGGGCTCACGCCCAGACCCTTCTGCGCACACCGCCGCGGCCATCCTACTCGTTGCGGCTTCAAAACGATCGCACGGCCGAGGCCGCACGAACGCCCCGCTTGCCTGCAACGGTCGAGTATAGGCTGAACGCTACAGCGCCATCCATTTTCAGGGCTGGTTGCTTCGGCAGGTGAGTTGTTACACACTCCTTAGCGGATTCCGACTTCCATGGCCACCGTCCTGCTGTCCTGAGCGACCAACGCCTTTTATGGTATCCGATGAGCGTTCATTGGGCGCCTTAACTCGACGTTTGGTTCATCCCACAGCGCCAGTTCTGCTTACCAAAATTGGCCCACTTGGCACTCCCATCCGAGCTCCTACTTCATCTTCGAGCAAGAAGGAGATCTCACCCATTTAAAGTTTGAGAATAGGTTGAGGCCATTTCGGCCCCAATGCCTCTAATCATTCGCTTTACCGGATGAGACTGTGCGAATGGCGGTCCGAAAACCGTCATGTTTCTCGAGCGCCAGCTATCCTGAGGGAAACTTCGGATGGAACCAGCTATTAGATAGTTCGATTAGTCTTTCGCCCCTATACCCAGTTCGGACGATCGATTTGCACGTCAGAATCGCTTCGGTCCTCCATCAGGGTTTCCCCTGACTTCGACCTGACCAGGCATAGTTCACCATCTTTCGGGTCCCAGCGTGTACGCTCTCAGTGCGTCTCGATAATCGCACGGGGGCTTTCTCGAAACGCCTCGGGAATGCGGCGGGGCGTCTGACGACGCCCGCGCATCTTCCCTGCGACCGGCTCGAGGCCGGCCTTTCACTTTCATTTCGCCTCTGGGTTTATCAGTGTTCCCAATGACTCGCGCACATGCTAGACTCCTTGGTCCGTGTTTCAAGACGGGTCCTGTGAGTGCCCAAAACAAAACCACCGCCGACCGGGACGCGTCCCGTCCGAGAGCGCGCCGCTAACGACGGACACCCGACTCGCGACACCCGCGACGCACTAGACGCCGGGGGCCACGCGAAGGACGCCGCTGCAGCGCGACGGACGCCCGCGAGGGGCGGACGCGATCCTCGTTCTCTACCGTCGCTGCGTAATGTACGCCGCGGCCGTGGACACCGCGGCTCCGCCTCGCAGAGCGAGACGGGTCAACCGCACGGCGCATTCGACCGCGGCGCGACGGGTCGCGGTGTTATACTAAGGGAGAAGTGCACGCGCTCCGAGAGCCTGACGGCGCACCCGCGCACCCACCGCCCCGACCCGAGAGCCGAAGGCGAAGGTTTGCGCGAGGCGCGAGCCCCGACGGAAGACACGATGAATCTCCCCGTTCGCTCGTTTGAGTTCCACAGGTTTACCCCTGAACGGTTTCACGTACTCTTTAACTCTCTCTTCAAAGTTCTTTTCAACTTTCCCTCACGGTACTTGTTCGCTATCGGTCTCGTGGTAGTATTTAGCCTTAGATGGAGTTTACCACCCACTTAGGGCTGCACTCTCAAGCAACCCGACTCTAGGGAGAGAGACCGTCGCGGCCGGCTACCGTCACCACGGGCCTGGCACCCTCTGCGGGTAAGCGGGCCCCGTTCAAGATGAACTTGGACAGGCAGCCGTGACTAATGACCGCGCGTGTATGTATAACTCTCCTCCCGAACGCTACATTTCCCGGCGGCCCGCCGGGGCCGCAGGATTCAGCGCTGGGCTCTTCCCGTTTCGCTCGCCGCTACTCGGGGAATCCTCGTTAGTTTCTTTTCCTCCGCTTACTGATATGCTTAAGTTCGGCGGGTGATCTCTCCTGATTTGAGGTCGACAACAAAAGTTTTATAAGTTCGAAAAGTACATAGATAAATATATATTTCCGCCCGTGCACGACTCTGTCAAGCGAGCGCGAGATCGCGGCGCGTCCGCGGAGGTGCGCGCGGCCGAGAGCGCGAAGATCGCCCCGGAGAACCGACCGCTTTCGCGGGTCGACTCGCCAGTTTTCAGCGTCGTCGCTAGCTCAAGGCTCGCACGCGTTCCTCCGCGTTTGGTATAACACACGCGAAACAAGCGCGCATCGAGAGAGCACTTCGTCAAATTTAACCGGACGCCGAGGTCCCGGCGCTCGCCTCCGGAGAGACGGCGCGCTCGGGCCCCGGCGACGCCGGCAACGCTCGCTCCGCGCGCCGCTAGGACGCGAGAGCAGTCTGGTCGCATTGTGTGCGCGACCCTCAAACAGGAGTGGTCCGTCGACAAACTACGTCTTGCTCGGACCGCAATGTGCGTTCGAAATGTCGATGCTCATGTGTCCTGCAGTTCACACTCTGACGCGCATTTAGCTGCGTTCTTCATCGACCCACGAGCCGAGTGATCCGCCGTTCAGGGTAATAATGATATTATTATCACATTTGGTTTTTTTACAATCGGTTTGCGTTTTCGAAATATATTTATTATTTCATTCAACAAAAATAAAATTTTGTCCCGCCGCCCGCTAGGAGCGACGGCTAAAGTTTCACCGGACGAGCGGATAGAGGAGAGAGAGAGAGAAAACTCTCACCCCCTCCTCCGCTCGACGCCGGCGGTCACAGTGTTCGCATCGGCGCCCTAGGGCGATCTCCGACGCAGTCTAGCATTCGTTCAATTATTTAATGTATATTAAAATTTTCATTTTACAGAAAATTAAAACACAGGAAATGATCCTTCCGCAGGTTCACCTACGGAAACCTTGTTACGACTTTTACTTCCTCTAAATGATCAAATTCGGTCAAACTTTCCGACGCGTCGGATGCCCGTGAGAGCTTCCGCGCACCAGTCCGAAGACCTCACCAAATCATCCATCGGTAGTAGCGACGGGCGGTGTGTACAAAGGGCAGGGACGCAATCAACGCGAGCTGGTGACTCGCTTTTACTAGGAATTCCTCGTTCATGGGGGAGAATTGCAAACCCCAATCCCTATCACGAAGGGGTTTCATCGGGTTACCCGGGCCGTTAGGCCAAGGAGGACACGCTGATCCCTTCAGTGTAGCGCGCGTGCGGCCCAGGACATCTAAGGGCATCACAGACCTGCTATTGCTCAATCTCGTGCGGCTATATATACCGCCGGTCCCTCTAAGAAGATTTTCATTGTACGCCGGTAGTGAAGACCGCGAAACGCACGACCCCGACGCGCGAACGCCGAAGCCGCGCGCACACGGACCCTCGTGATACCGGTTGCACGTCTATTTAATAGGCTAGAGTTACGTTCGTTACCGGAATTAACCTGACAAATCGCTCCACCAACTAAGAGCGGCCATGCACCACCACCCACCGAATCGAGAAAGAGCTGTTAATCCGTCAATCCTTCCAGTGTCCGGGCCTGGTGAGTTTTCCCGTGTTGAGTCGAATTAAGCCGCAGGCTCCACTCCTGGTGGTGCCCTTCCGTCAATTCCTTTAAGTTTCAGCTTTGCAACCATACTCCCCCCGGAGCCCGAAAGCTTTGGTTTCCCGGGAGCTGCCCACCGGGTTAAAATTATGAAACTTCGGCGGATCGCTGGCTGGCATCATTTATGGTTAGAACTACAGCGGTATCTAATCGCCTTCGAACCTCTAACTTTCGTTCTTGATTAATGAAAACACCTTTGGCAAATGCTTTCGCTTTAGTCCGTCTTGCGACGATCCAAGAATTTCACCTCTAACGTCTCAATACGAATGCCCCCAGTCGTCCCTATTAATCATTACCTCTGGTATCAGAAAGCCAACAAAACAGAACCGAGGTCCTATTCTATTATTCCATGCGTACAATATTCAGGCAAGTGTTAGCCCGCTTTGAGCACTCTAATTTGTTCAAAGTAAACAGCCGCGACGGCCCGCCTCGGTGCGCGGCCGACCGTGAGGCCGACCGACACACGCCGGCGGTGGACGCACCGGCGAGAAGCCCCGCAGACGTGCCTGTCGTACCGCATTCGGTAGACCGACACCGCAGGACACAATTTCAACTACGAGCTTTTTAACCGCAACAACTTTAGTATATGCTATTGGAGCTGGAATTACCGCGGCTGCTGGCACCAGACTTGCCCTCCAATGGATCCTCATTAAAGGATTTAAAGTGTAATCATTCCGATCACGAGGCCTCGGACGAGTCCCGTATCGTTATTTTTCGTCACTACCTCCCCGTGCCGGGAGTGGGTAATTTGCGCGCCTGCTGCCTTCCGTGGATGTGGTAGCCGTTTCTCAGGCTCCCTCTCCGGAATCGAACCCTGATTCCCCGTTACCCGTGACAACCATGGTAGTCGCATAAACTACCATCGACAGTTGATAAGGCAGACATTTGAAAGATGCGTCGCCGGTGCTAGACCGTGCGATCAGCTCAAAGTTATCTAGAGTCATCTCGAATGGCGACGGACGGGGCGCGAACCCCGCCGCCGATTGGTTTTTGATCTAATAAAAGCATTCCTCCCGTTACCGGTCAGAACCTCGTTTGCATGTATTAGCTCTAGAATTGCCACAGTTATCCAAGTAACCGTGTACGATCTAAGGAACCAAAACTGATATATTGAGCCATTCGCGGTTTCACCTTAATTCGGCTTTTACTGAGACTTGCATGGCTTAGTCTTTGAGACAAGCATATGATTACTGGCAGGATCAACCAGGGAGCTGCACCACCGTCGGAGGGGCTTCGACACCGCCAGCCGAACGACAGAGGCCCGCCCTCGCTAGGAGGGCGCGGACAACACGGCGTTAAGGAACACGCGACGGAGTCACCCGCACGAGTCACGCTCATTATGCGTACCGCTTCCCGCGACAATATCGCTATCGTCGCGTTCGTGATATGTATTCAAACGAAGAAAGAGTGAAAAATAAATTTCAAACTATCGCTCGATCTATGATTCCCATTCGTAAAACGTGTACACCGAAAGCGCACGCCTTTGGCGAGGCAACAGTGAGACGGGGATAAAATCCTCCGCCTTTGCTTTGAAAATTCTGCTCGCGCGGAACTCCAGAGTCGAAACATGAGCGCGAACGCCGCGCAGAAGCGGGCGACGCGTAGTGTCTCGCAAATAACACCGCCGACGCGACCGATAGGCCGCCGCAGTTTGCGAACGCCGTGCATCGAGAGCCCGCCACACTCGGCGGGCACAAAGCAGCGCGGGGCCGGCTTCTCGCTCGGGACGGCGCCGGGCCCGAGCCGCCCGCCCGGACCCCTCGGACGCGCTCTGCGCTCGGCGCCGTCGGGCCTCGGCCGGCTCGCGCTTCCCGACTGATAGCAAATTTACAAATACCTATCTGCGACAGATCCGACTCGCTCTGCACACTCGCCGGTCCTGTCGTTTTATGTTTTATCATTTTATCATATTTAGTGACTTTTTTACTTTCGCAAATTATTTTTTTTTTCTCTTTTTTTTTTTTTTTTTTTTTTTTTTTTTTTTTAAATGCTCTAAACGCGAGTAACCTAACCTGAACTGACCTCAACTAACCTAAAATAGACTAAACTAACCTAACCTAACCTAACCTAACCTAACCCAACCCAACCCATCCCAACCCAACCCAACCCAACCCAACCCAACCCAACCCAACCCAACCCAACCTAACCTACCTACCTAACCTAACCTAACCTAACCTAACCTAACCTAACCTAACCTAACCTAACCTAACCTAACCTAAACTAACCTGACCTAACCTAACCTAACCCAGCCCAGCCCAGCCTAAAATAACCTAACCTAACCTAACCTAACCTAACCCAACCTAGCCTAGCCTAACCTAACCTAACCTAACCTAACCTAACCTAACCTAACCTAACCTAACCTAGCCTAACCCAACCTAGCCTAACCTAACCTAACCTAACCTTACCTAACCTAACCTACCTAACCTAACCTAACCCAACCTAGCCTAACCTAACCTAACCTAACCTAACCTAACCTAGCCTAACCTAACCTAACCTAACCTAACCTAGCCTAACCTAACCTCACCTAACCTCACCTAACCCGACCTATACTAACCTAACCTAACATAACCTAACCTAACCTACCTAACCTAACCTAACCCAACCTAGCCTAACCTAAACTAACCTACCTACCTAACCTAACCTAACCTAACCTAACCTAACCTAACCTAACCTAACCTAACCTAACCTAACCCAACCCAACCCAGCCTAACCCAACCTAGCCTAACCTAAACTAACCTAACCTAACCTAACCTAACCTAACCCAACCCAACCCAAACTAACCCAACCCAAACTAACCTAACCTAACCTAACCTAACCTAACCTAACCTAGCCTAACCCAACCTAGCCTAACCTAACCTAACCTTACCTAACCTAACCTACCTAACCTAACCCAACCTAGCCTAACCTAACCTAACCTAACCTAACCTAACCTAGCCTAACCTAACCTAACCTAACCTAACCTAGCCTAACCTAACCTCACCTAACCTCACCTAACCCGACCTATACTAACCTAACCTAACATAACCTAACCTAACCAACCTAACCTAACCTAACCCAACCTAGCCTAACCTAACCTAACCTACCTACCTAACCTAACCTAACCTAACCTAACCTAACCTAACCTAACCTAACCTAACCTAACCTAACCTAACCCAACCCAACCCAACCCAGCCTAACCCAACCTAGCCTAACCTAAACTAACCTAACCTAACCTAACCTAACCTAACCTAACCTAACCTAACCCAACCCAACCCAAACTAACCCAACCCAAACTAACCTAACCTAACCCAACCTAACCTAACCTAACCTAACCCAACCTAACCTAACCTAACCTAACCTAACCTAACCTAGCCTAGCCTAGCCTAGCCTAACCTAACCTAACCTAACCTAACCTAACCTAACCTAACCTAACCTAACCTAACCTAACCTAACCTAACCTAACCTAACCTAACCTAACCTACCTAACCTAACCCAACCCAACCCAGCCTAACCTAACCCAACCTAGCCTAACCTAAACTAACCTAACCTAACCTAACCTAACCTAACCTAACCCAACCCAAACTAACCCAACCCAAACTAACCTAACCTAACCCAACCTAACCTAACCTAACCCAACCCAACCCAACCCAACCTAACCTAACCTAACCCAACCCAACCCAACCCAACCCAACCCAACCCAACCCAACCTAACCCAACCCAACCCAACCCAACCCAACCTAACCCAACCTAACCCAACCTAACCTAACCTAACCTAACCTAACCTAACCTAACCTAACCTAACCTAACCTAACCTAACCTAACCTAACCTAACCTAACCTAACCTAACCTAACCTCCTAACCTAACCTAACCTAATCTAACCTAACCTTATCTAACCTAATCTAAACCAAACTAACCAAACCTGATTTAACCCCCCCCCCCCCACAGTCTTTTTTTTTTGTTTTTAACAAAATTAAACGTACTAGCGTTGGCGGAATGCGTTGCTATGCCACTTAAAAATTAATCGTTTCTCCCTGCGTGTCCTTTCCCATCCGTCCACGTACTAATAATGCATGTACATGTTATGTATTTTTTTATAAGTATAAAAGTGTGTTTTTTTAATGAATAAAAATAATATACTAAGCCAGCAATAAGATGACAAACATTTAGGCGCGTACAGCGCGTCGCGGCCACACCCGCCGCTCACTTATCGCCGCTTACCCGCGCCCTCGACTAGCGAATTAGATTCCTCCCCATCTCCGGCCCCGGTGCGCGGAAAAGAGATTTTTTTCGGTTTCGTATTAAGAGTGACGTTCTGAATTCGAATAAGTACAAAAAATATATGAAAGTTAAGAATTTTTATTTTTTTTTATTTCAAATTTTAAAATCATCAATTTTTTTTTTCGAAAATGTGTGACGTGAACGTAATATTTTTTTTTTTTGAAAATGTATGAAAAAAAAAATAATATAAACCAACCACCATTAAAACGTGATTTAGCACTACGCGCGCATTGAGCCCGACCGGCTAGGCGCACAGAGCGCGTCGCGGCCACACCCGCCGCTCACTTACCGCCGCTTACTCGCGCCCTCGACTAGCGAATTAGATTCCTCCCGTCTCCGGCCCTACCGGCGCCTAAAAGAGATTTTTTTCGGTTTTGTACTAATATCGACGTTCTGCATTCGATTCTGATCATAAATAAAAATAATAAAAAAAATTTTAAATTGACAGCATTAAGTGATTTTTTCGGTTTTGTACTAAGAGTGACGTTCTGCATTCGATTCTGATCAAAAATAATTATTTAAAAAACAAATTAAAATTGATTCTGATCATAAATAAAAATAATAATAAAAAATTTTAATTGACAGCATTAAGTGATTTTTTTCGGTTTTGTACTAAGAGTGACGTTCTGCATTCGATTCTGATCAAAAATAATTATTTAAAAAACAAATTAAAATTGATTCTGATCATAAATAAAAATAATAATAAAAAATTTAAATTGACAGCATTAAGTGATTTTTTTCGGTTTTGTACTAAGAGTGACGTTCTGCATTCGATTCTGATCAAAAATAATTATTTAAAAAACAAATTAAAATTGATTCTGATCATAAATAAAAATAATAATAAAAAATTTAAATTGACAGCATTAAGTGATTTTTTTCGGTTTTGTACTAAGAGTGACGTTCTGCATTCGATTCTGATCAAAAATAATTATTTAAAAAACAAATTAAAATTGACACCATTAAGTGTGTCGCAGTTACTCCCGCCGTTTACCCGCGAGGCATCGACTCGAAATTAGATTTCTCCCATCTCCGGCCCTAGGGAGCGGAAAAGAGATTTTTTTCGGTTTCGTGCGTAATAGTGACGTTCTGAATTCGATTAAGTTCAAAAATATATAAAAGTTAAGAAAATTAAGAAAAAAAAAAAAAAATTTAAAAATGTATAATTTTTTTTTTTTTTTTTCTTTTTTTTTTTAATGATGTGTGCGTATTTTTTTTATTTTTTTTTAAATGTATGAAAAAAAAATAAGTTTCGTACTAAGAGTGACACGTCCTCAATTCGATTACGTTCAAAAATATATAAAAATTAAGAATTAAATTTTTCAAAAAAAAAAAATTATATTTTTTTTTTCTTTTTTTTTTACTGACGTGTACGTATTTTTTTTTTTTTTTTGAAAACGTATGAAAAAAAAATAATATAAACCAACCACCAACTAAAACGTGATTTAGCACTAGGCGCGCATTGAGCCCGAGCGGCTAGGCGCACAGAGCGCGTCGCGGCCACGCCCGCCGCTCACGTATCGCCGCTTACCCGCGCCCTATACTAGCGAATTAGATGCCTCGCATCTCCGGCCCTAGGGTGCGGAAAAGGTGATTTTTTCGGTTTTACTACTAACAGTGACGTTCTGCATTCATTACGTAAAGGTCAAAATTGAATCGCTTTGAATATTCATTTTCGTGATGTGCAAGTCGGCAGTGTGTAATTTTATAAACCATTACAATTATTCAAAAACACTTAAGACTCTTTTCTTTTCATCGTTGTTATCAACTTACAAATATTGGTACTATCTCACAGCAGTGGCTGGCTATTCAGATTATGTTGTTCACAGATTTTCTACATTTTTTTTTTTTTTTTTTTTTAATATTTTACTTATTATTACATTTTCAACGTACCTCTTAAGTTAAGTTATTTGCACATATTTAAATATATATTTTCATTGTTGCAATATTGTAATATTTAAATATACAACCTCACAGCTATAGCTGTCTTTTACATCATGTTGCTGCTTTACCTTATCTATACGTTATATCTGTGCAAAAGCCGAATGGCGTTAATATTATAAATAAATAACGCTATACTTTTTACCCACCATCTTTACTTCTGTGTACCCCACGCGTAATACCCGCTTATGTCATATTTAGTCATCTAAACACACACACACACCTGTGTGCACTAAATCATAAAAACATGTAAATACGAACGTGAAAGCCCATCAATCTTATATATAAAAATCAATATTTGTTTGTTTGTTTTTTATCCACCGCCATACCGTTCATCCGATTGCGATGAAACTTTCGTGATTAGT
>OW386566.1:18015000-18402500 GCA_936435175.1 Glyphotaelius pellucidus | reverse complement strand
ATATGGGTACGAGCCGGCGCGACATCTCCGCGTATCCCTCACCTGAATTTTCAAGGTCCGAGGGGCCGATCCGGACACCGCCGCATCGGCGATGCTCTTCGCGTCCCGAGCCCTATCTCCCCGCTATGGGATTCCAGGGCGCTCGAACGCTCAGGCAGAAAAGATAACTCTCTCCGGATCTCCCGTCGGCGTCTTCAGGCCACTTTGGGTTACCCCGACGAACTCTCTTGCGAGGGAACGATTTTTAAGACGGTTCCGCAGCCGGGTTCCGGAACTGCAACCGGATTCCCTTTCGCCCGACGGGTGTACTTTTAAGAAAACACTTTTTACAGTAGTATAACTTTACACCATCATCAACATCGGATTTCTCCTAGGGCTTAGGATCGACTAACTCGCGTGCAACGGCTGTTAACGCGAAACCCTTCTCCACATCAGCCCTCAAGGACCTCGCTTGAGTATTTGCTACTACCACCAAGATCTGCGCCGACGGAGGCTCCAGGCGGGCTCACGCCCAGACCCTTCTGCGCACACCGCCGCGGCCATCCTACTCGTTGCGGCTTCAAAACGATCGCACGGCCGAGGCCGCACGAACGCCCCGCTTGCCTGCAACGGTCGAGTATAGGCTGAACGCTACAGCGCCATCCATTTTCAGGGCTGGTTGCTTCGGCAGGTGAGTTGTTACACACTCCTTAGCGGATTCCGACTTCCATGGCCACCGTCCTGCTGTCCTGAGCGACCAACGCCTTTTATGGTATCCGATGAGCGTTCATTGGGCGCCTTAACTCGACGTTTGGTTCATCCCACAGCGCCAGTTCTGCTTACCAAAATTGGCCCACTTGGCACTCCCATCCGAGCTCCTACTTCATCTTCGAGCAAGAAGGAGATCTCACCCATTTAAAGTTTGAGAATAGGTTGAGGCCATTTCGGCCCCAATGCCTCTAATCATTCGCTTTACCGGATGAGACTGTGCGAATGGCGGTCCGAAAACCGTCATGTTTCTCGAGCGCCAGCTATCCTGAGGGAAACTTCGGATGGAACCAGCTATTAGATAGTTCGATTAGTCTTTCGCCCCTATACCCAGTTCGGACGATCGATTTGCACGTCAGAATCGCTTCGGTCCTCCATCAGGGTTTCCCCTGACTTCGACCTGACCAGGCATAGTTCACCATCTTTCGGGTCCCAGCGTGTACGCTCTCAGTGCGTCTCGATAATCGCACGGGGGCTTTCTCGAAACGCCTCGGGAATGCGGCGGGGCGTCTGACGACGCCCGCGCATCTTCCCTGCGACCGGCTCGAGGCCGGCCTTTCACTTTCATTTCGCCTCTGGGTTTATCAGTGTTCCCAATGACTCGCGCACATGCTAGACTCCTTGGTCCGTGTTTCAAGACGGGTCCTGTGAGTGCCCAAAACAAAACCACCGCCGACCGGGACGCGTCCCGTCCGAGAGCGCGCCGCTAACGACGGACACCCGACTCGCGACACCCGCGACGCACTAGACGCCGGGGGCCACGCGAAGGACGCCGCTGCAGCGCGACGGACGCCCGCGAGGGGCGGACGCGATCCTCGTTCTCTACCGTCGCTGCGTAATGTACGCCGCGGCCGTGGACACCGCGGCTCCGCCTCGCAGAGCGAGACGGGTCAACCGCACGGCGCATTCGACCGCGGCGCGACGGGTCGCGGTGTTATACTAAGGGAGAAGTGCACGCGCTCCGAGAGCCTGACGGCGCACCCGCGCACCCACCGCCCCGACCCGAGAGCCGAAGGCGAAGGTTTGCGCGAGGCGCGAGCCCCGACGGAAGACACGATGAATCTCCCCGTTCGCTCGTTTGAGTTCCACAGGTTTACCCCTGAACGGTTTCACGTACTCTTTAACTCTCTCTTCAAAGTTCTTTTCAACTTTCCCTCACGGTACTTGTTCGCTATCGGTCTCGTGGTAGTATTTAGCCTTAGATGGAGTTTACCACCCACTTAGGGCTGCACTCTCAAGCAACCCGACTCTAGGGAGAGAGACCGTCGCGGCCGGCTACCGTCACCACGGGCCTGGCACCCTCTGCGGGTAAGCGGGCCCCGTTCAAGATGAACTTGGACAGGCAGCCGTGACTAATGACCGCGCGTGTATGTATAACTCTCCTCCCGAACGCTACATTTCCCGGCGGCCCGCCGGGGCCGCAGGATTCAGCGCTGGGCTCTTCCCGTTTCGCTCGCCGCTACTCGGGGAATCCTCGTTAGTTTCTTTTCCTCCGCTTACTGATATGCTTAAGTTCGGCGGGTGATCTCTCCTGATTTGAGGTCGACAACAAAAGTTTTATAAGTTCGAAAAGTACATAGATAAATATATATTTCCGCCCGTGCACGACTCTGTCAAGCGAGCGCGAGATCGCGGCGCGTCCGCGGAGGTGCGCGCGGCCGAGAGCGCGAAGATCGCCCCGGAGAACCGACCGCTTTCGCGGGTCGACTCGCCAGTTTTCAGCGTCGTCGCTAGCTCAAGGCTCGCACGCGTTCCTCCGCGTTTGGTATAACACACGCGAAACAAGCGCGCATCGAGAGAGCACTTCGTCAAATTTAACCGGACGCCGAGGTCCCGGCGCTCGCCTCCGGAGAGACGGCGCGCTCGGGCCCCGGCGACGCCGGCAACGCTCGCTCCGCGCGCCGCTAGGACGCGAGAGCAGTCTGGTCGCATTGTGTGCGCGACCCTCAAACAGGAGTGGTCCGTCGACAAACTACGTCTTGCTCGGACCGCAATGTGCGTTCGAAATGTCGATGCTCATGTGTCCTGCAGTTCACACTCTGACGCGCATTTAGCTGCGTTCTTCATCGACCCACGAGCCGAGTGATCCGCCGTTCAGGGTAATAATGATATTATTATCACATTTGGTTTTTTTACAATCGGTTTGCGTTTTCGAAATATATTTATTATTTCATTCAACAAAAATAAAATTTTGTCCCGCCGCCCGCTAGGAGCGACGGCTAAAGTTTCACCGGACGAGCGGATAGAGGAGAGAGAGAGAGAAAACTCTCACCCCCTCCTCCGCTCGACGCCGGCGGTCACAGTGTTCGCATCGGCGCCCTAGGGCGATCTCCGACGCAGTCTAGCATTCGTTCAATTATTTAATGTATATTAAAATTTTCATTTTACAGAAAATTAAAACACAGGAAATGATCCTTCCGCAGGTTCACCTACGGAAACCTTGTTACGACTTTTACTTCCTCTAAATGATCAAATTCGGTCAAACTTTCCGACGCGTCGGATGCCCGTGAGAGCTTCCGCGCACCAGTCCGAAGACCTCACCAAATCATCCATCGGTAGTAGCGACGGGCGGTGTGTACAAAGGGCAGGGACGCAATCAACGCGAGCTGGTGACTCGCTTTTACTAGGAATTCCTCGTTCATGGGGGAGAATTGCAAACCCCAATCCCTATCACGAAGGGGTTTCATCGGGTTACCCGGGCCGTTAGGCCAAGGAGGACACGCTGATCCCTTCAGTGTAGCGCGCGTGCGGCCCAGGACATCTAAGGGCATCACAGACCTGCTATTGCTCAATCTCGTGCGGCTATATATACCGCCGGTCCCTCTAAGAAGATTTTCATTGTACGCCGGTAGTGAAGACCGCGAAACGCACGACCCCGACGCGCGAACGCCGAAGCCGCGCGCACACGGACCCTCGTGATACCGGTTGCACGTCTATTTAATAGGCTAGAGTTACGTTCGTTACCGGAATTAACCTGACAAATCGCTCCACCAACTAAGAGCGGCCATGCACCACCACCCACCGAATCGAGAAAGAGCTGTTAATCCGTCAATCCTTCCAGTGTCCGGGCCTGGTGAGTTTTCCCGTGTTGAGTCGAATTAAGCCGCAGGCTCCACTCCTGGTGGTGCCCTTCCGTCAATTCCTTTAAGTTTCAGCTTTGCAACCATACTCCCCCCGGAGCCCGAAAGCTTTGGTTTCCCGGGAGCTGCCCACCGGGTTAAAATTATGAAACTTCGGCGGATCGCTGGCTGGCATCATTTATGGTTAGAACTACAGCGGTATCTAATCGCCTTCGAACCTCTAACTTTCGTTCTTGATTAATGAAAACACCTTTGGCAAATGCTTTCGCTTTAGTCCGTCTTGCGACGATCCAAGAATTTCACCTCTAACGTCTCAATACGAATGCCCCCAGTCGTCCCTATTAATCATTACCTCTGGTATCAGAAAGCCAACAAAACAGAACCGAGGTCCTATTCTATTATTCCATGCGTACAATATTCAGGCAAGTGTTAGCCCGCTTTGAGCACTCTAATTTGTTCAAAGTAAACAGCCGCGACGGCCCGCCTCGGTGCGCGGCCGACCGTGAGGCCGACCGACACACGCCGGCGGTGGACGCACCGGCGAGAAGCCCCGCAGACGTGCCTGTCGTACCGCATTCGGTAGACCGACACCGCAGGACACAATTTCAACTACGAGCTTTTTAACCGCAACAACTTTAGTATATGCTATTGGAGCTGGAATTACCGCGGCTGCTGGCACCAGACTTGCCCTCCAATGGATCCTCATTAAAGGATTTAAAGTGTAATCATTCCGATCACGAGGCCTCGGACGAGTCCCGTATCGTTATTTTTCGTCACTACCTCCCCGTGCCGGGAGTGGGTAATTTGCGCGCCTGCTGCCTTCCGTGGATGTGGTAGCCGTTTCTCAGGCTCCCTCTCCGGAATCGAACCCTGATTCCCCGTTACCCGTGACAACCATGGTAGTCGCATAAACTACCATCGACAGTTGATAAGGCAGACATTTGAAAGATGCGTCGCCGGTGCTAGACCGTGCGATCAGCTCAAAGTTATCTAGAGTCATCTCGAATGGCGACGGACGGGGCGCGAACCCCGCCGCCGATTGGTTTTTGATCTAATAAAAGCATTCCTCCCGTTACCGGTCAGAACCTCGTTTGCATGTATTAGCTCTAGAATTGCCACAGTTATCCAAGTAACCGTGTACGATCTAAGGAACCAAAACTGATATATTGAGCCATTCGCGGTTTCACCTTAATTCGGCTTTTACTGAGACTTGCATGGCTTAGTCTTTGAGACAAGCATATGATTACTGGCAGGATCAACCAGGGAGCTGCACCACCGTCGGAGGGGCTTCGACACCGCCAGCCGAACGACAGAGGCCCGCCCTCGCTAGGAGGGCGCGGACAACACGGCGTTAAGGAACACGCGACGGAGTCACCCGCACGAGTCACGCTCATTATGCGTACCGCTTCCCGCGACAATATCGCTATCGTCGCGTTCGTGATATGTATTCAAACGAAGAAAGAGTGAAAAATAAATTTCAAACTATCGCTCGATCTATGATTCCCATTCGTAAAACGTGTACACCGAAAGCGCACGCCTTTGGCGAGGCAACAGTGAGACGGGGATAAAATCCTCCGCCTTTGCTTTGAAAATTCTGCTCGCGCGGAACTCCAGAGTCGAAACATGAGCGCGAACGCCGCGCAGAAGCGGGCGACGCGTAGTGTCTCGCAAATAACACCGCCGACGCGACCGATAGGCCGCCGCAGTTTGCGAACGCCGTGCATCGAGAGCCCGCCACACTCGGCGGGCACAAAGCAGCGCGGGGCCGGCTTCTCGCTCGGGACGGCGCCGGGCCCGAGCCGCCCGCCCGGACCCCTCGGACGCGCTCTGCGCTCGGCGCCGTCGGGCCTCGGCCGGCTCGCGCTTCCCGACTGATAGCAAATTTACAAATACCTATCTGCGACAGATCCGACTCGCTCTGCACACTCGCCGGTCCTGTCGTTTTATGTTTTATCATTTTATCATATTTAGTGACTTTTTTACTTTCGCAAATTATTTTTTTTTTCTCTTTTTTTTTTTTTTTTTTTTTTTTTTTTTTTTTAAATGCTCTAAACGCGAGTAACCTAACCTGAACTGACCTCAACTAACCTAAAATAGATTAATCTATCCTCATCACAATACATTGTTCTAGGTACTTGATGATGCGTGATATTATCTGACTTGATTTTTGATTAATTTAAACTTGTCATGTCGATTTAGAGTGATTTCGATATTTTCTTTTACACTTTCTTTTTGAGTGACCATGTGAGATCAACGAGAAGTTTTGGCGGGATCAGTGAGATCAATTTATGAAATGTTTTTGGTTCGTTTGATGAAGTAGCGAATTTGTCTTGTTATTTTTGATAAGGCGGTTCACCATCTTTGGAGGCCATCGCGCTGGGGGTGTTACCCGGCATTGCTCCGCCCACAGGAAGTAGTTCTGTCACTCTTCTTCATTCCTTCTCACTCATCCTTACCAACAACAAATGTTTCTTGTTCCAACAAGTTTTATAATAATTTGTAAAGGTAGGTAGGTAGGTACATAGTTACGTAGTTATTACCATGATTTGGCGTAGATGAAATGTAAATGTATTTACGTCTTACTTTTCTTTTTGGTTATTAAGGAATAATTCTAATTGACTTGTATTTAAATCAGAAGAATCTGGAAAGAAAGGTAATAGAATAAATACACATACCCGCTAGACAAACCCTGCTTGCCAAATACACCATTCAAAACCTGGGATGTATATCTTATTGACGGATGACACTTCAAACCAGTAGGTACCTAGTACTGGGAATAATTCGAATTAGAATAATTACACATACCCGCTAGACAAACCCTGCTTGCCAAACAAACCATTCAAAACCTGGGATGTATATCTTATTGACGGATGACACTTCAAACCAGTAGGTACCTAGTACTGGGAATAATTCGAATTAGAATAATTACACATACCCGCTAGACAAACCCTGCTTGCCAAACAAACCATTCAAAACCTGGGATGTATATCTTATTGACGGATGACACTTCAAACCAGTAGGTACCTAGTACTGGGAATAATTCGAATTAGAATAATTACACATACCCGCTAGACAAACCCTGCTTGCCAAACAAACCATTCAAAACCTGGGATGTATATCTTATTGACGGATGACATCTCAAACCAGTAGATATCTAGTATTGGGAATAGTTCGAATTAGAATAATTACACATACCCGTTAGACAAACCCTGCTTGCCAAACAAACCATTCAAAACCTGGGATGTATATCTTATTGACGGATGACACTTCAAACCAGTAGGTACCTAGTACTGGGAATAATTCGAATTAGAATAATTACACATACCCGCTAGACAAACCCTGCTTGCCAAACAAACCATTCAAAACCTGGGATGTATATCTTATTGACGGATGACATCTCAAACCAGTAGATATCTAGTATTGGGAATAGTTCGAATTAGAATAATTACACATAGCCGTTAGACAAACGCTGCTTGCCAAACAAACCATTCAAAACCTGGGATGTATATCTTATTGACGGATGACATCTCAAACCAGTAGGTACCTAGTACTGGGAATAATTCGAATTAGAATAATTACACATACCCGCTAGACAAACCCTGCTTGCCAAACAAACCATTCAAAACCTGGGATGTATATCTTATTGACGGATGACATCTCAAACCAGTAGGTACCTAGTACTGGGAATAATTCGAATTAGAATAATTACACATACCCGCTAGACAAACCCTGCTTGCCAAACAAACCATTCAAAACCTGGGATGTATATCTTATTGACGGATGACATCTCAAACCAGTAGATATCTAGTATTGGGAATAGTTCGAATTAGAATAATTACACATACCCGTTAGACAAACCCTGCTTGCCAAAAAAACCATTCAAAACCTGGGATGTATATCTTATTGACGGATGACATCTCAAACCAGTAGGTACCTAGTACTGGGAATAATTCGAATTAGAATAATTACACATACCCGCTAGACAAACCCTGCTTGCCAAACAAACCATTCAAAACCTGGGATGTGTATCTTATTGACGGATGACATCTCAAACCAGTAGATATCTAGTATTGGGAATAGTTCGAATTAGAATAATTACACATACCCGCTAGACAAACCCTGCTTGCCAAACAAACCATTCAAAACCTGGGATGTATATCTTATTGACGGATGACATCTCAAACCAGTAGATATCTAGTATTGGGAATAGTTCGAATTAGAATAATTACACATACCCGTTAGACAAACCCTGCTTGCCAAACAAACCATTCAAAACCTGGGATGTATATCTTATTGACGGATGACATCTCAAACCAGTAGGTACCTAGTACTGGGAATAATTCGAATTAGAATAATTACACATACCCGCTAGACAAACCCTGCTTGCCAAACAAACCATTCAAAACCTGGGATGTGTATCTTATTGACGGATGACATCTCAAACCAGTAGATATCTAGTATTGGGAATAGTTCGAATTAGAATAATTACACATACCCGTTAGACAAACCCTGCTTGCCAAACAAACCATTCAAAACCTGGGATGTATATCTTATTGACGGATGACATCTCAAACCAGTAGATATTTAGTATTGGGAATAGTTCAAATTAGAATAATTACACATACCCGCTAGACAAACCCTGCTTGCCAAATATACCATTCAAAACCTGGGATGTATATCTTATTGACGGATGACATCTCAAACCAGTAGATATTTAGTATTGGGAATAGTTCAAATTAGAATAATTACACATACCCGCTAGACAAACCCTGCTTGCCAAATATACCATTCAAAACCTGGGATGTATAGCGCGAGGCGCTAAGGGAAAATATTTTTGTATCGTTCATCTGGGCGACAGGCAATTTGGGAGGCGGAAATGGGTACCGTCGCCTCGGAAACTTTTATTGGATAACCAACACCTCTGCCGTAGGTCACCCCAAGTGGTTCGCTACGTTTGGTTATTTAGCAGGGGTGCTTGGGTTCACGGGGTGAGGTTTGCCTAGGTCTTGGACTCGTACGACCACGGCACATTGAATCCCAGATTCTTACCCATCCCTTAAACCCTTTTTCTTTACAGAAATCTCCTTTCCTTCTTTTCCTTAAAAAACCCTTCACACAGCATTCCCAGAGATGACGTAGGCCTTGAGGGAAATTTTTTTCCTCAGGGCTTTCGTGTGGAGTTAATGTAAAAAAATCTTTTTTCCTCGTGTTTAACTCTGCTAAGTCACCAAATGTAATGAACCATTAAGAGTGATCTATAGCAGAGGTTATCTAATTTATGGTTTTCTAGGCGGCGGTACCTACGTACTCAAATTCGTTTCATAATTGAAGTCTGTTTGAGACATTTGCCCCGTTGTTATTGTGTTGTGATGCGGGTTAGGGTAGGGCTGTAGGAAGAGATTTATTAATTTAGTTTTTGAAGAGGCCCGAATTATATGAACGAAGAAAAATAGATGTCGGCGGCTCAGCTAACTTTCACAAGAATGTTGAAGAAACGACCCGATCTCATGAAGTCAACATCAACTGTGAACGGTTGTTGTAAACTCGTGTCCGTAGAGTTTCATGTACATGCATTGATGCACCTGGGATCAATGTTACTAATTTTTTAAAACAGGCTCTATTAAAATACCTGTAGAATAGACACGGCGTTTTTTAACATTGCGTCTTTACATCAGAATTGGTAGTACGTTGTTAGCACACCATCAGACGGGCTGTCTTTTTTGGACAGAATTAAAAGGTTTATTAAGTTTGTGGGGGTTCCAGCCCAGAGGTGATTTACAAATTGAATCGTTTGGTGTATTTAGTGTTCATGTTAGCAGCTGGTCACTATTGAAGAATATGTTAGTCCTGTACAAAACGCCCAGTTTTTTGGAAGTTAGATTACTCGGCGTTTACAGTTAATTTTTTTTTTTACATGTGTCATCTTTGAGGATGCTGTGTGGAGGGTTTTTGAAGGAAAGGAAGGAGAGGAGAGTTTTGGGAAGAAAAAAGGTTTGAGGGGTGGGTAGGAATCTGGGTTTCAGTGTGTCCTGGTCGTCCGCCGTCAAAACCCACACAAACTTCACTCCATAAATTCAGACACCCCTGCTAAGTCACCAAACGTAGCAATTCACCTCTGCCATAGCGGTGACCTATGGCAGAGGTGTTGGTTATTCAAAAATAGTTCCCGGGGCGACGGTACTTATTCTTGCCTCCCAAGTTAATCAGTTTTATGGTTTGTTTGTTTTTTGTTTCAAATTTTTTTGTCAATGTTTTGTTAATTAGGTACATTCGACCGCTGTTAGTAGGTGTAGGTAGGTATATTCTGTGTGTCTGTGTTGGTATTGTGATGGTGGAATTTATGACACTACGATTTGGGGCCCAAAAAATATGTATTTGAAAAAATCCTTGACTTTGTACAGAAAAGTGTTCGTTTATGTAGTAGGTTTGTCTATCTTAATTAAATAATTGGAATTTTTGGAGTATAGACGAGAAGCTGCTGTCTTCGATTTACCGGTATTTCAATGGAAGATGCACCAAGTAATTATGTATTTTTAGTGTGTGTGAGTGTAGGTAGGCTATCTCATTAGAGTCCTGACTGCTTCCGACCGTTTGGAGTCAGCGAGACTGGCATCTTTAATTGTGGTGTGTTTGGGGGAAGGCGGTTAATTTATCCCGGCGACTAGTTGTTACTGGATCAAAGTGTATCCGAGGAATTGGTTATTTTTGGAACCAGTTCATATTGGATTTGTAAAATGGTCACCAACACCTAAACTGGGCGAAGCCGAATCAAAAGCTGCCCGCAGGGCCTAGAAGCAAAAACGTGCGAAGCGGGTTTTTAACTGCTGGTCACCCATCATCAATCATCAAACAATATTAATAGACTAGCGATTGCACGGTTTGAATTTTAAGAATCCGGCTAACAATACAACTATGATGTCGCGCCTTACGCAAAACCGTTTTCGTACGTGAAGTTTCTTACAAAGGTAATGACGGGTCGCCTTGGCAACAACCCGCGGAGCGGGTTTTTAACTGCTAGTTCATCCATTACTAGTTGTAAGACTGGAAGTGGTGAAGAGGGAAGAGGAAGCTTGGGAAGTATTTGGATGTTCAGACCTGGTCACCAAACACAAGAAAATTCATTTCAAGCAATGTTTTGATTCTTCCACCGGGGTGATACTGAAAGTATCTAGCATAAATAGCATTTATCATTTCGGTAACGTGCTGAACGTTGAAAATTTGTACGCGGTTGACATTTGTGACGTGAGAAAGGGTCGTTTTTACGACACGTTCGTCACGTGAGAATGGGTTGGTTTTACGACACGTTCCTGACGGTGGTTAGAAATGACGGTTTCTGTGTTATTTTGTTTTAAAGTATGGGTTTCTTCAAGAACTTTCTTCAAAACTTTTCTTCAAAAAGATCCCTCTACGCAACATCCTCAAAAATGAAGAAAGTTTGGAGTTAATGTAAAAAAAAAGTTTTACGAACATTTTAATTAAATCGTCGAGAATGCAATTGTTTTAATGTTAAGCTGTTGGTGTGGAGCACCACGAACGTGAAATTAATACCATCAATAGGTGGGTAATAATTAAAACAAAATTTTCACTCTTATTTCGGTACCTGCCTGGGTAGGTAGGTAGGTTTGAAATTTTTGAATGTTATCGAATCGAACAGTATTAATAGGATAGCGTTTGCGTGGTTGAATTTCAGAATCCGCCTTTGAGTGCATGTTGGACGCCACGCCGTTCGCCGCGCCATCTGTGTACGTGAAATTTCAAGCAAAGTTACAAATGTAATTCGGTTTCG
Source organism: Glyphotaelius pellucidus (assembly GCA_936435175.1). Taxonomy (NCBI): domain Eukaryota; kingdom Metazoa; phylum Arthropoda; class Insecta; order Trichoptera; family Limnephilidae; genus Glyphotaelius; species Glyphotaelius pellucidus. Next base: position 18,390,887 of record OW386566.1, on the reverse strand, counting down.
AATTCAAGAATTCGTCAAAATATGTCGTCACTTCCGTTAGCAGATCGCATGGGGATGTGGGGAATTTGTGAATTTGAGTATCTCTTCGAATATGGAAAGATTGACGGTAATACTTAATTGTGAATAATAGTTTAAAAGCGGCTATATATTGCATATGATGTCATTGCCTGTTCCGGTTACTTTGTCCCGGTGACTAGTTATCACTGGATAACAATGGATCCGAGGAACGGGCTATTTTTTTAAACCAGTTCAGTTCCTACCGGGGATATAAAATGGTCACCAACACTAACTGGGCGATCCCAAATGAAAAGCCGCCCGCAGGGCCTAGCAGAAAAAACCTACGGAGCAGGTTTTTAACTGCTACTCAAGATAAATTGTAAAATGCGACCCTTTGCAGAAACGGGCGGTTCTTTTGATAGATTCTCCTAATTTAACAAACGGATTGCAATCTTTAGAGCACAGGCGTCAGGTGGGAACGCTGTCCTTGTTCTACTGGTATTACAATGGAAGATGCCCCGAGGAACTAACGTCATTGATCCCCTCGTCACCGGTGTATAGACGGGAAACACGCCAAACACGCACCCAACATTTGTACACGGTTGACATTAGTCACATGAGAACGAGTCGTTTCTATGACTCGTTCTTGAGTTCAACAGCTCGGCTGTGGAACGATTTGCCGGCCTCTGTGTTTCCTCCCTCCTACTACATGGGTCTGTTCAAGACCCATGTCCACTCATTCTTCTCCTCAAAAACACCCTCCACACAGCATCTTCAAAGATGACATATGCCCTGAGGGATATTATTTTCCTCAGGGCCTCCTGTCTGGACTTAATGTAAAAAAAAAATTTTTTTCAAAAATTCCGCAAAAGATATTCTAGAAAACGGCAGAAATGCAGTTTTACAAATTAAAAACAATCAATAAAATAATATAAATAGGCCAACCTCCTTCCTATATTCCCGTTGATGTACAAAAACGGCGTTGAACTTTTGCTCATGGAATTGTAGTCACGACACTTAAGTCCAGTTGCGCGATGGAAAAGGTACTAATAGCGGTCACAGTTAAATGCTTTTGGTGACAAAAGGGTCGGACAAGAGGATAGTATAGTATGATCATGACTATTCTCGAACAATTTAACATTCGTGTGATATGTATTCACGGTAAAATTCGAGTCGCTATTGCGATTTGCTGCGCGTACTATAATCAAAAAGACCGACGAAAAAGCTTCCGGCGAGGCTTCTAACGGCGCGACCAGATCGCGATGTTCCCGAGGCACGAGGAACATCAGCGTACAGAACACGGAGCGCGGGGCGGCCGAGTGACGCGACGCGCGACGCGGACCGACAGCGCAGAACTATATCGCGTGTAGTCGGGGGGTCCCCGCTAACGGGCCTAGAGAGCGTTCAAAGCGCAATACACCTTCGTTGACTGCGCTCCGTTCGTGCTTTTGCCGCTGAACCGCTCTTGATGGGACTTCTACGACGAACATACAAAATTCATAATTTGGTGGTTTAGTTGATTTGTCGCGTGTTTTGCAAAACTGCGTGATCTTGCAAAACTGCATGATCTTGCAAAATATATTAGAGGAAACTAACAATTTTCGTTAAAAACACTTATAAATTTTCAATGCAAAAATTTTTGGCGTGGAAACCGTCGTGAGTGACCAACGATTTTTTTTTCACTGCCTATGAAATGATATGACCTTTTGTCGCGTATCTTGCAGAACTGCGTGATTTCGTAAAACTGCATCATTTTTGCTAGAATAAATTAGAGAAAACTAACAATTTTTGTTAAAAGCACTTATAAATTTTCAATGCAAAAATTTTTGGCGCGGAAACCGTCGTGAGTGACGAATAAATTTTTCACGGCCTATGAAATGATATGACCTTTTGATGAGGTGGCGGCGTGCTCGTTTGTTCTTTTTGATGAGGTGGTCGTCATCTGTGGACGCCATCGCGATAAGGGTGTCACCCCTCCGTTGCTCCTCCCACAGGAAATAGCTCTGTTCCTTTCTCTCCATCATTCTCGCTCACTTACTCTTTCCGTTTGCAAATTTTAGTTCCGTTTCGGAAGTGGTCGGAGGAGTTTGCGCGGAGTTCTATTAAGTGTTTTTCTCGGTTAAATACGATTTGAACATTTAAAATATCCCTTCAAGTGCGTTTTACAAAAACACCAATGAGCTCACACCGTGTCTATTTACTTCAAATTATCGTAAAAAAAATGTTAGTGAAAATATCCCTAAGTTCTAGTTTCTAATGTAACAATGTGGAAAATTGTGTACCTACTTGGGAAGTATGTTTACGAAAGATAGAGAGGTTGACAAGGATATTGAAAGATGGATAATGGAAGAAATTCCATTAAGCTATAAATTTCGATTTTCATGCCTTCAAAATTTAAAATCAAGCGTCCAATTTGCACGAGGCAAATAAGCTAAAAAATGCTTTTTATTTATTACGCAGTTTTATAAGAATTTAAAAAAAGTTATAACATACAAAACCTCAAAAATAGTTTTAGCCATAAAGGGGTATTTTTTAAAATCGTTTCTTACTTTACTTCATAGTTAAGTCGCGCAAAAACATTTCTTTTAATGGTTTACGCTTGTATTTTTTGTTACGTAATTAATCATTTTATTGTAATTCCAATACATAGAAAAGTTGGTAAAAGCTTCAATTTATCGGTAGCATATTTTTTGACGTTCATAATGTAAACCGATTTGTCGTAAAGATTAATCTAAATAGAATTTCACGTATAATTTCATCTTAAGTTAGCAGTCCACAATGGAGTGCTGGTATCTACCCTAATGTACGGCAGCGAGGCAATTGACAGAGGATGAACGAACGCACCTAGATTGAAATTAGAAATCTAAGGCATATTTGTTGTAAAATCACGTTGACGTGTGACAAAAAATGTGAAGATTCGTAAAGAATGCAAGGCTGATGTTAACATTAAGAATAAAATTAAGAAAGGGAAGCTTAGAAGATTTGGGCATATAGAGCGAATGAACGAAGAAAGAAGTGAGTCAAAATAACAGAAGAGTAGTTATGTGTGAACGTGAATGAAGCAAGAAGCGTGTCCTGTTAGCCTACCCGTGCGGGAAAACCTTAGTTCGTGTTTTATTTAATAAACTGACAACTTGTCTGTCCTCACTAGCGAGGCGCCGATGATTTCTGCAATATCGATGAGCGTGAGATGCAACAGAGTTGTGTGGCAGTTTGTCCTCTCTGCCTACCCCCGTGTTATTACCGTTTATGTTTACTTAAAAAATATTATAATAACGTATGATTATCTTACAGATTTAAAAAGCTCATATTGTACTTACCGGGTATCGGATGCACGAACTAACTCACACGGCCAATTATTTGAGGTTGTAGAATGTCACTCTTCTGAAACAAAGATAATATGGTGTTAATTATCTCGGATAATCATCAGGAATATTCTTACAAACGACAGAGCAAAGCGAACCAGTCTTTCTACAGTTGCAGGCCAAGGTTAGTTCCGCTCTTCCTCCTTACATTGGCAACATATTGTGGTGAATATTGACCTAACCGCCGCACTTTTAGGCACAGATTATGAAAATTAAATGCACTTCGTTTGAAGGCACCGTTTACCCGCTCGAAAAGAAGAAGATAGAGAGATATGCAAATCAACAAGGAATCAGGTGCACTGTATTTTGTTGTTTTGATGGGAGTCAGCCCTTGTCTCTTGACTGCTTATCGCTCAGCTCCAATCAAAAGGATTATGTCCTCTTCCCAACATCCTTGGGACACGGTGCATTCAGAATGCGTGATACTTGTGTTGATGGGAGTCTAGCGACATTAAATTTGCTTAAAGGGTAAATATTTACCTATTGGGACACGCATTTTAATAAGCATTTTCATTTCAAATATCATCTAATTTCATCAAAATATGTATTTTTTATTTCAAAAACCCTTAATATCAGTTAGATGATAATCAAAAGTAAGTTTTTCAGTTTCCGGAATTGGAAAATAATGCAGTTAGTAGATATTTGATTAAAAAAACAGACAATTTAACATCTTTTTTTTGTTGTTGTTAATTTAACATCTTTTCTTCACGCCATGTTTTGACATAATAATATCAAAATAGTTTTTAGCCTTTTTTAATTAAACCCAAACTAAAAACCTATTTTAGGGTCATGTGTTAATATTTTGAATTAAATAAGAGAAGAAAAAAACTAATCTTAAAACTTTGACACCAATGACAATATAACTATTAAAAATTCATTATTTTCTAACCGATATTAAGTGGTTTTGTAATGCACGTTAGTCACCGATTTTGTAAAAGCTGACAGCGGAGATCATCAAAAGATTGAAGATCCACGTCCCCACCAAAGCTACAAAAAAAATCACTTTCTTGTAAATGTAAATATGTACTTATATCGGTACTTATTTAATTACGATAATGTGTTTCTTATTACTCCAAGTAATGGAGATTTAATCAAACTTGCTTGACAAAAATCGTCTTTTCAGGTAGTTTTCCAAAACGTTTGCTCTTTGAGATCTGTATTTTGTTTTTAGGTAAATAAAGTGGTGTGCAAGTTGATTGTTTTTATAATTACAGTTATTATAAACAGATGAAAATGGTAATAAATTAAATGATACTGCTCAAACAGCAAAATAGAGGCGAGAAATGAAAAAATATTCTTGTGTACTTACCTTTTATTTCTGTGTTCCAATATTTGAATAAATTGTTAAATTCCAAAGTAGATAGTTGTTGCCAGCAGGTAAGGTACCTAGCCACAAAGATTATATGATATACGATATTGATCACTAATATACTGTTGCAATAATAAAACTCTGTGTTTATAATTACATTATAGTCTTCACGTAAATAATAAACCAGTAATCAATCACTTGTTTGCCGTATTTTGAACCGTTTGAATGTTGGCTGCCAGCGGGTGACAGGTAGGTCGGAAAGTCGCTCCCTGCATTGCCGACCCAGCGAGAGCAGCGCCTCTGCCGGTGCTACCGCGAATCACTCGTAGCGTAGATCCCTGTTTTACCGACAAATTGCGAGTGAGTCTGTTGCGTCAAATCGGCGAACTAAACTCTATGGCGGCATTGTCTGAATGTCCTACTAACGATACATAAAGCGAACAATGTCGTTTTTCTATATTTTCTTATTATTTTATTTATCAACCACTTATGGCTAGACGCCGGATTATAATATTTATTCGCTCGTTCGAGCCTTGGTCGTTAGTGCGTATTTGATTAATTTTTGGTTGATGTGCCTAATAGTTTTGCCTCTTTTCGTTATGCATATCTAAGTCATTTTATTATTTATAATTAATGAGCTGTTCAAATTAGAAATGGTTAATATTTTAGCCTTAATTCTGAAAAAAATTACATGGGTACCTATTTAATGTCGGCTCGTATTTCGGCATTTGTTTCCGTACATTATTAAACTTTGTATCACTTTTACTTAAATTATTTAAAAATATAATTATTTTGTTTTTATAGGCATTTTACCTGTTTTATGTAATAAAATAAAATAATCTATTGTTACTAATAAATATAGAAACCATGTAGGTCGTCAATATGTTACATAAGTGTGTACATAAATAAAATAATGAATAGGTTGAGACTAAAAATAAGATTCTTGTGGAGTATTTAAACCATGTCTCAGGTGTGGACGTTTTTGTAGGCGGCTGGTATACTTATGGCTTGTTCGCATTGAACAAGTAGCGAGTATAGTTGCCTCGCTGAAAATCGTTTGCATTATTTTCAAGTAGAGTACATTATTGCCCTCTGTTGCAAGATGGACGGGCTGCTACACAACAAAGTAAATAGGTTAATTAAGCATATTGTAATGCTTAGAAGAGGTGGAAGAATAAATTAGTAAGATGAAAATAAATAAACCATGGACACGAAAAGAGATTAATAGTAGCATAAATAAATAATTTTAGAGTAGCATCTTTGCTCTATCACCACGACATTTCCGTGTGACTACAAATAATCTCTGCTAAAATGTTTTGCAGAGTTTGCGCATGTAAAGGCCCGTCTCCTGCGCCGGAATACACATGAATAGTAGCTTGAACGACACTATAAACGTTCATTGTTTTCCGTCTCCTGCGTTTTTTGAAACATGGTTTGAAAGATTGGTGTGAACAGGTGTGAAGTTCGCGCGGTCACACACTTTGCTAGTGGCCAGAGTGGCCTGTCCACGAGTCCACGCGTCCATGCGTACGCAACTGACTTGACGTTTGACGTTTAGCGTTTAAATAAATGTTAAAATATGTTCCGATGAAGAAGAGATGCTACATCAGGGAGAAAACAGAGATATTTTAATAGATGTTTATTTACCAGGAAAGATTTCCGACTAATATCAATTATTATGACCTAAAGTCAGTATTTGAATTTCGAATGCGTAATTAATTACGCATTCGAAATTCAAACGTCAAAAGTCGAGTTCTGTTAATAAATTTAGCGATGATATTGTAAACGAAATATAAAGGAGAACACGCAGATTTCAACTTAGACCTAACCTACCTAACTAGATTTTTATTAGGTATTTATTTATCAGGGAAAGAATAGAATACCTATTTTAAATGGTCATTTCTTCCGTGTCTCTGAAACCGATTTATAAATTAATAGACTTTATTTACAAGTGAGATCACGAAAGATATAATCATCATTACGACAGTATTTATTTGGAATTTAAAGTCATAATTAGGTATTAGGCTCGCGCGGTTGACATAACCCCAAACGTCATTCGATTTACCTCCGGTACCAACCAACCGCTTCGTACGGCTCCTGTAAAAATATGAACTTATTTCCCCCCCCGCCGGCCCCGCCGGCCCCGCCTGCCTTCCCGCTCCCGCTTCACCCACTTCAAAAATAATATTAATATTGTTAATATTCGTTATTATGTTATAATTTTATTATCAAATATATTTATTATATTGTATTTAGGTATCATAATATTTTTAAGTAGTGACTATTAAGCTCAATCATTGCGCATAACCTCAAAAACTTGTTAGGTTTGATTCTCCATACATGACCGCATCGCGCGGCTCTTGTAAAAATATGAACACATTTCCCCCCGCCAGCCTTCCCCCTTCGCCCCGGAGATAAATGTTTTCCGTCGGCTGTGGTAAAGCTTGAACACAGGGTTTTTGAACACGAAGTGTTCAAATTTTCAATGTTTTGGGTGCTGTTCAAGCTAATGTTCATGTGTATTGTGGCGCAGGATACGGGCCTTTAGTGCGCAGGGACGCGTGGTGGGGTCGCTACTCGCCGAAAAAATAGAACAAAATGGATTGAATCTACTAAAGACCTGACTAACCCACTCTACTAAAATTGTCGTGTTCGGACGCGTTTAGTTAGGGGTCAACCATTAATTACGTGAGCTCAAAAGGGGGGTCCAGTAAAATCTCACCAATCAAAAATTAAATTGTTTCACTTCTTTTGAAGTATTCTTTTTTTTTGCCGGCTGAAAAAATCTAACGGCTATTGTCTTTATGAAAATAAAATAGTCATTTAATAAGTGTAGTATAAGTCTCACGTAAGGGGTAGGGAGGTCCCACCAGATATCATTTTATCTCACCAAGGGTGGAGGGGGGGGGGGGTCATCTTAATTTTTAAAAAAACAACACGTGTAATTAATGGATGCCCCTTCCTACTATACTCTCCACTCGACTACAATACTTGGCGTTTGCGAACGGCTCTTTAGTGCGAGTAGGGGTTATTAAATTAAATTATATAACGAAATGCTTTAACACTGAGAAGTTTATCATTTAACACATTAGTAGTAACACAAATAAAATTATATTATAAAATCTCATATCTGAAGCTAAATGATGATATTAAATTGACCGTGCATTAATGGAGCGATCGTTTCATGTTGTTTTGTAGATCCGGTGAGTTGATCGCTCACAATAATCCAGGTTGCACTCAAAGGTACGCTGTTAATCGATGCTGAAACCGCGGCTTGGAGCGGCTAGCAGGGCTCCAGCCCCGCGGTTCCCAGCGACATCCTAAAGCTTTCCATTCGCAGAGAACTTAACATTGTCTGTTCTCTGACATTAATAGTGGGAACACTAGGAACCCATACACCTCTACATCATTTATATGTAACACTTGCTTGTGTAACCGGGGTCTCTAAATATCCACATATTTCAAAACACCTTTGAAACGTTCATTGGCTCAAGTGCCCTGAAAGAATCCAGTACAAATTGTGCCGAGTGGCGTTTAAATTCATCAATGAAATGGCCCCACCTTATATCTCTGAACTATGCGTCGCTGAAAACACTGGTCCGAGGCAGTTCAATTTGGGAGGCGGAAATGGGTACTGCCGCCCCGGGAACCTTTACTGGATAACCAACACCTCTGCCACAGGTCACCCCAAGTGGTTCGCTACGTTTGGTGATTTAGCAGGGGTGCCCGGGTTCATGGAGTGAGGTTTGTTCCAGGTCTTGGAGGCGGATGACTGGGACACACTGAACCCCAGATTCCTACCCACCCTTTAAACCCTTTTCCTTCCCAGAACTCTTCCCTCCTTCCTTTCCTTAAAAATAAACCCTCCAGACAGCATCCCCAAAGATGACATAGGCCCTGATGGAAATTATTTTCCTCAGGGCCTCCTGTGTGGAGCTCATGTAAAAAATAGTCAATCCCTAGAACAGCAACATCAGCTACAGGTATGATGGCTGTGATAGAACCTAAATGCAAGCCAAATACTATGTTTAGAGATCGCGCTTTCGGTCCTAAGACTTGGATCAAACTCCCTTCAGAACTGAGGCGCATAACAAGCCCTACATAATTTAGGGCCAAACTAAGAACTTACCTTTTTAAGCTCTCATACCCTTAAATTAGTTCTACCTACCTGAGAGTATCATTCTTGTATTGCCTATAATATATGAACTTATCGGAATAACTATATTTGAAGCTTTACATCTCAATCTGTCTCCTGCTGAAGGACATCAATCAATTCCTTGTACTATTGCACAGCGTGTCATAAAATTTTCCCTTTTGCTTTCCCCAACTAGTTCATTACGGACCACTGTTCAAATACGTATATAGCTAGGGTTGCCATCTCTAAAATTTGGCAACCAGGACAAGGCGCGTGAAAACCCCGGATTTTACAGCCCAGAACCCGGACAAGTCAACAGGATTTTTTAAACACAGTCAGTGTAATAAAACACAGTTGAAACTGTCATAAATCACCTTTTTATTTATTTTCAGACCTTTAAATTAAATTTAGTCATCTTTTACCATCATTTTAAATGTACCTAACAAAACAAAATCTTTATACAGTTTGTTACAAATTGTTTAAATAGTCAGTTTTAAATTTTTAAACCCGGACTACAAATGAAGCCCCGCCCGGACGCTCCCCAGATGCCCTCTAAACTAGGACAAATCCGGGGAAACCAGGACAGATGGCAACCCTATATATAGCAGTAGCAGTAATAAATAATAGCGTTTTCAATAACATGTGTTCATTTTATCCAATTATGTCCTCTGTGAGCAAATTTTTACTAAATTTCTCTAATAAACGATGAACAGGCATCTACGGGCCTGTGTATTTTTTACATTACAGCATCACATTCATTGGTCAAATGCATTGTACACATATAGTTTTGTATTAGTGATTGACGAATGGGCGGATGCAATCTGTTAGCCATAAGTTGTTATAATAGTTTGTCTAGTCCATAGTTCGAAGTAAGATTGAGCATTGTAGAAAAATATCATAAATTTGAGGTGATTTTTCACAAAAACGACTCTATACAAATCATCCAAATATTATTATTGCTGAAATGCCAATACATCCACTGACATTATATAAATAGACTCGCCGTAGTCTCACATACCCACAATATAAAGTGGCAAGTAAGCAACACTCTTTTGTTTTCATCAGTTTTCAATAATTTCTTAATTCAAACGTTATTCATACATAAAAAAGATATGCTAGTTCCACACCAAAGCCAACCTTTCAACTCGAACTTCCAACGCACGAACTACCCCTCTACACAATCATCTGAATGTTTGTAGCCTCAGTGTGGCCGTACCATAAGACAATCAAAGAATGTGTGTATTTTTTCTACTGATGTATGAAATCGTCTGGAGGAAACATGAATTAATTGTATTGTTTATAATAATCGATAATAATAAGTAATTTGTGTGTACTTATAAATGAAATCTTATTTCTTCACTTTTCTACTGTTTGCCGTGTAATGGAAACATTTTCTCATCCCAGAAGATGGCATTTTGGTGCTATTTAAATGCAATTTACCTATTGGTAAGACACGACCTTACTCGACAAGTAACAGTTTAGTACTAAAGTACTAGAAATCGAGACTGGTGCAATTGCCTTACTTTTGGCTTCCCACTTTGAGATTTCTACCCCGCGTCTACTCTATTGTAACGTCATTGAATATAGATAACTTTGCACTTGAATTGAAACGACACAAAAGTGAACTTTACAAATGTTAAGTCGCTGGGAATGTAACCATTCCATTATATTATTATGTTAATTTTAATGTTGTAGTTTTATAAGGTGTTAATGAATACATGTATATTATAATGCTTACACTTATTTCCAGATGGGGAGTGTTTCCTTGGCCGTACATCCTGCCGCTGTCCTGCGCCACTGCCTATAACTACAGGGGATTCCGGCACGATTCCTTGCACGCAGAGTTCGGCCTGAGAATCACAACGCACTTCGCTCCAAATCGTTGGCCGAAACGTACATGTATTTGAAATCGACTGCCTTGGATCCAGTTGACCTGCCAGTTTGTGTCAGCATTTGGCCCGTTGAAAAATTATATGTAAGGGTTTGAGCGTGTTTTTGTTTATTTATGGCTTTTTATCGTCGATTTTATTCAAGAATTAATATATCTACGATTCAGTGTTACCATGGGCAGGTTCCATGTTTTCATGTTTTTTTTGGGGTAATTTGTACCTCCATGGTGATCTCAAAAAACCATGTTGAACAAGAAATAGTTTTTTAGCAGTCGCCAAAAGTATGTACGATTTTTTTTTTTTGCTTTGATTTCCGGGGTGAAATTCTGAATTCAGGAATGTAGTTCTTGGACTTCAGTATGGGACAACAAGTTCAATTATCTTTATTAATAAATAATATAAGTTATGTTAATAAAATGTAATAAATGTGACTTTAGTTTGGTATCTACTTTGCACTGGGTCATCTAAAATATAGAAAAAGATTATTGGAGAATTTATCTACAGTATCTAATCTACAAAAAATTGCCAGATCCGTCGTAGATTGCCCAGAACTCTTACAACGAATCCAGATATGAGTTCCCAACAGACGAACCAGATCAGACATGATACTTAGCCTCCCTCGGTGCAACACTAATTCTAAGCAGAACTCCTTCATTTATCATGCATCCAACACTTTCAACACACACTACACACAATTTGACATTTTTAACTCTGCACCATACTCCTTAAAATCACACAGGCGGTCTCTCGATACTTTACAATAACAATAACTATTGTTTGGTTCTGAAGCAGTTTTTTAAGAAAAACTTAATCCATATTCCCCAAGTCCTCCAATCATGTATTCCTTTCTCTTCCTCCTTTCCTCAAAGTCTCTACAAGGAAAAGAAGAAGATTTTCCTACCTACATGTGAAAAATTGAACAATATTGCCACCCAAGTTTACATTACCTACTTGAACAGTTGCAATTTGATAGTGACATGGGTCACAACTCGCTATTTCGAAATATCACAAATAATAGAAAATTTCATTTTTTATTAAATCAAAGTGTCGTTGCTTAAAACCTGGTGTTGTGCCGATATATTGGGAAGCCAGGATCGATCCTGAAGCGCCATAAGAAGCCGTCAAAAGGTAAGAGACTTCCTCTCAAAACCTATTCTCCTACGATCAAACTTCAAAACACAATCCATGGTCTTTATACATCAACAAAAAGGATTTACAGTTCATACATTCTCGTGTCGTGGCATCGGCCGTGACAACTATAGATACCCATCTAATGCAACCACCACCCTATGAACTTCTTTTTTTAAAAATTTAATTTATTTTTTTGCTGTGCATGTTTTTATTACTATATCTCAACTTAACCGATCCCCATCCCATCCTACCCCCTCCCTGTTCCCACCTAATAACCTGTTTCTTGTACTTAATGTAATTTTTTTCATCTGTCGAATCACTTCACTTCTATATAATAATACCCATGTGGAAACCTGTAAATGGTACAATTATTTTGACTCAATTACTATTATGCTCTGATATTTATGTAAACCGTTGGTCTCCCAAATAAAATAAAAATATAAATGAAATAAAATTATATTTATTCTTTCTTTCCTTTAAATTTGATTTAAGTTACTTATTTATATTTTAATTGATCAAAAATAGAATTTTATAAATTAAACTTGATAACAGAAAATTTAAAAAATCAGAGTGTGCAATTCACACATGGTAGAAGTGAAATCTTCAGAAAACTAAAGTAGACAAGAGAGGGGAGGCTACGAAGCGCCGCACAAATAGGAGACTGATTATTCGGTGAACCCTTGAAATCCATGCACACAACTATTCATCATGGATTATAGCAACAATAGGAAGATATGGCAAGGAAGCGTGCTGACTGTCGCCGACCTACGTCCAAACTGCATGTAATATAACAGTGGTGGAGCTAATGAAAGTTGTGTGTTTAATGTGTAGATAGAAACCAATGCTGGGCATATTTGTGAGTAGATTGGTTTTGCAATAGTGTAAGAGAATGTTGTTGGCAACAAGTGTGTGGATGCGGTTTCATACTGGCTTCATTTCATTGTGGCACATGGCCCATTTCCTTTATTTCTATTATCTATGATCACGCCTTAAATGGGCTATTGACACTTGTGTACAAAATTATGCTTTTGTAAAAATGCTAATTAAAAATAAATTGTTTTATATATGTATTGTCGTAGTGTTTTAATTGGTTGTAGGTTGTCTGGCATCCATGATGGGCAGTCTCCTCCTGGGCGTGCAGTGTGTGGCGTAACAACAAGCAGAGAGGGAAGTAGCTGCATTGCATGTAAGGAGATCGCTCCTGATTGCATTCAGTTGGATACCATTCCGGTAACAGGTTTTCTATGAATATTTGGGGTTATTGCCTGAAGCATTGTAATTGTATTTGGATGAACGAAGATCATTAAAATACTGAAAAAAAGTTGCATTCTACGTATTCGAAGAATGGTGTTAAATGCTCATGTTTTATATAAATCCAATACTACAGTTTGTATCTGAAATTATATAAGATATTAAGAAAGAATGGATGGCTCGCAAAAACTGTGAACCGATACAGCCAGCTTCATCCCAAAACAGTGAACTGATACAGCCAGCTTCATCCAGTAAACAAATTCGTCCAGATAAATAGTTCGGGCGCAATTTACGCCGTTGTATAGTGTGCAGCAAAACAAATAAGATAAGGCAGTCCAACCTTATATGTGCCCACTGAAATCAAGGGCTTTGTGGATTTTGCGCGGAAAAACACTGTGAAGTGATGTAATCTGTCATTTTATTTTTTAATATTTTTCGTTGTAAACGTGTAGTTTTTTTTATTAGAAACATAAAATACCATTCTTTACTTGTATAATTGCAAAAAGAATTGTTAAAATTGATTGACATTTGTCCAAATTATTGCATTTTTATTAAATACCATACTTTTTAACTAAAAATAATATCTGTAGCCATCATCAATCATCATACAGTATTAGTCCTCTTGCATCTACGTGGTTGATTTTCAGAACCCAACTTCGATTGCATGTCCGACGCCACACCTTATGGGCTACGAATAACATTTTTGTGTCGCTACTTTCGTCAGCAGCTCGCATGTGGGTGTTTCCCCCCTAGGTATATGTTCCACGGATTCATAGAATTAAAGTTTTTTTGTATGTAAAAATAAAAAATTAGAATGTATGGTGAGAAGTTAAATAAATAAAGCATCTTTCCGGATATAGAAGGATTGGTGGCAATACTTGACGAGTTGTGAGTAATAGTATCACGTGGCTATATGCTATGTATTACATTTTTTTTTTTTAAAAAGACAAACATTCCCGAGATTAACCCAACAATGTTTGAAAATCTCCTACTACCACCACAGAAAGCCGAAAATGTTGCTTGTGTTGTGATGGAGGACTTAGCCAGCCGAGGAATCAAACACGGGACGCCCGGGTGGGACCCAAACGCGATGCCCACTCAACCACTCACCGGTCGTCATTGTGTGTCTCGGTTACTTTGTCACGGTTTCTTGGTCTCCGTGACTAGCTATCACTGGATCATAGTGGATCCGAGGAACTGGCTATTTTTGGAACCAATTCCTATCGGATTTATAAAATGGTCACCAACATTCAAACTGGGTGAAGCCGAACTAAAAGCCGCCCGCAGAGCCTAGCGCACCAAAAACCTACAGAGCAGGTTTTCAACTACTAGTTTATATAGATTCTTGCAAAATCAGCCTAGCACTAAAACGGCTAAACATAATTTTTGTGTATATCTTTGCATGCATATAGGTTTGTACAAGGCACTACATACTTTGAATACATAATCATTTCATACTTTTAACCATTTTTGAAGTTAGCAGCCATCTCTGGTCTGGAGCCCCAAAATTCTTAAAAAAATCCCTCGACTCTGTACAGAAACGGGCGATCCGTTTGATATATTTCCATGACTTATCGTACGGATTGCATTCTGTAGAGCACTGGTGGCGATGCTGTCCTTGTTGTACAGGTAATTCAATGGAAGATGCTCAGAGGAACTCACGTCATTTATCCCTTTCGTGCATAGTCGGGAATTACGTCAAACGGGTACCCAAAATTTACATTTTGTTGACATTATTTGTCTCATGAGAATGGATTGTTTCTACGACTCCTTCTTGAGTTCAACAGCTTGGCTGTGGAAATATTTTCGTTTTTCCTTCCTCCTATATGGATCTTTCAAGCCTCCTATATATATCCTAACATGGATCTCTTCAAGACCCATGTTCACAACCTCATCTTCTCAAAAAAATGTTTCGCACAGCATCCCCAAAGATGACTTAGGTCCTGAGAAATTGAATGGAGCTGATGTTTAAAAAGACATGTATCTTTATCCAAGTTGAAATTTGGCCAATTTTGGTATAATTAAGTTGTATTATAAGTAAATTATATTATTCCATTTAACTTCTTTTTTTTTACATGAGCTCCACACAGGAGGCCCTGCGGAAAATAATTTTCCTCAGGGCCTATGTCATCTTTGAGGATGCTGTGTGGAGGGTTTTTTAAGGAAAGGAAGGGGAGGAGAGTTCTGGGAAGGAAAAAGGTTTAAGGGGTGGGTGGGAATCTAGGGTTCAGTGTGTCCTGGTCATCCACCTCCAAGACCCTGACAAACTTCACCCCATGAACCTGGGCACCCCTGCTAAATCACCAAACGTAGCGAACCACTTGGGGTGACCTATGGCAGAGGTGTTGGTTATGCAATAAAGGTTCTCGGGGCGGCGGCACCCATTCCCGCCTCCCGCTTGTATTGCAGTATATTCAAATCTCTCAGTGGAAAATGAATCCCAAGCTAAGTCACAACTTTCTAGCCAATCACCGCTCCACACCTCTACACCTGATTAAGTATATTTTCTACAAACCTTGTCGCTGTCATTGTGAGGTATTTTTATTTTATTATATTTTTCGGTTAGTATGAATATAATGATGTACATACTTTCATATTATAAGCAAAATATAATAAAAGATAATGTAGTTTTTTGTCGTCCCAAAGTATTATTGTGTGGTTTCTAAACAAAACAACACTGGTCATAGTGCTTATCAGGGCTTAAACTCCGACAGTCCAGAATTCTATCCCAATATTTTGTCACATAATACTTAGGATACGGCCACTTAACAGTGGCAGTGGCTGTACTCTCGCAATGCTGTTCTCTAGGGAAAATATAACTTAATGATTAAACAATAATATATGTAACCATTCTGTACCCTAAAGGATAAACCATGTAACTCCTTAGCTATGTATGGTTTATCCTTTGGTACCGAATTGAAGACTTATTTTCAAATCGCTTCCCGGTTTTAGCATGCAAGAAGTTGAGTATGTATAGCAATAAATGTATTTTGACTTATTATAATAAATGAAATGCAAAGTTTTCTCAGAGTAGTTTATTTTGGGGATATCCTTCAACTGCTGACACTGTTCAAATCACTTGTGCACCACCCTAATATTGAATTTGGCAGCCACTTCTGGTCTACAGCCCCAATTATTTTTTTTAAACCCTTGACTGCAGAAATGGTTGGTCCATTTGACAGCTTCCCGATTTCAACTGGATTGCAATCTTTGGAGCACCGGCGTCATGTGGGAATGCTGTCCTTGTTCTATCGTATTTCAATGGAAGATGCTCCGAGGAACTAGCGTCTGTGATACATTCGTTGATATCTGTGTTACTGAGAACGGGTCGTTTCTATGTCAAGTTCAAATTCTTGAGTTCGGCTGTGGAATGATTTGCCGGCTTCTGTATTTCCTCCCTAGTTCAATATGTATCTCTTCATGATTCGTATCACTCCTTCTCAAAAAAACCACCCACACAGCATCCCCAGAGATGACTTGGACTCTTGAGGAAAAATTATTTTCCTAAGGGTTTCTGTGTGGAATGAAAACAAGAAAAAATTCCAAAGGTTTTGTTATGTGAGTACCTCACAAGAGTCCCTATTGCTTCTAACCATCTCGAGCTAGTGAGGCATTTCCAATTGACTTCTGGGGTCAATCAAAACCAATCCTTCAATTGTAATTAGGATTATATAATAATTCAATCCTTGTAATTAGGAGTACAAGTACAATACGAGTACAAGTTTAATCTTAGCTGAAAATGTGCATTCCAGGTATCAAGTGAGGTGCTTTCGCTGTGGCTGACCAGGGGAGAAAACTCCCAACTGCAGCTGCAAGCAAATAACTAGCAGCCGGGCAGTACTCGCAGTGGACGAGAAGACGCCTTTTTTTGCTGAGAATACCAACCTGGAATGGGCTGCTTGGCTCGCAGTTGTTCTGGACTGGTAATTACAAGGACCTGAGAGCTTTGAGGGGTGTGGGAACTTCCAACTGGTATGGCCTTTTCCTTCCAGGATCAGAATTATCTGATCTTCTGGATTCAGGTTCTCATGTTTCAAATATAGGAAATAATTATCTTTTTAAATTAGAATGCAAGTTATCAAAACTTTACCTCAAATTTTAGAGGAAAACACAAATTAATCATTAAAGACAGTGTTCTAAGAGATTCAACAGAAAAGCCCTTTTTTTGTCCGCGTTCAACTTGTCATCATTTATTACGAAAAACTGTTCCAGTCTAAGTTTGAACAATGTCCAATCTCCTACGAGATGATTAAATCTCGGAATCCTTCCCGACTCCATACCAAAAGAAACAGACCACAATAACCACAAAAAAACAAAGAACCCGCAACAATCCCCTCCACAAAAAAATGCAACTACTTATCTTCGGAACTCTTCTTGGTCGTCCTGTGTCCAAGTCTTCCTTCAAATAGCCCTTGATTTTGTATATAAACACCGCTCTCCTTGGCAGTGAATAAATGTTTCTCGGTTATTATTTCCTTTGGTAAAATTATTTTTCTGCTCCTAAAACAGAAAAAATATTCTTCTGGCCTCCTCGGCCCTGGAGAACCCTGGTGTTTTTCCTTCTCCACGAAGGAAAAAAAAATTTGCAAGTCACGCTTGCCTTAGACCTCTTGCTCCTGGTCCCAAACTGTTGTTGTCGCGTGACAACAAAATAAAATGTAGCAGGTAATCCGTCGGCTGCGCCAGCTGTAATGTTCTGTTAATTTGCAGACACACTATCAGATTCTCCAACTCCCTTGGATGGAGATTACTTTGTGCAATAAAAGAGTCTTGGTTCTTTATCTGGTTTTATTTATACTTCGCGTATACAATTGGGACTACGTTAGTCAACCTAACTAAGAGCTGGCTAAAATGGTTCTGGGGTCTCAACATTAAAAACACAGCCTCTGAGCTGTCCTGACCTCCTGTCGGAGAACTCAAGCACTACAGCTTGCCATCTAGCGGATTCTACCGATAGCTGATGTCACCGCCATCTGTCTCTACAAGGCAGAAGCTTTACGATACACTACATAATTGAACATATAAAATAAATTGCAAGATACTCTCAGTATTGCTCTGTAAGACCACCATTCAGAATTGAAACGTTGCTTGAAATGGCCGTAGCTGTAAATGTCTTTAGGCGTGCTTGGTGACCAGATCTGAATAGCCAGATAATTCCCCACCGCTCTCTTCCCAATCTCCTTCCCCTCCTCTCCACCTTCAGCCTCACAACACCCCAATTGGGGATGCCATGGTCTCACTGGCTCCAGATGGGAACAGATGGGACTCTTGTGAGGTATTCAATTAAAAAAATAAATTTAAAAATTCAAATTAAAATAGAGTTCTGCAAATTAAACTTAATAACAGTAAATAAACAATATTAAATTTGCAATTCCATATGAACATAATCACTACAACGGAACTTCTTTAAGTCATTCATGGTTAATAGCCTGCACTGTAAACCACGGCGATGATCACACGTTGGATATATAGGGAAGCCTTTTGACGAATAACTAAGTTAAGTAAAATGTTAATTATTTTCTATAAATATATAACAAATAGATGCATTTAATTCTTGTCATTCACAATTTATTTTTAAAAATAATTCTTCAATCAGACTTTAAATTAGTTAACAACAAGTTTTACGCAGTATCGTATTTCAATGTTATTAGATTTACATATCTAAAAGTAAGTATTTTTTAATATTTCCTAATTTCTTGCGCACGTCATAATATTATTTCGATTGAATTACCCCGCACTCCGCACGTAACATTTGAACAAATTTGGTAGGTTATAAAATCAATCAATAATGCCATTTTTTCACTAGGAAACAATTCTAATTTTAAGTATAGATATTCATCAAAATATGTTTATTTGTTTTATAAAAGTAGGATTTGGGGTTCCAACTATTGTATTTATGTAAGAAAACTCTATTGAAATAAGCTCAGATTGGTATTGCGTGTGAATTGAGCTTTAACGTCTTTTCTTTGCTCTTTTCCAATTTTCGAGGTTTGTTACCCGCTTGCAAGCATTAGTGATCTCCATTTTTTCGTTTTTTGGTTAATATGATGCTGGAAAACTCCAATGAAACTCAAATTTTGTCCTAAAACCATGTCATATTCGGCGGTTGGTGCCTGACTGTCAAAATAACATTCGCCATGACACTTTTTGTGACGCTTTGTATGTTCGAGTTTTTTGCAAACAAGAATTGCAAGTGTCCGCTTTTGAAACTAAGTGCAAACTTTAACATGCGAATTAAATTCAATTTAGTTTATTTACACCACTTTTTAAGACAAAAATGATTTTTATTTTTATTGTACATAATTGAATTTTTATTAACGAGATAGAAACGTTGAAGCACTCAGAGCTGATATGTTCATTTACTTCTTATTATTCTTAGGTTATATCTAAATAACTGTGAGCTAATGAGTCAGGTAATTTAAATAATGATAACTCCCACAACTATAGCAGATGTTGCTATGAGTATTGTGGTATTGCATCAACATAATATCGTGTACATTCGAGTACGTCTATCCAAGTACATAATAATATAACTCATTAAACACCACTTTTACATTAAAAATGATAGTAAAACACCTGATAGTAATGATAATATATATTTTTTTCTTTTTCTTTCTTCAGGAGTAGCTCTGTCAACTCCTATTGAGCTTCCGCGGCCATGCACTCAGCAAGGACCATCCGCAGGTGCAACTGGTGAAGCTCAGCTTCTCGTGCTTCCTTTCTCTTCATGAAGTCTTGACTCTTGACAAAGTACTGCATCTTCATCACAGTCAGGGAGCTGGGATTTTTTCTCAATATGGCCGGATTAACTGCAGATTTCTTCATTGAGCCTGCAAATAATGAAATTTTTATAGGCGCATTGTCTTGACGGTACAAAGATCCCAAACGGTAAAATAATATTAAATGTAAATAAGAGAAAGCTCCACAAATGATTATTTTAATTCAAGTATGTTTTTTACCTGTCACTAGTGGAATGGCCATCTTTCTTTTGATTACGGGCATTTCGAAATATTTGAGAACATTTGTTATTGAACGACGATGAATATAGTTTAAATCAACGACAAGAAACTAGACGTATGTCGTTCCGGCCGGAACGAATCCAATGATCTGAATTGAAATGCGTTTGAATCGCTCCGAGTTCGCAAAATGTAATGAATCAATTCCGGAGTCACTCGCACTCTACTCACCAGGAGGAGGTGCGCGGCGCAGGCCTGGCGGCATTGTATCGCTTTAGCGGATCGCAGTCACAGCGTGTAGCACGAAAACATTTTCAAAAATAAATAGCATTATCTCGTAGTTAAAAGATAGCAAGTAGCAATGCTTTTTATTGTTGGTCTGCACGGAGCAAATTTGCCTTCCGGCAAGTTTGCGCTAGCGGTACTTAGATGTAATTACTAGTTTTATGAAGATCATTTTTCAAACGCAAAACATTTAACCAACTAACCATCATGCCGTTTCTCCGCAGGGGTAGGCAGAGAATACGGACCACTAAACAACTCGATTTTTTCACACACTCCTTGCCTTGTTCACATTCATACATCGAGATTTAATAATACGTACCGGTAATAAATAATAACAATTATTGGAAATTCAGTTGTGAACCGCCATTTGTTGTTAAAGAACACCAAATGGCATTGTAACATAATTTTATAATTTTTAAGTCGAGAATAAATCTCTGTTTCAGTGTTTGATGATTTGCAAACATTACTCGACACTTCGATTAATGAATTGTTTCCGGTCCCAGGTAAATAAACTCGAGTAAAGTTCGTTCACTTTTATAACTCTTACTATTATGACTCTCCAACTCCACGAGTTCCGCCGGGTTCGGCGAATCCAGCTGAATCAACTCTCAGCATTGAATCAGCTGTAGTAACAACTGAGTTTGGCTCCGGCTGATTCAATGACTCAGAGCGACACAATGATTTTGATTCCACAGGATTCGGTGAGTCCGGCGCACTCACCAAAATCAAAGGAGCGAGTCCAGTGATTCGAGTCCACTCACTGAATCCGGTTCCGGAATTGAATCCGTAAAATGAGTGAATCCACACACTTCTACGCGAAACAAAATATGTCTGGGTGTTTTGACAATTCTTCTGGTTTTCAAATTTAATTTATGGTGTGACCGCACCAAAAAGTAATGCTGTTTGTTTTTTCACATTATTTCTACGGATATTCTGCTATTCACACTGGCCACACTAACAATTTGCCTCAATAAAAGTTTTGAAAATTTAAGTGGAAGAAGTTTTAAAATGATTTATATCTCACTAAGAAATTTAATAAATTAGTTTTGTATGTAGATGAAGAATTGTAAAAAAGTCTTTTTTTCAATAAAATCTAACAATTCATCATATATTTAAAGTTTATTTTCACATTCTGTGTAAGTTCTATTAAAATTTTTCAGATTTTAAAAACTTTACTTTTTGTTTTAAGTAAGTAGTACCTAGTTGATTTAAATTATTACTTTTAAAGACACAAACATCGTCTTTCAGCCCTACCTTTGGGTTATTTTTCAAAAAGTAGGTAAAAATCATCGGGTTTTTTAAACAGTTTTATAAACCGCGCCACTTGCATTGAGAGTACCGCTGACTAGCGTTGTCACTTGTACGGGAGAGACAAAAATACCCATCCCATGTCCCTTAGCTTCGCGATAGCGCAGGAGCAAACTTGATGTATACGAACGTATCGCGTACGTTTTGTGGGTTTCGGGTATAGTAATTGTTTACCTGAACATATGTGATACTGTTTGTTGCATTCAGGCAATAATATTGCGGATGTATCACGTACGTTCATATGCGTAGGGCGGTTAAGGTGATTTTTAACAAAAACGGCGCTTTATAAATCATCAAGTATATTATTAATATTATGTAAGTTTGAAAACATAGCCAAATATGTACTAAAGTCTTAATTTAAGAAGTTTCTTACGAGTAAGTTGTGTTTCAAGTTGTATGTTGTGTAGTAAGGATTAGGAAAGGTAAACTCAGGGGTTCCAGATGTATTTGTGTGATAAAACCACTAATGCAAAAAGTAAGGTAGAATATTAAGAAAGGTACACTTAGAGATCCCCGAGGTTTTTGTGTAATAAAAGCGTCAAATAAATTTTATTTTTTTATATGAATACCGCACAAGAGTCCCGACTGCTCCGTCTGGAGGCTCGGATGCTCCGTCTATGGCATCCCCAATTGGGGTATGTTGTGAGGCCATAGGTAGTGGGGAGCGGAAGAAGATGGGGAACAGGAAGGTGGGAAGTACCTGGTTATTCAGATCTGGTCACCAAACACGGCTAAAGCCATCCATTTCAAGCAACGTTTCAATTCTGAACGGTGGTCTTACACCAGGGCACAGTTGCAGCAGTTCCACTCTGGAACGTGCCGCAAATATACCATATATTATTTTAAATGAATGAATTGTGAAATAACACAAATTAATCAAATAATTTTTTGCCACGCCGGGATTTGATCCCGCGACGTTCGGAATGTGAGTCAAAAGCCTTACTGCTGGACCACGCCGGCCGTCAAACAAATGCCTCAAGTAATGGATAACTTTAAAAAGTTATACTTAGAGATCCTTTAGGCATATGTTATAAAATCCAAAATGTTAAAATTAGTGGATAAAATTACAAAAGGTACACTTAGAGATCTCTCTTTTTGTGAGGTAAAACCACCAAATGCAAAACTAATATACAGGATTAAAAAAGAGAGCTACAGGAGAGATAAAGAGAGATATAGAGAGTTACAGGAGAGAAAGAGAGAACTTAGAGAGATCCCTTAAGTATTTGTGTGTGATAAAAGCAACAGATTTAAAAGTAATGAATTAGATTAAGAAAGGTACACTTAGAGGTCCCTTGGGCATACGTGATATAAAACCAACAAATTCAAAAATGAATGGATAAGATTAGGAAAGGTAGACTTAGAGATCCTACGTGTATTTTTTAAAATAATAATAAGATTAGGAAAGGTAGACTTAGAGATCCTACGTGTATTTTTTAAAATAATAATAAGATTAGGAAAGGTAGACTTAGAGATCCTACTTGTATTTTTTAAAATAATAATAAGATTAGGAAAGGTAGACTTAGAGATCCTACGTGTATTTTTTAAAATAATAATAAGATTAGGAAAGGTAGACTTAGAGATCCTACGTGTATTTTTTAAAATAATAATAAGATTAGGAAAGGTAGACTTAGAGATCCTACGTGTATTTTTTAAAATAATAATAAGATTAGGAAAGGTAGACTTAGAGATCCTACGTGTATTTTTTAAAATAATAATAAGATTAGGAAAGGTAGACTTAGAGATCCTACGTGTATTTTTTAAAATAATAATAAGATTAGGAAAGGTAGACTTAGAGATCCTACGTGTATTTTTTAAAATAATAATAAGATTAGGAAAGGTAGACTTAGAGATCCTACGTGTATTTTTTAAAATAATAATAAGATTAGGAAAGGTAGACTTAGAGATCCTGCGTGTATTTTTTAAAATAATAATAAGATTAGGAAAGGTAGACTTAGAGATCCTGCGTGTATTTTTTAAAATAATAATAAGATTAGGAAAGGTAGACTTAGAGATCCTGCGTGTATTTTTTAAAATAATAATAAGATTAGGAAAGGTAGACTTAGAGATCCTGCGTGTATTTTTTAAAATAATAATAAGATTAGGAAAGGTAGACTTAGAGATCCTACGTGTATTTTTTAAAATAATAATAAGATTAGGAAAGGTAGACTTAGAGATCCTACGTGTATTTTTTAAAATAATAATAAGATTAGGAAAGGTAGACTTAGAGATCCTACGTGTATTTTTTAAAATAATAATAAGATTAGGAAAGGTAGACTTAGAGATCCTACGTGTATTTTTTAAAATAATAATAAGATTAGGAAAGGTAGACTTAGAGATCCTACGTGTATTTTTTAAAATAATAATAAGATTAGGAAAGGTAGACTTAGAGATCCTGCGTGTATTTTTTAAAATAATAATAAGATTAGGAAAGGTAGACTTAGAGATCCTACGTGTATTTTTTAAAATAATAATAAGATTAGGAAAGGTAGACTTAGAGATCCTGCGTGTATTTTTTAAAATAATAATAAGAGTAGGAAAGGTAGACTTAGAGATCCTGCGTGTATTTTTTAAAATAATAATAAGAGTAGGAAAGGTAGACTTAGAGATCCTGCGTGTATTTTTTAAAATAATAATGCTATATCTTTATTGAACGAAATTTTGAAAAATTTATAACAAAAAACGAAGTATAAGTTACAATAAGTTACATAAGTACAAAAGTTAACAAGAGGAAACAATGTACATTCGAACAGTAGGTACTTGATGAATAGAAATTTATAATTATAAATTTAGGTTTCTCGTAACCTGCCTCACTAGACTAGCCTGTGTTGAGGCAGTCATTTTATCTCAATTTATAAAAGGGAAGTTGAGTTCAAAATATTTTGACTTATAAAAAATATGTCCATGTAGGCCAAAAAATGTCGATTCTAAATATATAAATATATTTATTTATTATTGTTCTTAGAATTAATTAAACGTTCTTAAAAAATGATTAAAAAGCTTGAAACCCCAAACGCTTCATGATTGGTCGAAAGAATTCTGACGTCATCTGTACGGCGCCTTGTACGCGAATGGAAAGCCTATGGTGCATCTCTTTCTATTACATGAGAGAAGGTTTATTTATGATGAGACGGGTTGTATACAAATACAAATGTCTACTTGAAACCGGTTTCTTTACAGTCAGAACTGGACAGCAAACTGCAGAAATAAATTATCGTTCGTATCACAAAAACATAAAAACCAAACAAAAATAGTTTTAATATAAACACACAAATAAACATTGATTTTAAATAAATAGAGAAGCAAACATCATTACCGCGCGTCTAACAACTAAACATTTGAATGTAAACATATATATTTGTCTCACTTGCACAAGCCACGAGAACAACACCGCCGCTAGAATTAGACAAAGACAGAAACACAAACATTGTAAGTGGTGTTGCCTACCATTATAAATTTTACCCAAAATTAACAATGAAATAGTTTTATTAACGTTAGTTTGTAATAAAATAAACTAATTTTAATTATTTTTAATATGTGTTTTTTTATTATATGACTAAAAGTAAGCATAATGAAATAATTAATTTTGTTCAAATATTTTTTATTGTACCAATAGTACATAATACTAAAACGGAAAGTGTTTAAAAAAGTGATTCAAAGGGTGTTTTCAAAGTTCTTTTCTCAGCAATCGAATTATTTCCACCTACTTCCCACGGCATGCTATGTCTTTAGGTGCCCTGCAAAATTATTAATATAAAATACTTTGATAAAAAAATGTAATTACTACATTATTCATTAATAAACTAAAATAAGTTGTAATAACTTCTTTTGTATGAAAATTAAAAAGTAATTTTTATTATTATTGCCAAAATATTTTAAATGAGAGGTAACTTAGTAACTTAGTAACCATACTAACTTATTCCATAAATTGTGTATTCTCCCAAAAATGTGGTAAACCAAAACGACTTTTTAGTGGCAACACTGAACCTATATTACAGTATTAATTTGACGTTTTATTTCAACTCCTGCGTGTTTTAATTAAATGTGAATATGTCAACAATAAACTTCTGTGTGGAAAGTAATTCCGCTTGATTATTATGTGTTTGTGTCCTTGAATCGCATTGTTTTACGACGCATTTACCCATTTTGTAGAGCGCAACGCTCGTTCGACAACAAACTGTCACTTGATAATACCGTGCTGGAAAGTTCTTAGGCGGGAGAAACAAAAATTCTAACTTTAAAAATTAATTTAACTATGAAATCTTGATCAATTTTATTTTTTTTAAATACCATTAGTTTTGATAGATACGGTTAATATTGATAAAAAAAATTTCTGGAATTCCTTATGGAAGAATTAAAAAATTCTCCATACAAAATGCCAAAGCATCGTGTTTTTCCGATCCAAATGACGTCACACACACACCCCGCCTCTTACCGCTCGGATTCCGCTCGTTTTGGCGGGCTTAATAAAATTTAAACTTGGAGAATTAATTTAACTATGAAACGAACTTTAAAAAAAAATAAAAAAAATGGACTCAACTTCCTTATTATGAATATACCTACATTATATTCAGATATAATCACAGTAGATAGTTGTATTAATAATAACAACCACATTAATACAATAATAAAAACATTGCTTTCGTTACTAATTTCGAATTGGCTGAGTGAACCGGTAATGGTTTCTACATATAATGAGCATAGGTGAGCTCTCGCATTATGAAATTATTTCCTACACCATTTATCCGACTACCATTCAGCTTCATGGAGTACGGTTTGTCTAGGTCTTGGCAGCAAACGTGTTTGCCCACCTAATGCATGGCGGGCAGCATCAGGAGAGACTGGTCGACTTTTGACCTCTCCAGCCGGACTCTTTTGACCTTGACTCCATCGCCTTGTACCGCAGTGGAAGGGATTAATTAATACATCACTCCTGGACACATTGATCCCCAGATTCCTACCCACCCCTCATACATTTTCCTTAGAACTTCCTCATTACTTTATTTATATGGAATATTTATTATCTCCCTAATGACAGTTTTTCTTTTAATATCACCAATCACCAAATCCCAACTTTGACTCAATTTACTTGAAAACGAAAAATCATATCAAAAAAGTTTTACTTCAAAATCCACTCCGAGTTTGATTTAGATTCACCAGTTTTTAGCTTGTACTATGAGTTTCTGGACACCGTGTATAACGTTAATGCTACAATGTAAAATTATACCAAAGTTCATGAAACCGTTTGTGAGAGATCGTCAAAATAAATTAGATTTAAATATGTGGAAATCCTACATAAATACTTATACATTTTATAGAACATTTTGTGAACAAAAAAAAACATGAACATTTTAAAAATTTCGAAATAACATTCGACTTCCCACTCAATATACAGAGAATGTTCAATATTTTTGTCGGAACGCACTTTATCGAAATCCAGATGCGAGCGATAGCAGGTTATGAATGAAATCTATCTGGTTCTACAAAAGTCCGTTCACGAGCGCTGACGTACGAGTGCTGATGACAATATCGGAATTCTGGTTTGCAGAAAGAACAATATGTTTTTCTTACAGATTGAGATTATGGGTACCTACTAAACTGCTGGCGCTAGGTAGTACATTAATGAAACATTGCATGTAGACTTTTAGGGTGACCATAGTTTTGAGAACTGATTTAAAATAAAAAATAAAAGTTTTTTTTTTTTTTTAACGATTAACTTAAGGATGTAAATAATAAATATATGTATATAATATAATATGCTTTAAATTTGACAGGAGAAAGCTAATTATTACTATATTTGGCTTATTATTACTGGTTACGCCCATACACATACCTACACATACACATACCTACATAGCACGCATACATACTGTCGCTGCTTGGGATTTGATATTAATATTGTTGCAAATTCCTTTTCCTACCTATCCATTGCCTATCCGTCAATTCTTACTCAGTGTTCTGTAATAACTGCCCGCCGCAACATATCACAACCATTGTGCTCCGCTATCGGTAAAATCCGCTATTAAAAATAACCCCGCTGTGTATTATAAAATAAACGAAACTCGCGTCTATTGCTGTTTGTGCCTGTTGGATCATAGAGAAAGCAGACGAGGGCCAGCCTACAAGTTTTTTCATCCTTTCGGTGAGTCCTTTCCTTTCCATGCCACATGTATTTTTCTTATTTTTCAAGCAGTGATAGTAACACAAAATCAAGGTCCTTCGCCAGTCATTCTTTTACACAAAACATAACAATCCACTCTGCACAAACGTATATCTCATCCAATTACTATAAACATAATCATTTAGCTAATAATTTAGAACAGACAAAGTTGAAAAAATCAATTGGCAATCCTCGGCTAACATAAATAATTTAACAATCTTTTTAAAAGTGCTCAAGGAATTAAATGACTTGATATTTTCTTGAAGGCTGTTAAAAATGAGCAGAGCCTGATAAAAATAATTTCTTCGTCCAAAAGTAGTTTTTACCAGAGCCAATTCTAATAGTACGAATTTGGTGTGTTCTTTCTGCACTATTTTATTATTAAAAAATCTACAAAGTGTTTGTGTAATATATAACTGTTTAATATTCATGACATTACATTTCTTGTAAAGTAAATGAGTTGGATATCTAAATTTTTTCTTGAACATAACTTTAAGAATCAATTTTTGGGAAATAATATTAAGTGGTTCTATGTAGGTCTTTTGGCAGGATTCCCAGTACACTATGTTATAAGAAAGCTGACTGGATTATTGCGAAATAAACCGTTTTCAATTTTTCTTTGTCTAGTATATGTCTGAGTTCTTTGAAGATATAGGTAAGTCTCCTTGTATTATTTACCAACATATTGATATGATCATTCCATCTCAAAAATGTATCTATTTTTACACCAAGGTTTTTAATGTTAACTACATTTTCTAATGCCCGCGCCAGACATGTGTTCAAATAAGTGTTCACATGTGTGACACGGGCATTTGATACTTATTGTCACACATTTGAACACTTATGTGCGCTTTGCCGTTCCGTGTTGGTTTTCTAGCGCACATCAAAGGGATCAGTGTACAAATGTTTGTGTGCCTGCCACACTGCGCGGGGCCCAGTTGAAGTCTATTTGAAAACTGTGTGTTCAAAGGAGTGATCAAATTTTTTAACACATATCTGGCAGGTACAACAATATGTGACCAAATGTGTGAGCAAAGTCTTCAAACAAGTGATCACTTCTTTGAACTTCTGTCTGGCGCCGGCATAAGAGATTGCAGTTACATGTTTGCGAGCAACTGTGTATGATCAAATTATAAGTGGCAGGAGGCTGACTTTTTCATGAAATGCTAAAAGTGATATATTTTGTTTTTTGTTTATTCAAAGTTAAAATATTATCATTTAACCGATTATTTACCACTCTTAAACCTGTTTTACATTTGTCAAAAGTTTCATCCCAAGTTTTACCCTCAAATATTAAGGCAGTGTCATATGCAAAACTTACAATGTTACCAGGAATACTCAAACGGCTAAATCATTTCTATAAATTAAAAACAATATTGGCCCAAGCACACATATTGTACATTATTTGTTTCAGCTCGCATCAATAATGTTTACTTTAGTTACAACGGCGTTTAGAACATACCACAACTCCATCGTTCTGACTGTCATGATTTGACGAATTGAAGGAAGAGTAGTGAGTTGTAGATTTTGTAGTGTTAATATTTGTCAACCAACATTCTGTAAGAATGATTACATCAAAGTCTATATTTAGGTGGTGAAGCGTTTTTGTGCGATTGCGGGTGTGTCAAAGGACCTTGAATGATGCATGTTTTATGTGTGAAAGACCACTGCACAAGTAGATAATATGTACAAGAAAAGGAAAAAAGGACTTACTGCGCTTTTATCCTGGCTGGGTTTATTGTGCATTTATATGACTATATTTGAGAGGCGGGAATGGGTACCACCGCCCCGGGAACCTTTATTGGATAACCAACACCTCTGCCATAGGTCACCCCAAGTGGTTCGCTACGTTTGGTAATTTAGCAGGGGTGCCTGGGTTCATGGGGTGAGGTTTGTCTAGGTCTTGGAGGCGGATGACCAGGACACACTGAACCCCAGATCCCTACCCACCCCTTAAACCCTTTTCCTTCCCAGAACTCTCCTTTCCTTCCTCTCCTTAAAAAAACCCTCCACACAGCATCCCCAAAGATGACATAGGCCCTGAGGGAAATTATTTTCGTCAGGGCCTCCTGTGTGGAGCTCATGTAAAAAAAAAAATATTAGTCGCTGGATTCGGTTTGTGATATGCGGTAAGCGGTATATGAGCGGTATGCAGAGATGTTTAGGCGGCGAGGGTCGATTAATGACTGATGTGGGTAAAGCAAAATGGCAGGTATGTATGGATGGGTAAGAATGAAAATGTGACAATACTAACTACAAGCTCAGGGTCTATGATGTATGTAGGTACATGTAGCTGTGTATTGTGTAAATGCCCAACCAGGTGGTTCAGCTGTATCTGGAGTTCATTAAATTTTTTATTGATAGACCTAATATTTTGGTGCATAATAGTAATGTTTTTTGGATCAGCCGTCAGATATTTACATTTTTTAAAATTTTTTATTAATCATAAATAGATACATGTATTTCAAACAGATTCTATACAATAGTTAGTTAAATAATATATATACCCCCATAAATAAGCAGGGCTTGTGTGTATGGGGGGGGGGGGGGGGTGTTATCATAATAGTTTTATTTGATATTACTCATTTCATATTTTCACTATAATTTTTAAGGTGTGTTTTAAATTCTTTTATATCAGTATTCATGTTTCTAATTTTTTCTGGTAAGGAATTAAAAAATTTAACACCGAGATATTTATGATTTTGCTGTCCAATTGTTTTTTTACATTTTGGAGTTGGATGTATTGACGTCTGTCTAAGATTTCTGTTATGTTTAAAGGGTGCTACTTTGTTTTGAATATCATCTTTATAAATTTGTAATGTTGCATGGTAGACCTTAAATTGTCTGAATAAAAGTTCCGACGAATATGAATAAGATTGTTTTTATTATTAGTTTTTTTGATACGTAAATTGTTTGTGTTTGATTTTTATATGTACCGCCCCATCCTATAATGCCATATTGTATAATTGATTGACAGAAAGCGAAGTATGTGGTTCTAAGTAATTTTTCTTTTAAAATATCTCTTAAACATCTAATTATGTATGTAAGTTTCCTTACTCTGTCGTTCAGAATATTTATATGTGGGAACCATTTTAAACATTGGTCTATTGTGATGCCCAGGTACTTAATATCGGTTTTGCTTTCTTTGTTTGTACATGATATATTTTTTTTATTTTTTTTTTATTTAGTAAAATATTTACACATTTATGTACATTATTTATAAAATGTTTTGACTGTCCAACTAGGATGATTCCCGTTTTAGGACAGTCAAATTAGGATAAGTGTGAATATATATGGACCATGATTTATACAAAAAGAGGGAAAATTGAAGAAATGAAAAGAAGAGAAAGAATAAAACATAAAATTGGAAAGTTAAAAGCGTATTAACATATTACTTAAAAAAAAAAGGTTTATATGTATAGGTTCTTGAAAAAAAAGGGCTTAAACAAATAGTTCACTTGTGTATGCGTGGCATACAACAGTTATTAAAATGATAATAATAATAAATAAAAGGAATAAAAATATTTTTACACTTAAACATAAAGGGAACTGGTGTTTGCATTTCATAATGTAGTCCTATTAATGAGAACTATAAAGAGAACAGAAACAATAAAATAAAATAAACAATTAAGGTATGATTATTACTGTTGTATGCTTTGCATAGTTATCAAAATAATAATAAAATAAGTTTACTTATAAATGGCGTTTGCATTACAAAATAATAGGCTTACATATACATTTTGTATGAATATGAAATAAAAAAAGAGAAGTGATAGAATAAAATAAAATATCCAATTAAAACATAAGATTAACTGCTGCCTTGTAGAATTCTTATTTAAAAGTAATAGGTACGTACATACATGCACATAATATAAACAATTAGAATATAAAAGGTATCTTTTGCGCAGTTTATTTTTTGTCGGAATTTTTGTTATTGATTTTGGTTTGTGTTTGATTTCATTTTTTGTAGAGTAAAAGTTCACTCTCCTTTCTCCCTAATTGATGAAACCAAGTAGTGGTCAATCTGCGAAGAACCCTTGTGCTTTCGTTTTTCCAAGCATCAGGCATTAAGTTGTATAGTTTTGGACCTAAGAATGAGAAGTGTCTTTGAGCAAGAGATGTTTTGGTTGTGAGTGGTACAATTGGATTTCTCCGTGAGTGTCGGGTGTCGTGAGAGTGGTTAATAAATGGGTAGAGGTGGCGTTGTTTATGGGTGTTTAAAATTAATTTTCTCATGTATAGTTGTCTAACATCCAGAACTCGTAACTCTTCAAATAGTGCATCGCTGTGATATCTAAATGGTTTTTTGAGGATTACCCTTAGTAGCGATTTTTGAGCTTTTGCTAATTTGTCCAAAACAATTTTTGCACACCCACTGTGCATTTGTGGTTTTCTGTATTTGTCACTGAGTGGATTGTTGTTTATTTCTATAGGGGTTTCTTGCTTTTTAATGAAAAAAGGTAAATAATAAGTTTTTTTAGAATTTAAAGTCCTCAGGTTTTTATAAAACCATAATTTTAGTTCATAATTTTAGGTCTGTATTTGCCATTTTATTTAATTCAGACCAAGTGTTTGCTTTTAATAGTAAGACTGTATCGTCAGCGTAGGAGACAATGTCTCCATATTTGGAAAAATGGAATATATCATTGACATATATAATAAATAACAATGGTCCCAAAACAGTACCTTGGTGTATTGAAAAGTCACTGTATTTTAAATCACTGACAATGTTGAGTAATTTTACTTGTTGAGGTCTTTTATGTAAATAACTTCTTATCCATTCTAAGACTTTTCCACTTATTCCTATTGATTTTAATTTATTTATTGATTTTTTATGTGAAATGCTGTTGAATGCTTTTTTAAGGTCTATAAATATTCCGATACATTTTTTATCGGAATCTAGGGCCGTATATAAATAATTGGTTATTTTTGCTATTGCATCATGAGTACTTGTATTTTTATTTAATCCAAATTGGTTATTATTAATTATTTTATTTTCTTCTAAGAATGTCCATATTTGTTTTTTTACAATTTTTTTCATATATTTTTGATATATTTGATAGAAGGGAAATCGGGTTAAATTTTAATATGTTAAATTTACATATTTTAGCATCCGATGTAAACAAATTATCTTGATCACCTAGCTCTTTATACGTCTTTTTAATGGTAATTGCCATTTTGTAATTTATATAACAAAAAAGAAAAAAACAGTTTAATTAAT
Source organism: Glyphotaelius pellucidus (assembly GCA_936435175.1). NCBI lineage: Eukaryota > Metazoa > Arthropoda > Insecta > Trichoptera > Limnephilidae > Glyphotaelius > Glyphotaelius pellucidus. Next base: position 18,357,883 of record OW386566.1, on the reverse strand, counting down.
TTTAATGAGAGCTCCACTAATTCATGGACATCACTGGGGATTTCAACCTTTGATTGGATGTGAAGGAGGTGAATTATTGTTGTAGTGAACAAATATGACTCACCAAACTGAGGGGAATCGACTCAGTGAATGACTGGTGAGAGAGGGGTCTCACTAAAAAAGCTAAACATTTTTTTTTAGATCATCCGAATATTTCTATCACTTTCGTTTTTATCAATAATTTTTTTTACATTCTTTGTACCAGACAAATTTGTATCCCAATTTTTTTGCTTTAGTCTTCGACCTCCGTAGAAGATCTTAAAGTAGGCACCAAGGATTTCACTAACAAAGAAGATCTTCTGGTATATGTTTCTTTGGGTTATGGTAAGGTTCAGTTGCTTCCTGTTCGGTAGATTCTGCCGTCTTTTTTGGGGGGGGACTCCTGGTCGTCGGTCCGGTATTTTATTGATTTTGAGAATCTCATCGCCTTAGTCAACACCTGTGACTCTGGCCACCCGTTTAATTGTTTCTGCAGGTTGTTCTTCTTCTCTTTCCGAAATCCCTGCAAAATTCAAGGGTGTCTTCACGAGTTCTTTGCTCCACTTCTGCCATTCTGACTTCAAGACTCTTAATTATACCATCTCTTGCCGTTAGTTCTTTTCTCATTGATTCTACTTCAGAAACCAGTTTAGTGATGGACTCCATCTTGAGGTGGGTGTCGTCATATTGACGGCTGATGAAGTCTCTTATGCTTTTGCTTTTCATCAATTTTTTTTTATGATAGCTTATTTAAACACTTTTTTTTCCATCTTTGACTCCATTTTCTCCCCCAGGACTTCAATATTTATACTCTGGGGCTCCGTGGGGATACGCGCCAAAAAAATATATTTAAATACATTTGGGCATTAATTTCTTTTAAATTAATAATTTATGCTATGGTGGTTGTATTATTGATTTTACCTATGTGACATTGAAATTCAGTGTATTCATGCATTTTCTTACCTCTGTGGAGCAGGCAATTACTTCCGACGTGAGTGTTAGTAAAAGCCAAGAGATGTCAGTCCTAGTCAAATCATAATCAAATAATTCACCCATAATTGAATTATTGTTGTACCTAAGATTTTGGCACGTATTATTAATTTGCAAATCTATATTCATTGTTTGAACTTCCTTCCTGTGATAAACACATGTTGAGATTGTGCACTTACCACCTTGGCAAAAATCAATATTTTGAATGAAAACTAGTGTCGTTTTGTGCTGGACATAGTGCAAGAGCTGCATTCTCTGAGTACTGTTTTGTTTTCACTTAGGATTTTGGAATTGCTGTGTAAACTGTTTTGTGTCACATAGGGAAGAGTTCAACCTTCCTTAATTTACATAGGGTAGTATTCCCTCGTGTCTGGGGCTATTTACACGCCCCTACAACCCTGTTCAACCAAATTGGCGCCATGATGTTACAAAATGAGAACACAGTCAGGTCTCCAACAAACCATTCTTTCTGTTTTATTAAGACACTAGCGAGTTCCCGGCTTATGTTGCAATGCCACTAATAAGGAAATTGTTTCTCCCTAATAAGGAAATTGTTTCTCTACATGTCTTTTCCCATTCATCCCGTTCCCCTTCGCCTCCCCTATCCCTCCCATGTCCCCTTCCCCTCATGTGTTACCCCCCCACCTTCCCTCACCCCTCTCCTGCGACCACCCCTCCTGCGATCCCCTCCCCTCTCCCGCGTTCCCCCTCCACCTTCCCCACCTTCCCTCGCCCCTCTCCCGCGACCCCCTCTCCCGCGACCCCCCCTCCCGCGATTGTCTCCCCTCTCCCGCGTTCAATATATTCAGTCACGATACATTCAGATTTTCAAACAGCTCGTGTGCCACCTATTGCAATTTTCTATTACAAACATTCATTTTTATATATTATAAGATTAATTAATTAAATTTTATAGCTAAGATATTTATGTAGGTACCTATTTAAAATAAATATAATTTTTGATTGGATTCAAATTATTCGATTTTTTTTTTTAGTACCATAGGTGTGTAAATAAATTCATTAATTTAAAGAGTTTCGAAAATTGAATTTTGATTGAACAACATAATGATGTCATTCTCAAATTGTGACGAATTTTGTAATGATTAAAAAATTTTCGATATGTTGTTGTGTGGTTGTAATAATCCAGGAACATTCGCGAGGATGGAAAGAAGGTATTTTGAAAGTTTCAATCATTTCCTAAAGCCGTAGCAATACATAGATAACAGTGGCGGTTCTCCCCTTAGGACAATTGTTGTTTGACCCCCAAAATTATAAGACATAATAATAATAAATTCTTACACATCAAACTGCTCAACGCATCGAATTCTTTATTTGAAATGAACCGTGAAATAGCGGGCAGATACCGGCGGCTACGCGCTGGGTGATGCGCAGTGACATCTATTGTCTCAAATGGAAGTTCCCATTCACACATTATTTACGATCCCCGGGTCAAATTTTAAAATGCCCTGGGCTTGTTATACTTTACATTGTGAACTTTGTTTTCGATATGTTTAGTGTAAGTATGTTTGAGTATGACCATATTTTCACTCGCGTGATACCTAAATTCGCTACATTGTATACATTATTCCAATCTTTAGATTTAAAAACTGTGTCATCTGCATAACTAACTATTTCACCATCTATTTCCATATTGCAGAGTTCATTTATGTAAATAGTGAAAAGAACGGGCCCTAGTATGCTTCCTTGCGGAACTCCATAAGCAATAAACTAATAACTCGTATACGTACCTATATTTCCCCGAGCAATCATATTTTGATTTTTATTTATATTATAGATAAATTTAACTTATCAGCAATAGATGCTGTGTATAGGAACTAAGATGTTTATAGCAGGTAATTGATAGTATGCGGTCACGCGGTGGCTATTACAGTGCCCTATTCTAGAGAATGTATACCTAACTTAATTTTTAAACACACAAATAACGTTTAGGTACCTATTAGACACTTATTCTTAAATCACTTCTCGGTTTTAGCATGCGAGTATATTGAATATGTTGTCGACAATAAAAGTTTTTTGACGATAATTGGTATTTACTCATTTCTTGCTCTATTTCTTAATCAACACAAGTAAGGAAGGACACATTAGTAACTAACCATCATGCCATTTCTCCGCAGGGATAGGCACACACTCCTTGCCTCATTTACATTCATACATCGGCACGTTCATACTATTCTTTTATTCTATCTCTTGAATCACGAATCTGACTCAAGTATTTGGTTCGCTTGATAGTGCCATGTCTTCCTCAGGCATCCCCGATTTCTTCTACCATTCGTATATGCGTCATATATTCTCCTTACACTCCTTTATTAATTCTCTCTTCATGCCCAAAGCATCATTTGTCACACTTGAGTGTCACTTTCATGATCTTACTCATTACGCTTACATAAGCCTCGCATTCTTTGCGGATCTCCACATTTCTCAAGGGTTTTAATTTCTACAGCAACATCCTTCATCTGCCATCCTTCCTCTATCAGTTCCATGCCTCTTGCGTTCAGTCCTCGGCTTCAGACGGCCTCCGTGGTCGAGGGATAAGGGCTCTCGACTAGCAATCCAAAGGTCGTGGCTTCAAATCCGTGGGTTATTTCAAAATGTAATCATTTAAAATAATTTATTGTATATTTGTGGCACGTTCCAGAGTGGAAGATACTCTCAGTATCGCCCCGGTGTAAGACCGCCATTCAGAATTGAAATGGCTTTTGCCGTGTTTGGTGACCAGATCTCAATAGCCAGGTTCTTCCCCACCTTTTCTTCCCCATTTTCTTCTCCTCCACACTACCTTCAGCCTCAACACATACCTCAATTAGGGATGCCATAGTCTCACTGGCTCCGTGCGGGAGTTGTTGGGACTAGAGATGAGTAAGTTCTGCATTTTGCCGGAGGCCTCCGAGGAGTGCTTCATTTTAAAAACACTCGAGTTCTAGGAGCTGGTCCCGGGTTCGAGTTCTTGGGTGCGGACTGAGTAGATACTGGGCGCTGTTGCGGCGCACCGAGACGGGACGCACGGGTTCGGCCAAGAACTTGGACCCGCCGAAGAACTCGGACCCGACAGCGCGCAACGACCCGCATGCGGACTCGGGCCGTCACCCCGTCCGCGTGTTCTGCAACATACATTTTGGCCGCCGCCGGCGGACGGTAGAGGCGTTCGGGTTCGAGTTCACGTTCCGAGTTCCGCACTTGGGTGCGAGTCTGCGCTCCGCTGTGGGTTCGAGCATCGAGTCCGGGATAGGGTTCTCTAGGAGTGGTCGATTTGAAAAAGGAGTGGGAGTAGGAACCGCTTCCCGCAAATGATCCAAGTCCAAGAGCCCATTCCGGCTGAACCGATTCATCGCTAGTTGGAACTCTTGGTGTGGTATTCACATCAAAAAAATTTATTTAAAAAACACAATTTTCAGGTGTAAATTTATTAAGAATGAAACAAAATATTAAAGTATTGTTGAAAAAATCTAGTACATAAGTAATTTTTTACAAAAGCCACACTGAAGAATACGGTAAAGCCAAATGAGAGTTTTTATATTTTGAAGTACGGGAACTTGTAGTGGTTTTTAACAAGCTCCTGCACTCACGACCTTGAAACCTGAAATGAAAGAAAACAGGATATCAGTTATAGGTAAATGGTTCGTTACGTTTGGTAAGTTAGCAGGGTAGCTCGGGTTCATGGGTTTGCCTGTCCAGATGTTGGCGGCAGAATTCCACTTGGACCTAATCTAGATGATGAACGAGAGAGTGGGTAATTATGTCGTTTTCTGTTATTCGGTGGTATCAGCTTTCTACATACTCCTTCGGGGACACGGCATTATTGTAGCAAAGTTATTTATAATTTAAAACAAAACAAAGTTATTGAAACAGCACTAAAGCACGGTCGTATATGTCTTCTCTTCTTACTCGTAAGTTACCAGGGGGCGGAGTACAAATATAATCCTTTAGTGAATCAACTGTTAGTAGATCAAAGGTATTGGAATCAAGACGATGGGTCCCCGACATCAGGCCATCAGGAGGAATGTGATATTATGGCTTTTGTTCTTAACGCTGCAATTGGTTTAGTAGATCAAAGGTATTGGAATCAAGACGATGGGTCCCCGACATCAGGCCATCAGAAGGAATGTGATATTATGGCTTTTGTTCTTAACGCTGCAATTGGTTTTCCGCAGCAATCAAAAATTTAGAAGTAGTACAGATTGCATATCTTACTCTTACTATTAATTCTAATTTCTGAAATAAAACTACAAGTAGTTGTAGGAGGATACTCCGCGGATCTTTTTTACTGTAACATCGGGAATTCCACAGGGCTCTCATCTTGGACCCTTGTTATTTTTAATCTTTATCTACTACATAGTTTTAGAAATAAAATTTTCAAAATACCTCATATTTGCCGACGACCTTACAAGCTGTACAAAAAAATCACATGATTGGAAGATTGCACCGATTTGCAAAAAATACCTGACACGAATGGTGCACACTAAATGATTTCTACTTTAATTAAATAAATATGCTGTAATTTCCTTTACAAAGAACAGAAATAAATTTTCAATCACATTAACAATGTCGCTTTATTAAACATAACTCCAATTAAAGACTTGGGCTTGATATTTGACTCGTCACTTAGCCTCTATAGACATGTAGGTAGATACAATTTCAAAGAGTGCATCACAAATATTAGGAATAACGCTAAGAATCACAAATTGCTTTAAAAGTGCAGAATTAACTTTAAAATTATGCAAATCAATTGTGTGAAGTATTCTCGAATGCCGATCTACTATGTGGTCTTCCAATTATGAGATTCACAATTATAGAATCGAATCCGTGCAAAGAAAATTAACCCATGTAATTGCTTATTGCGAAGGTTTATGAGATCAATTTGGAACCTACAACTACCGAATTCTACACTATAAACTACACTCCCTGACAGCCAGATGGAAACTTTCCGATTTATTGCTTCTGCCCAAAATTATACATGCATCAGTTGATACACCAAAAATTTTATCCCAATTTAACATCAACTCCCCATCAATAAATTAAACAAGGAGGAGATAGGTTATGTTAGTTTAGCAGACAGATATTTATGAACGATTACTTACTCCTGGACTTGTCCAAGCAATTGGCCGTCCTCAGCAGACAATCGTTGTTGAAGGTCTGCTTGTTACCAGCTGCGTCTTCAGCGCAATACTGGTCCAGCAGGAGAGGGCAGATCTTCGGGCAGTCATCGTCGGCGGAGGCCACCGTCACCGTCAGGACGGCCACCAGCAGGAAGCCTGTAGGGGTAGAAGATAGACCCTTCATTATTACGTCAATGTCCAAGAGTCAGCACTCAAAAAAGCCCTTTATTAAAGGAGAATGGGAAACCCAACGGAAATAATATATTGGTACGTGAAAAAAAACATACGTTTTTAAACAGAACCAATTACTATTACGGCTTTATTGAATTGTCTGTCCGTTTGGAGTTACATTGTCTTAATAACTAATATGCTAATGTGAATCACTTTAAAGACAATATAACTATGACGGGCGGCGTATTTTCAAAGCCTGTCCCATTTTAATTATGTTCCCCCGTACATAAACAGGAGGCCCCGAGGAAAACTATTTCCCTCTGGACCTGTGTCATCTTTGGGGATGCTGTGTGGGAATCTTTTTTAGGAAAGGAAGTTCTGGGAAGGAAAAATGCATGAGGGGTGAGCAGGAATCTGGAGGCAGTGGCAAAGAGCTGCCCGTGGCGGCCCACCCCGGGCGGCTATTTAAAGGAGCGGCAAAATTTCACAATAAATAATTATTAATAGGCGGATGGCGGAGGCAAAAACATTGAGAATGTATGGCGAGCGATATGCTGAAATAGGCCAAAACCAAATGATCTTTTATAGCTAAGTTTGTTGGCCCCGTAAAACAAATTAGCCCTGTCAAATAACGATAGTTGAATTGTTTTGCCTTTAATAATTAGCGGCTCTGGAATTTTTGTATTGCCTCCACATTCCGCCTCCTAATAATAATGATATCTTGTAAGAATTTGAACCATGTCATTTCATATTTTTGTCGCACGTACGATTCGGACCGATTGAAATGAGCACGGAATTTTTCATTACTTATTCTGTGATGAAACCAGGGAATCTCCTTTCTTTTAATGAATGTATAATTACAACGTCTTGCTAATTGTAGCGACTGGCAACACCGTCAGTACTTAATTGCAGGAATTCCCGTATTTTATTTTGTCCTTTGATTGTTCATGAGTAGGCCTCGACCACGCGGTGGCTATAATAGTGCCGTATTGTAGGGAAAATATAACTTAATTTTTACACACACCAAAAACGTTTTCGGTTAAAAGATATTGTTTGTAGGAAAGTACTTTATCTTGATTCAATCAGTTTCAATTTTGTTTATTGAACTAGAGACACAACCACAGATACACCTATAACCAAAATTATTAGTTTTTGGCGATATACGAAGATACAAAGCAAAGTAAAATAAAAGTCAAACAGCTACATCGATACCACGACAACTCAACAAAGTGGCATTTCAACACCCCTTTGAAAAGTCACTAAAAGTGATGAAAAAAACATAGCCCTAACCTGACCTGACGTAATCTATTTAACCTAGTTTTTTTTTCAAGAGTGACAAAGCACCAAGTCGTTGAGCTGTCCTGTCATCATCAACTTGACGGCCTCGGTGGTCGAGGGGGATTGAAGAGGTTCTCGACTAGCGATCCAAAGATCATGGGTTCAAATCCTGGTGTACGCAAGTAAATTTTATTTGATTGATTTGCGGCACGTTCCAGGGTGGAGGTACCTACAATCAGTGTCTGGTAATCAGACCACCATTCAAAATTGAAACTGGCTATTGCTTGAAATGGCTTTAGCCGTGTTTGGTGACAGATACTTCTCCACCTTCCTCTTGGAAGGAAGGAGGTGTGGATCTACCTCCTTTTTTTAATCTTTATTTTTCCCCATTATATTTATAAACATTACAAAATTAATTTTTACATAATTTCATAACACAGTAAGATACAAATATAAGAAACAAATAATGTAAAAGTTAGGAATAAGTAAATCTATATTAGATAAATGTAGGCAATGGGAACCCACTAAGGCACTGCCTGTGCGTGGGTAATGTAAACAAAAATGCTAAATTACATCAGTAAGTACAAGTGAAAAAGGTAAGTTTTAAAATGAAGATTTATAAATATAGGTATCTGTGAGAAATATTCTAGTAAAAAAGAGAAACTAAGATTCCGTTGATTTTTTGTTATGGTTAGTCTTGAAGTAACCGTAGAATTGTAATGTAAAATGATGCATTAAGATTTACGTAGAATTTATAGCAAAAGTGTTTTAACATCTGCATCATAAAGCAATAATTTTAATTCTGTCGTTTGAATGTGTTTTGACATAAGATTAAATGTCCGAGGCCCAATAAAGCTGCTATGTGTTTGCATTAATTTGGTATTGATTTGAGAGGTGTAAAAGATATTATTAGTCCTTTTGCTAATTCTATTTTCATTTTTTTCGAAACAATTTTTGTTTTTAAATACACATTTCATTGTCTGCAATATAAATAATTTACGGATGTTGAATATTTTAGTCTCTTTCCCTACTACCTTTAACGTCATAAAATACCTTAATTGGGTATGCCTTAGTCTCACTGGCTCCAGGCGGTTGGGAGCATTTTGGGCTCTTGTGCGGTATTCACATAAAGCAAAGCGTAGTCTATTTCAGTCTATAGTAGGTTAAGTTTGGTTTGCTCCAACAAAAGCCAGTAGTAGTCACTATGACTAATGTATTGTACAGCGAGCGGCTAGGATCTACGGTTGACCGGGAAATATACCATTTATAAAGCAGACAAAGCGCGTTGCGCTAACTCATTCTTTAGCCAACGTTACAAACAGAGTTACTGTGACCATCATCAGGGCAGGAATCGTTGGTTAAAGAAGGAAGAAGGTTGTAATTTGATATCCATCTCGGGTACTGTTAGGTTCCATGAATTATTTTTTTATAGAAAAATAGTTCCTACTTTCAGTACCTAGACACTGAGTACATCAATATATTCTGATGCACAACATCCGATAATTGTTAGTTACATGAATTTATTTGAAAATTTTGTTTTGAACGACTCTTCAAATTTTGATGTTAGTTTTTAAGTTCTGTGAGAGTTCTATTCAAGTTCTGTTATTATTTAATGTGAAACAACTGGCCTAAATTGGAATAATAACCGAATTTGAGTAGAGCTTTGGCAGAAATTTAAAATTAATTTTGATATTTGATTAATTGTTCGATTTCTATAAAGCAATTGGTCCTTAAATAACCCATCTGCAAGCCGGGAGATAAAACAGTTTATGTTGTCGGTGACGGAGATAACCATCGGGAACATAGAAACTAATGTTCTCCATAATAGCTGAGTTTTCGAACCGTCCACGAATCAGTCTGAACAAATGTGTTATAATGAGCACATCTCTTCTGACCCGTAGACGGTTCATACCGAGCATGCCCAAAAAAAAGTCGGTAGGGTAGAGTCATGGGTAGTAGCCGTACTCCCTCACGTAAAGAAATCTCAGAAATTTCTTCTGAACCTTCTCCAACGTGAATAACTTTAGTCGGCCTCAACACAGGACCCCTGGTGAGAAGGACTACAAAACTAACTTGGGTAGGACACATTAGTCAGTTGGTAGGTCATGCCCCGGCAAGGCAAAGTTCTTGGGTTAGAGTCCCAGATGTGCCCATGTCTTTTTCTGATTTTTCTGTTTTCAGATTTTCGATTGAGTTCCGCTTATATTGTGTTCATTTATTTACGCCTATTTAGGCTTTTACATATATAATATAACAATATTTACAAAATTATACTCGTAAATAGTGCAAGAAACGACTGTTTAACACACTTACACAAAATTAAATATAAAGTAAGAATATTACTGAATTTGATCCACACAGTATGTAGGTACAAAATATAAAAAAAGCATAATAGTTTTTTGTTTTTCTTTCAGCCGACAAAATACTGTTAATGTGTTAATCAATTTAAATAGCTTTATCAAAATATTCCCCTAATTGATGAAAAAAAACTTCAATAAGATATGCTTATATATTAAAATTAATGTACTAAATATATATACAACATCAGAGTATTTTTCAACAACATCAGAGTATTTGTCAACAACATCAGAGTATTTGTCAACATCAGAGTATTTGTCAACAACATCAGAGTATTTGTCAACATCATCAGAGTATTTAATTAAATATGACAAACGATATACTTAAAAATAAATTAACATTATGTTAAAACCCAAAAATGAATCACGATAGAGCTGAGAGTATAATATTGATTAAATCTTTATTTAGTTAACGACGCACCATGTCATATAACTAATATTGATAACCTAAAAAACACCTAATTTTAGATATGAACTGATAAAGAGAGTCAACACTTGATAAGGATAAGTAGTGATAAGGATGGATCGATTTATTGTTATCAGTGACTAACTAAATACCTGGGAAATATATTGCACGTTTTATTATAAGCTCAACTGGCTTATATCTCGGCTAACCGACTAATCTTACCTCAGTTGGACAAGGTTCTAGCTGGCATTGTTTTTCAAAAATGATCTTTGAATGCAAAATTTCTTTTGCTCACTTCTATAACCAAAATAATATTTAGAACCATCTGAGTCGTATTTCTGTTGACACTTGTATGGCAAATTTTTAAAACTTCCTTTTAGTTTACAAGGTTCTAACTTTGAACATTTGAATTTTTTTTTATATTAACTCCACACAGGAGGCCCTGAGGGAAATAATTTCCCTCAGGGCCTATGTCATCTTTGAAGATGCTGTGTGAGGTGGAATGTATTCTTAGTTCAAATAAAATCATACAAAAGACCCTCGCCCTTGTTTTGTGACGAAAATACTTCAGTTTGTCTATTTATTTACGGTCTTACAAACTAATAATTAAAAAATATATTTAAAAAAACATTCTTATTTTGCTTAGAAATTATTGAAAAATTATGAATACTTATGATCAAACAATATTTACGTAAAGTACATAATTTTAATAGTTTTATCATCACGAGTTTGAGCATTTTTGAATGTAGCTATTTATCAAAGCAATTTAGGAATGAAATAAAATCGATATTGAGTCATTATGTTAAAATACTGGTACAGAGAATAATTAATCTTTCTCATCGGAACCGCCCTTTACAGTTGCAAGGATATAATCGATCGACGAAATTTAAATTCTCGGCCGCTGGTTAATGCCTCTTAAAGTGAAGTTAGAACTCTGTCCAACCAAAGTAACGTAATATCAAATGAACGAAATATATTCCAAATGTTTTTTTTTCACAGAAACCGAAAAAACTTCTATGGCGTAATAAATTGAGTACAGATTTCAAAACTCTTTCAGGTGACAGAGAGCAATTAGCAAGCGTTTTTTTCTTTCCCTGATTTTGTCAAGGCATTCGATTATTTACAAATAACTAGCGAGTTCCCGGCATGCGTTGCAATGCCACTAATAAAGAAATTGTTTCTCCCTGCGTGTCTTTTCCCATTCACCCCGTTACCCTTTCGTCTCCCCTTCCACTCCCATGTCCCCTTTCCCGCGCTCAATACATTCAGTCCCGGTATATTTAGATTTTCAAACGGCTTGCGTACTACCTATTGCAATTATTTTTACAAATTTTCTATTACAAACATTCATTTTTGTATATTACAAGAACAATCAATCAAATTTGATACCTAACATAGTAACCTATTTTAAATAAATATATTTTGTTACTAGATTTAAAGTATTCGAATTTGGTTAGTACCAAAGGTGAGTACTTCAAATAAATTCATTAATTTAAAGTTTTCGTTGAATTTTGATTTAACAATTTTGCAAAGTGTCATTCTCAAATTGTGACATTTTTGATAGTTATGTTGATAGTTTCGTAAGAGTTTTTGTAATCATTAAAAAACTTTTCAAATGTATTGTCATATGATTGGAATAATCCAGAAACCTTCGCGGGGGTGGAAAGAAGGTATTTTGAAAGTTTCAAACATTTCTTATGCTTAATATAGCAATACATAGACACCTTAACAAGATTATTTTCATTTTTATATATAAAGATAAATTATAATCATAAACATTACAATTAAGATCGAAATTCGACCATAATTGTAATGTTTTTTATGTTTGACATTCAGTAAGACCATAGACAAATAATATTAAAGACAAACAATATTAATCTATTCTTAATTTGAACATAGACTTTAACAATGGACGCGAGTGTGTGTGTCAAATACATGGTAGTGTGTGTAATGTTCTTGTTTTGATTTAATCTATTTTTATGCATAATTTTTAAAAAATATTAGCATTCTGCACTCCTCCTCTATATAAACTATAAGTGTGCGAAATTTCATACTCCTCCGTCCGCGCAATTTTCGTAAAAAGAGGTACAAAGTTTTGGCTTCACGTATTAATATATTGATGATTCTATATTTGAAATATTGCATAATGTTAGTAGACAGACCTACCAACATTATCTTAATAAATGAATAATTCAACAATTGCAATGAGTAGTTTTTGTTAAAATTTCTGGCAGATTTCATGAGGCAAATTTCTGATCGTCCTATCTCTATTTGTCAACAAAATAATATAATTAAATATTAAAGAAAAATATACAATATTTGTTTTTGAAAGGCAATTCTGAGCGAAATATTTTCTAAATACCTTCAGCTTCACAAATTCTATAATTATGATATGCCCTGTATTTTTGACTGCTGCTAGTCAATCTAGTCAAGCAATTAAACAAATCTGATCGATCAAATGATTCTTCAACCAGCTTTATCTGCCTAAACACATTTAAAATTAATAATAATGTATGTTCCGATAGAAATTCAAATACACCTGAATTAAAACATTCATTTACGGAGATACGATTCTTCGTGAGATTATAAATCTGAATGGTAAAGAAGAGTAGTACTCACACAGAGAGAGAGATAGTACAGCCTTCATTGTAGCACAGTGATTTGTGATGATTTCACCAAATCATTTGGTTTTATATACCAAATAATCCGGCCGTTTTAGCGCTACGGACCAGAGATTCTCAATCTTTAATCTATTTATTTATTGTTTTAAACATTTTTTTTTACATTAACTCCACACAGCAGGCCCTGAGGAAAATAATTTCCCTCAGGGCCTATGTCATCTGGGATGCTGTGTGGAGGGTCTTTTTGAGGAGAGGAAGGAATGAACATTGGTCTTGAAGAGACCCATGCTGTAGGAGGGAGGAAACACAGATGCCAGCAAATCATTCCATAGCCGAGCTGTTGAACTCAAGAACGAGTCGGAAAAAACGACCCGTTCTCATGTGACATATGTCAACCGTGTACATATGTTGGGCGCGCGTTTGGCGTGTCTCCCGACTATGCACCGGTGCCGAAGGGATCAATGACTCTAGTTCCATATAATGTGAAATGTAATTCATATAATTAATTAAAATAATAATTAATTGCAAGCAAAAAATTTTTTAACAATTTGTAAACGATCACCCAGCACGATCCACCTCAGCACCTCAAGATCTACACGACGACGCACGAATAACTCATGTAACACTTTCTGTCGCAGAGTTATAGCTTTGTGCCGAGGGAATTTCGAGGCTCTACCCCTCCATGACGGAAGTGCAACAAGCAACGAACGATGATCTATTTTTAGAATATACAAGTGGCGTATATACGCCACTTGGCGCCACAACCCTTGGGCCAAGAGATATAATTAAATATTTGTCCACAACAAAGCATTTCATCGTTAACTGTCGGAACCTAAAAATTTTATGAACTAAATTAATGTGTTTATGGGCATATTTACAAAGAACTATTTCCAGACTTAAAAACACTGCGTAGCAATCTACCTTTGGTACTTATTACTGTAAAGTAAATATTTTTTTCGTTTATACATTTAACAAAGCCTTTTTCAAATACAGTAAAAAGATTTAAATAAAATTGAAAACAGATGAACACAGCGAAACGCTATGGAAGTGTGTTCTGGGACGGGATAGAACGAATTCATCAACATCATCATCTTCATCCCCTTATCCTATTCGGGTCGGGGACCCATTGCATCGACAAGGCTCCTCCATACGTCCCTGTCTTGTGCTGACTGTTCGGCCTCCGTCCATGGCAGTCCCATCCTCTCCTCACATTGTTTCTAGAGTTGCCTCGCCCAGCTGTGTCTGGGGCGGCCCACTGGACGTCTACCCTCTGGAATCGCACTTAGATCGCATCTTCCTCGGAATTCGGTCATCAGGCATTCTTAGTACATGCCCAAGCCACCTCAGTTGCGATTTTTCTATGAAGAGTAGCAGTGGTTCAATGTTTAGATCGTCTCGGATCGTCGAGTTTCTTATATGATCCCATTTCGTAACTCCTGCCACTCCTCTCAAGTACCTCATTTCGGCAGCTTGTACTCTAGAGCGTGTTCGTTCGCTTAGCATCCATATCTGGTGGTCGTGTAAAACATAATCAATCTTCGGATGTCTTTCTGGAATAGATCATCAATTATTCCATTGGTTATTGAAAGTTGCTTTGTAATTTGGAGACAATCCTTTTCTTATACTAGATACTTTTATTTACTTAAAGGATACTAGTTTTGAACCTCGCGAATTATTAGGAAGATATTAGTGTTAGAAGAATTTTCCCAAAGAGAAAGAAATGTTTTTCCGGGTTAAAAAGTCGCCCATGTCTCTTCCCAGTCCTCCAACTACTCCTATGAAAAAAATCACGTCGATCAGTCGCTCCGCTGTGACGTGGAAGAAGGATAAACAAACAAACACACTTTCGGAGAAACTAGCGAGAATCGAGAATAATAATAACGATCAATCAAGTTTCAATCAGAGAAACTAGCGAGTAATCGGCTTGCGTTGCAATTTTTTTTTTTTTTACATGAGCTCCAGCGTTGATTGAGCTTGAGCTCCAGATGCTGTGTGAAGGGTTTTTTTTAAGGAAAGGAAGGGGATGAGAGTTCTGGGAAAGAAAAGGGTTTAAAGGGTGGGTAGGAATCGGGGGTTCAGTGTGTCCTGGTCATCCGCCTCCAAGACCTAGACAAACCTCACCCCATGAACCCGAGCACCCCTGCTAAATCACCAAACGT
Organism: Glyphotaelius pellucidus; assembly: GCA_936435175.1. Classification (NCBI taxonomy): domain Eukaryota; kingdom Metazoa; phylum Arthropoda; class Insecta; order Trichoptera; family Limnephilidae; genus Glyphotaelius; species Glyphotaelius pellucidus. Next base: position 18,342,769 of record OW386566.1, on the reverse strand, counting down.
AGCGAACCACTTGGGGTGACCTATGGCAGAGGTGTTGGTTATCCAATAAAGGTTCCCGGGGCGGCGGTACCCATTCCCGCCTCCCAAATTGTCGCAATTATCGCAATGCTATTCAAACAAAGAAAGTGTTTTTGAAGTGAAAACTTCTTTAGCACCGCTGTGATTTGAAACTTGATAAAGAATTGCTCTCTGTCAAGAAACATTTTAAAAATAGTTAAAAATCCGCTCCGTAGGTTCTTGCTGCAAGGACCTTCGGGCGGCTTTCGGTTCGGCTTCGCCCAGTTAGTGTTCGTGATCACTTTGTAAATCCAATAGGAACTGGCTCCAAAATTAGCCTGTTCCTCGGATCCATTGTCCACTGTCATCCAGTGAAAGTCACCGGGACGAAATAACCGAGAAAAGCAATAACGAAACACGTATCTAATATACATATAGCCGCTTGATGCAACTGAGTATTACCGTCAATCTTTTCATATTCGGAGGGATACTGCTAGTTCACTAAATCGCAGTACTTATACTTGCCTGGGGCACGTCCACATCAACCTGCCGATGGAAGTAGCGACATCTTGTGGCGAATTTTTGAATTTACAGCGGAATTACAACGGTAGCTTCGTTTGAAATTCCACGTACACAGATGTTATTTGTGCGACGCGTACAGCGTGGCGTCAACATGCACTAGAAACTGGGTTCTGAAATTCAACCACGCAGATGCAAGAGTATTAATACTGTTTGATAATAGAATCAAATCAAAAAAAAAGAAAGAATGTTGTGGAAAACAAAGGATATTTGTAAGATTAAGTGGCAGTAGGTTTTTTTCAACAACATTTATGTACCCTCCCCTTCCATACAAAAGCAAATGCTTTCAATGGAAGAGTATTAAAAAACCTAAGATGTATTATTATCGTTATGTACCATGTAAAACATATTATAAAAAATAAAAATAAAATAGAAATACATATTTTTTCTTGGGTTTTTCACAACAGATAAAAAATTCACAACAGTTTGTTCAAAAATCGATCAATCAAATTTGATACGTAACACAGATACCTATTTAAAAATTTTATAATGCTTGATTCGATTCAAAGTTTTAGATGAGTTATAATAATAGCCTTTATTCAGACAGTAAATTACATAACATTATTTATAATAAACTTTTCACTTATCGTGCGTCGACTCCCTGTCTGTATGTCACTAGTTGACAAAGGCCTCCTCCAACTGTCGCCATTTCTCTCATCATTAGCTGTTCTTGTCCATGTACCACCTGCCACGGCTTTGATGTCGTCAACCCACTGTCTAAATGGTCTACCTCGTTTTCTCTTCTTGTCACTTGTGAACCAATTCATGACTAATTTTGACCATTTTTCACTTCCTCTAATTGTGTGGCCTGACCACTTCCACTTTAGCTTTTTTTATTGTTTTTATGGCATCTTTTGTTCTTGTTTGCTTCTTAATGGTTGCAATTTTTATTCTATCGGACAGTCTTTTCCCTATCATACTTCTTTCCATGGAGTTTTGACATGTTTCGAGCTTCTTATTATGAGTTTTTGTGAGTGCCCAAGTTTGGCAACCGTAAGTAAGTACAGGAAGTATGCAGGTGTCAAAAAGTTTCCGTTTGATAGCTATCCTGATTTCACTGTTTTTCATTATTTCTTTCAAACCCCAATATTGTTTCCAAGCATTTCCAATACGTCTGTCTACTTCTTTTGTGGTTAAATCTAAAGGAGAAATGATTTGACCTAGGTATACATACTCATCCACATAATCGATCAGATTGTTATTGATCTTGATAGGTTCTTGCTTCCCGTTTGTCATTGCTTTGGTCTTTTCTGTGTTCATGACTAGTTCCACCTTTCGGCTTTCTCTATCTAGTTCATTCAACATCATCTGCAGGCCCTTAAATGAGTACTTCAAATAAATTCATTATTTAAAGTGTTTCAAAAATTGAATTGTGATTGAACATCATTTTTTTCAAAATGTCATTCTCAATTTGTGTCGTTTTTCACAGTTTCGCAAGAGTTTTTGTAATGATTAATAAACTTTCCAGATGTATTGTCATGTGGTTGTAATAATCCAGAAACCTTCGCGACGGTGGAAAAAAGGTATTTTGAAAGTTTCAAACATTTCATACGCTTAAAATAGCAATACAACTCGTAACTCCTAAACGTACCTGGGTAATTCACATCAAATTTCGAAATTTGAGTCCCGAGTCATTGGTGCTGAGTCACATGCTTTAACTATGTATGTATTTTTTTTATTTCAATGCACGCTGTCTGTATTACTACTTTTGTTTAAAAAGAAAACGTAACCGCCAATGAAAAAAAAATAATTAGTTTGTTACCGTAAAAGTCATTTCCTCACCTTACCCCTTAGTCCAAAGATATAAACTAAAAAGCCTGTTCATCTCAAATTAAGCAATATTCTTATTAATTAAATATTGCGAATAAATTTAAAAAGATTGTGTTATTGTATATCAAAACTTTCATTCCACAACGACGAATTTATAAAAAAGAAAATTAGATTTTAAATATGTCCCGCCAAATAAAATCATTCCCTCACCGTATTACAGATATTCGATTTCTGAACGTATCGAACGATATTAAGAACGCAACCTTAAGCGCCTCCGTACATGGAGCTACTTACAAGCTATTCGAGCCTATGCGCGTAGCACGCGCGCCGCTCGTGGGTACCCGCCATACAATTTTGCTGGTGTTCGTACACGGTGCTACGCGACGGATGTTGGGTTGAACTCAGTAGCGCGCTATCGACGGTGCTGGTAGCGCGCTATGCGTTGCACCATTCGTGTCTACTCCTTTTTTTTTCTCAGAAATGGCGTCTGAACAAGAAAGTAATGTTAGATTTGTTCTGGAAGTGAAAAAAAATGCGTGTTTACATAACTTTACATTACCAGAATACGCAAGAAAGGATTTAGTAGAGAAGGCATAGATTAATTCTACCAAACGACATTATAAAAGAAAAAAAGGTGGGTAAATTTAAAAAAAAAATTGTTACATAGATTCTTGATAAACAGAGTAATGAAATTGAGTAGCGATGTATTATGGTGTTTAGTTTGATTTAATGTATTTAATTATTACTGGTTAATATGAGTGAAAATGTAGTTTTCTTTTTTACTAGAATAAATTTTAAAAAAAAATCTTGGAAAAAAAGTCATTTGACATTGTTTGACATCGTGTTAACTCCACGTCTGCACGTGAAAAATGATGAAATTCAGTAAAATTCGGGTAGCGCCGTGTAAGGAAACCAGCTTTAAAAAGTAGTACATCTGCAGGGTACTTGTGGTTGTGTCACAATCACGTAGTTTGTAAGTATCTCCATGAACGGAGGGCCTAAGTTTTTAGAACCTGGCAACACTCTCAACTGTTTTAACATGGTGATTTCTTCTTAACTTTAGGTGGGTTTGTGCAATTATGGCGGTCATTCCCTCAATTTAAGTATATGTATAAGGTACTTTAGTATATATGTGTATGGGTTTTGTTGTTTTCATGCGTTTTTGGGAGTAAAATGCATATTCGAAATGTTAAAAGCGAATTGAGGTTATGTGCCGGTGTTTTTGCAGCTTTAGTTAAAATTCATCATTCCCTCACGGTATTTAGGAGTTAGGGATGACGGTTGTATGACTATACAGGGTGTTAAGGGACGTACTTGACTTACTTTAACTAGTGATTCCTGACATTATTTGGAGTAAAAAATGTAAATGAAATTTTGGTCTCCGGTGACTTTTTTTTTTCAATTTTTTTTTCTTCAAAATCAAACAAAATAAAATTCTTCCGCATGTAGCCGAACTATTACTCCGCCGAGTAGCCGAACCACCCCTTACCCCGCCTCCAACCGTCCAACACCTACCATTTTTTTATGTTTTTGTAGAAAAAAAAAAAATGTCACCGGAGACCAAAATTTTATTTACATTTTTTACTCCAAATAATGTCAGGAATCACTGGTTAAAGTAAGTCAAGTACGTCCCTTAACACCCTGTATACATACAAATATGTATGCATGTATTATATACAAAAATATGGAAGACCAATACTCCTAAATAAATATATTATAGCTACATTTGTAATTTCTGCAAAAAAAAAAAAATTATATCTGAAATTTCGAAATTTGATGAGAAATACCCACCTACATACATCACATACATACACGTACAGGTACCTAACTTGTACTTTGTACCTACAGGTACATCCCCAAGCAAGCATATTTTGATTTTGATGTATATAATAAGACGATAATTCGGTGACCGACAGTTCAGAATGAACTCGACTCCACACCTCATTTGAAAAGTCATTAAAAGTGATGAAATTTTTTTTTTTTTATATTAAATAGGTTACGTTAGGTTACGTTTGGCTATTTTTCAATTATTTTTTATAGCTTTTAATGTCTTTTCAAGGGGTGTTGAATTGAGTTGATTCTGAGTTGTCATGGAACTGGATAATCCCCTACACGGAGGTCAACAAATTATGTTTTTGTGTTTTGAGTATTTTAAAAACTTTTAAACCGTCTTTGTATTCAAACAGTCATATTTTTTCAAACATCCGGAGTAGGTACAATTGACATCAAAGATAATGTGTTTGAATTTATATTAATTTTCCGTTCTACGAGTTTGTATGGTTTATCCTTCATTTACCATTATTATTTTATAACCTTCACTTGTCACAATAAATTTATATATCACAATATTTATATTAATAATTTATTTCTTTTCACATTAGCTTCACACAGGAGGCCCTGAGGAAAATAATTCCCTTCAGTGCCAGGCTGAAGGGAATTATTTTTATTACGAGAGAGTCGTGCTGGAGAGGTCAAAAGGGCTCCTTCAACCGGTCTCTTCCGATCCGGCCTGCCACGCAGCTGGTGGACGGATGCATCCACCGCCAAGACCTGGACAATTCTCACCTATGAACGCGGACACCAAACGTAACTTGCTTGGGGTGACCTATGGCAGAGGTGTTGGTTATCCAATAAATGGTTCCCGGGGCGGTGGCACCCATACTTGCCTCCTAAATAGATACCTAGCTATGGTTTAGAAATATTTTACAGGTAGATAACAGCTAATAATAAACGCCAAAATATATTATTTCCAAAAAACTTAGAAAACTTTGTAATTAGATCAAACATTGATGTTCCATAATGTAATATTGACTTGCGAGATATCCTCTTTTGACATATATTGCTTTAGCGTTAAATACACCTAATATTAAACTGCCGCTGATATAAATCACACTGGCGGGGTCCTTGTGTCGGCTCTAATGACTTCCGTTAACATCCTTAACGTAAACGGAGTATCAAATCCACACCATGCCTTCTACCGCTATAACTGTAGTGTATTGATTATTCACGTAGTTTCAGCTTTTTTCAATAGATGTCGATAGCTAGCTTGTAATACGAAGTTCTGCTATATTCCAACAGATGGTAATTTGTTTATATTTTTATTTCAGAATATCGCACAAGAGTCCCAACTGTTGCATCCATTTCCTCAACTGGGGTTGCTGTAGTCGACATTTGGAGCAATAGTCAGAAATGTCATAAATACTACCGTGAGGGCCAATCTCACACGAGTGGTGTAAAGACCGAAGAGACCGGTTTTCCAGAACAAATATTTTTTCGTAATACGGAAAATCCGCTAATTGACTGGCAAACATTGAGAAAAAAACAAAAATAGGTGTTTAATGAAATAAAAAGATTAATTATGTGAAATATGACATCATATTTCCTAATAAATTGATTTCATATTTATTTGATACACAAACAGGATATTTATAGAACATTATTGTGGGTAATATAAAACAAAGTAAAATGCACACACAAATATCCCAAGCAAACACATGAAAAACAATGTCAGTATTTTTATACATAACTTAAAAACTTAATTACAAAATTTGAAAGACATAATAAGTAGAAAATATTTATGAAGAATTTATTTAAAAATTATAAAACAACAAACAACATTTAATTTATCTTATTTTTTAGGTACACAAATCATCGAGATATTTCTCGAAACAAGTTATATTATTTACAAAAATATTTATGATAGTGTGTGTTTTATCAAGATCATTTTATGACCGAGACATATTGTTGACATACTCTAAAGATAAATTGTGAAAAGCGCATCTTCGGCGTGTCGGTGTGCCCGAAGTCAGCTCTATTTCTGCTGAACCGTTCCACATACGAGCTGTTGAACTCAAGAACGAATCTTAGAAACGACCCGTTCACTTGTGACAATTAACAACTATTTACAAATGTTGGGCGCGCGTTTGGCTTGTCTCCCGACTGTGCATCGGTGCTGAAGGAATCAATAACGCTGGTTTCTAGGAGCACCTTCCATTGAAATACCGATAGAACAGGGACGGCATTACCACCCGACGCTTGTGCTCTAAAGACTGCAACCCGTCTGTTAAGATAGTAGAATCGGGTCGCATCGCATAAGGAGTTTTTCAGGTATTTTGGGACTCCAGACCTCTTGGTAGCTATGCTAAAACAAAACGCCGTAAACCACACTGATTTTCACTAAATATTGTAATGAAATATCGATTTTTTGTATTTCTCGAGCATTAACTATGTAACAGTTTCTAGACATTTTCTTTTGAAGAGTTTTAATTTTCAATGTACATTTGTTACTTTTAAATTTTCTGCAATCGGTTTTGACTTATCCGTGTCATTTACTAGCAAACTTACAACTAACTGAAACATTATATACAAGTACCAACTAAAATGATTAGGTTTAATTAGGTGGAGGAAGGGAAGTCAATAATACACGAGAACATCGTTAATAAGGGTGATTTGCAAGGTGCTAATATTTGATTAACTAAATAAATTTTTGATTTAATTAATGAAACCGGTAGCAGAAATTTTTTATTTTAAAAGTATCAAATGTACATTGAAAATTAAAACTCTTGAAAACAAAATGATATATCGACGCTAAGGGGCCATCCATAAATTAGGTCACACATTAAGGGGGGGGGGAGTAGAGAAGTATGACATTGTGTGACAAGGGGTATGGGGTGGTCATCAGTCCTGTGTCATCACATGAATAATCTAAATTACGCAAAAAAAATTTAAATGTAAAATTACAAAATATGTGACGTCACACTAGGTGGGAGGGGGTCTCACAACTGTGACGACGTGTGACAGAGACGGGGGGGGGGGTAAAAAAAATCATGACGTAATTCATGAATGGCCTCTAAGACGATTGACGGTATCATCACTTCTACGCGAATAAACACTTCACATCTGTAGTGTCACAATTTGCCCCGATGATGGACGATATAACGTTTTCCGAAAAGTTGGCTAAAGAAGGAAGAATTGCAACACGGCACAATACCCCAAAAAATCACGATTCGTCAGATGTGTTGTAATTTTGTATTAGATCCGTATCTGTTCATATTGTTGAAAACATAATCTGTGTGTATTTGTCCTTGTCTGCCTCATTATTAGTTACTAGCGCAGTGCTTAGTTACAAATACGTGTGAATTCGAACCAACAAATTATGGTGACCTAGTTGCAACTTGGTTTCGCACGAATTTCACAAATATTATTAGATAACAGAGGAAAACTACATGAGATTTATTTCATTACTAACGCGTTCTCGGCGTGCGTTGCAATGCCGCGAAATTGTTTCTCCCTACGTGTCCTTTCCTATTCCTTCCGCCTCCCCTTCCCCCCCTGCGTCCTACTAAAAATAATTTCATAAAGCCAGAGATCATTATTATATATAGAAACTATCGTGGGCATGTGCACATCAAATCACCAAAGTTTCATCGCAATCGGATGAATGGTTTAGGAACGCATAATTTTTATATATTATACAAACAATCAATCAAATTTGCTATCCAACGTAGGTAACTAAAATACATATAATAATTCTTGATTATATTCAAAGTATTCGATTTAGGTTAGTATCGTAGGCGAGTACTTCAATTAAATTCATTAATTTATTGAGTTTATTCGAAAATTAAAGAACAATCGATGGTTTGCAAAATGTCATTCTCCAAGTGGACATGGTTGACAATTTTGTAACAGTTTTTGTAATGATTAAAAAACTTTTCAGATGTATTGTCGTGTGGTTCTAATATTCCAGAAACCTTCGCGAGGGTGGAGAGTAGATATTTTGAGAGTTTCAAACATGTCCTTTGCTTAATACAGCAATACACAAAGGACAAACAAGCAAACCTACATTCATTTTATATATGTATGGATTTATAACGAGTTCTTACAGATCTGATGTTTTAATAATCAAATAGGTACCTATACAATTCAATTTGAAAGGCGGGAATGGGTACCGCCGCCCCGGGAACCTTTATTGGATAACCAACACTTCTGCCATAGGTCACCCCAAGTGGTTCGCTACGTTTGGTGATTTAGCAGGGATGCCCGGGTTCATGGGGTGAGGTTTGTTTAGGTCTTGGGAACGGATTACCAGGACACACTGAACCCCAGATTCCTATCCACCCCTTTAACCCTTTTCCTTCCCAGAACTCTCCTCCCCTTCATTTCCTTAAAAAACCCTCCACACAGCATCCCCAAAGATGACATTGGCCCTGAGGGAAATTATTTTCCTCATGCGTGGAGCCCGGGAGGCCCTGAGTAAAAAAAAAAAACAACATTACAAAAAACTGCTCAAAAAATAGGTACATAATATTATCTACAAATTAAGAAAATTTTAAAATCTTCTTTTATATATTCCTTAATCAACACTCGATTAATTATGGTTATAATTCTCCATTGTCCAGAATGTGTAGAATGGTCAACTCACGTCAAGACCTTGATTTTTTTGACATAAGTCTAAATGATTTTTGTCGTTCATTAAACAATTGAAGATATATTATTTTACTCTAATTTTAGCAAGGTCCTGACTTGACTCGACACTTCTTCTATTTCTTATATTTTTTCTGTTTGTCTTTGCTTTAATATACCACCTCTTATTCTTACAATGTACATTTCCCAAATTTCGTGTCACTGTGTTGTAAATTGAACGTAAGTCCGTTAATAATAAATAAATAAATTGCCGGTGGCGTTATGGCGGGCGCTGTGGCGTGCATTCATATGTGTAAACCTCTGGTTTGCCGATTGCGCGCCCGGGACGCGCCATAAAAAAAAAAAATTGAGATGCGATTTTAAACCTTATGTATAAAGAAAATGTATGAAAGACAAGGTCAGAATCGCTTGGGGCATTCTTGTTCTTGACGTAACGGATATAAGGAACACACCTAGCCTCTCAAATAATCATCTTTGCACATATCTATGACTTTCGAAATGACATATCTGCCGCGATTTGAGCTGTCAAACTTTGAGCGTCGCATGTCATGAAAACATCGATAAAACTATCAATTTGTCAAATAAATGCAAGTAATATTGTTTGTAAGCATAGTTTATTGTCCAGGGAACGTGTTTCGGTAAATATTATACATGATAGCATAAAATAAATCCGCAGAATATTATGTCAAAGTCAAAACATCGCGAAATTTTCGAGTTTCCTCCCGTGGCATTTAAGATTCTTCGGTTATATTCTAAGATTGATGAAACTTTGCACAACTAACTTTCAAAATAATGGTAAGATCACTTTTTCCAGGATATTTCAAAAAACCACCACTTTCCCATGTACTCCCCCTTAAAGCTGTATTTTGATATTTTTTTATGAAGTTTTGCACACTTGACGTTTAAAATAGAAGAAAATTACTGTCTTCACAGGATTTTAAAAAATTCTGCGTAAAGCTCGAACAACGCCGGGGACTTCAACTATTTCTATATTATCTATTAATATCCATACGAGTATATAAAATAAGTGTCCCTGCGTAGCTTTGTTTTTTTATAAAAATCTACAGTTTTTTTCGAGATTGATGAAATTTTGCAAACTTGACCTACATAACGAGAGAAAGATCACTGTTTATATGAACTTTCAAATAATTACTCCCATTTCCTTTTCTGACCCTTTAGAGCAGAATTTTCATGTAGCTCGATGAATTTTTGAACATTTGACACAATTGGAGGAAAATTACGGTCTACATTTGATTTCGAAAAGTTCTACAGAAAACCCGGCCAACTTCAGCTATGTTTCTATCTATATCTACACGTAAAGAACAGTATCCTGGTGGGTCGATTTTATTGTAAGTCAAGATTTTATTGTTATTGCAAGTCGTGACTTGCAAGTCTTGCAAGCTTATTGCAAGTCTTGACACCGTTGCTCAACGTATTGTGACTTCTGTACTCACATAAATAATTGCCCTTATTGTTTTCTTACTTTGTTAACTTTGGTTTTATACTTTGGCGGCGCATTGAACTGTATATATATTAAGTATCGTCGTCACCCCATAAAAAGGGGGTGGGATAGACCCTGTTCGTGCATATTGCAGGCGTACACACACCGGAGCGGTCTTCTCGCAATCCTCCCGCGCCTCCCCCAATGACATGCGTAGGCTTGAGGAACAGTTGCGCGGTCTCGACGTCCTTCCGCCCCCCCTCCGCCAACCCGACGCTCATCTTTTTCCCAGGGTCTTCTAAATCTTCCGTTTCTTTACCGTATACGTTTCTTCGAGGCAAACTCGGGGAGCCGGCTAAAGGGCGCGGACCTCGGGCCTCGTCTGCGGTTGGGCCGATAGCCATGCACATTATCATTGGGACTGCCTGGTGGTTTGTTGAATACCTACTCTGACTATTTTGGTTTTGCATTTTATTTTCTTTTTGTTATTATTGTAAATACTTGCATTATGTTATCACTGTTTTTTTTTCGGTATTTCTCTCTTTCCAGAAGGCTTCTTCAACTGGGTGCAGCTCTTATTTATTTTTTTTTCTTACTAACACTTTTATCTCTATTTTTTTTTTAATGTTACCGATTTCAGAGGAATTCACGGGCTGATACTTCTACTTTTCTTTTGTGTTATGTTAATGTAAGTACTTGCATACTGCTTACTAACCCCGTATGCATGGACATTGGAGAGTCTAGAGTCGTTCAAATAAATGTAGCTTCGTTTAATCAAAAGTAGAGTCTTGACGTGTGCGGTGAAGGAGGAAACCATATGTTTCCTTATAACGCCGTTGGGAAAGTGGTGGGGTCCCCTCCAATGTTATTGCAAGTCTTAACAGTTTTATACCGCGGTTGATGAAAATGTGCACACTTGACCGTCAAAACAAGGAAGGTCATTGTTTACATCAGATTTCAAAAAACCACCCCCATCCCCTTTTCCCATCCCTTAAAGCAGAATTTTGATACATCGTGATGACATTTTGTACACTTGATGATCAAAATAAGAGGATCGTTACTTTTTTTACATGAGCTCCACACAGGAGGCCCTAAGGAAAATAATTTCCCTCAGGGCCTATGTCATCTTTGGAGATGCTGTGTGGAGGGTTTTATTTTAAGAAAAGGAAGAGAGGAGATTTCTGGGAAGGAAAAGGGTTTAAGGGATTGGTAGGAATCTGGGGGTCAGTAAGTCCTGGTCATTCGCCTCCATTACCTAGACAAACCTCACCCCATGAACCCGGGCACCCTTGCCTAATCACCAAACGTAGCGATACTACGGCAGAGGTGTTGGTAATCTAATAAAGGTTCCCGTCTCCATCTAAATTTGAAAAGCTCCGCGTAAATCCAACGCCGGGGACATAAAACTTTCTTCGAGTTTCTAGACCAAATGCTCAAAACTCAAGCAAGTTCAAAGCACACAACTCAAAGCCCGAAGGTCGAAGTACAAGGCTCAAAGCTTTTAAACTCGAAGCACAAAGCAAACTTTTTAGCTTGAAACCCAAAGCACAAAATCAAAGCTCGTAGCATGTAACATGCATTCCTCTGCTGGGTTCAACTCGGAAGACCGTTTTGCAGACGAAAGGAAAACTAGTAAGAAATCTTTTAAAATTGTTCTCCGAAAATGCCAACACGCGGAAAACAAAGCACGAATGGATAGCATAGCTACGTCTATGCATAACAAAGATTTCAGAACTGTACTGAAAGCCAAGAGCAAAGTTCCACTATGCGTCAACAACATCATGGGGGATGAAAACATAGCTAACGAATTAAGATACTTTTTTATTTAAGCGAGATCAAGGAGATACCACGAAACCTTCGATAATGACGTGTCCACCCGCGGCCAATGATGATCAGCATGAATGTTACTCCTGAAATGATCGAAAGCGCGATTAAGCAAACCGTCCACGGTAAAAGTCTAGGGTTCGACGCCATTGGTTTTTTTTTATTTTTATATGAAATACCGCACAAGAGTCCCAACTGCTCCCGTCTGGAGCCAGTGAGACTATGGCATCCCCAATTGGGGTATGTTGTGAGGCTGAAGGTAGTGTGGAGGGGAAGGAGATAGGGAAGAGGAAGGTGGGGAAGTACCTGGCTATTCAGATCTGGTCACTAAACACGGCTAAAGCCATTTCAAGCAACGTTTCAATTCTGAATGGTGGTCTTACACCAGGGCGATACTGATAGTATCTTATATATTATTTTAAATGAATAAATTGTGAAATAACACAAATTAATCAAATAAAATTTATTTGCATTGAGCACATAAGATACGCAGGAGATATACTATAACTTCATACTATTCTAGCCGCCCTGTACTCGAGCCTCCCAAGACACGCACATATGCCAATGGACATGATATACTTGGTCGAAGACATGAACCAAACTATTTTCCTACCAATCCTGAAATCCAATCAGCTGGATGCTTCGATATTAGGAAATTACAAGCCGATTTCCTTGGCGACACGCTTGGCTTTCGCGACTTTATTTATATATTTATTTAGTAAGATGTTTTACATTTAAATACATTATTTATGAAATGTTTTAGAACAGTCAAATTAGGATTAGTGTGAACATGATTTGTACAAAAAAGAGGGAAAATCGAGGAAATAAAAAGAAGAGAAATAATAAAAAATAGAGTTAGAAAGTTTAAAACATAGTAACTGTTATTTGTTTAGCAAAGTTGTTAGAATAATATTAATCATAAAAAAAAGTTTATAAACATATAGGTTCTTAAAAACAGAGGATTAAAATATATAGTTAACTTGTGTATGCATTGCATACTATTGTAGAAAAAATTAAGGAGTAATAAAAGGAGGGAATAAAAGAGAAGAGAAAGAAATAAAATTAAGATAAAATAATCAATTAAACACATAATAGCTGTGGTTTGTTTAGCATAATTATTGAAATGATAATAATAATAAATAAAAGGAATAAAAATATATTATTAAACGCAAACGATTAAAACATAAAGGTTACTGGTATTTGCATTTCATATTATAGTCCTACTAATGAGAACTCTAAAGAAAACAGAAACAATAAAATAAAATAAACAATTAAAACATCATTATTACTGTTTTTTGCTTGCATAGTTATCAAAATAATAATAAAATAATAGGTATGTTTACTTATAAATGATGTTTGCATTACATATTATAAGCATACATGTATATTTTGTATAAATATGAATAAAGAAGAGAATAAAAAAGAAAAGTGATAGAATAAACTAAAATATCCAATTAAAACGCAAGATTAACTGCTGCTTGGATCAATTTAAACTATTTGAATCAATCTTATTCGAGAGAAACTATTTTGCCCTTGACAACCAATTCGGCTTCAAGAGCGCCTCATCAACCGATATGGTCATTTATGAAGTAAAACAAACAATAGCCAAAAAAAGTAAATCCACCGTTTATGGCAGTTTTCTTGACGTAAGCAAAGCCTTTGATCGTGTTTCTCATCAATTATTATGGGAAAAACATACATAAACACACAAATGACACAGACTCCGAGGGAAATTATTTTTTGGAGCTAATGTGAAAAAAATGTATGTATAAAATGTATTTTTTTAAGATATATAAACATTCCAAAGTTACGAATAACCTGGCAATATTTGTAAATCTCTCACTATCATATCGAGGACTTAGCCAGCCAAGGAATCGAACACGCGACGCCTGGGTGGAACCCAAACGCTATGCCAACTCAGCCATCGATCGGTCATATAAAGTTTTTTTTTTCAAAATGTTAAATTTTGTAGATTTTGACTTTGATTCCTCTTTAGAGCATAGGTTTTAGTAAGAATCCAAAATTTCAGTAAATTAGGGCTCATGTAGGCAAAAAAATTGTTTTTAAAATTCGACTCTACTAAGCCTCGCATTTATCGTAAGAATAACGTTTTTTTCTAAAGTTATTTTTTGAAGTTTGTGTTCAAAATGTCAGTAGGGTCGGCCCCATACAGTCTGAGAAAAAGGTTTTTAAAGTTCGACCCCGGACCCCGAGCCTCGTATTTTGCCCGTAAGGATAAAGTTTTTTTTTTAAATGTTATTTTTGCAAATTTGTCATTGATTTCTCTTTAGAGCCCAGGTTTTAGTAAGAATCTAAAATTTCAGTAAGTTCGGCCTTATAGCGCCTGAAAAAACGGTTTTTAAGTTTTGACTCCCAGCATTTTGCCCGTTAGGATTAAGTTTTTTTTTTTCAAAATATTATTTTTTACTTTGATTCCTCTTGAGAACACAGGTTTTGATAGGAATCCAAAATTTCAATAACTTAAGCTCCATAGTTCGATCCCAAGCCTGGTATTTTGCCCGTAATGTTAGAGGTTTTTTTTTCATTAAGTTATTTTCTGAAGATTTTAACTTTATTGTATGTAGTTTTGTGTGTATTGTTTTATTATCTGTACAGATAAAACTTTGTAATTAGACTTAAGGAGCACAAACGAGGAGTTTAAACAGTTAACAGTTTCTCGGAGTTTGCTAATCATTTATAATAATGGAATAGAGTTGTTACGCTGTTATTTGAAATGATAAAAATTTGAAAGAGTGTAAAGAAGAGCTTAAATATTATCTATGATCAAAAATACATTGTTAGTAAAATAATATAAGATCTTCAACTATCCATAATAATTTTATTTAAATAATAATTAATTTTGTCGATAGATGGGTCACCTTTAATTATAATCATTGACGACATCTATGTTTTATATTCTGAAGTAATGTGTCAAGTTCTAAATCAATTTGTTCGAAATAAGACTGGCATAGAGATTAAATATATAAAATAACAAAACGCAGCAATAGATGGATGAAAATACATAATAATTTGAATCAAATCAAGAATTACAGATAATTTAAATAGGTACAAAATTTGATTAATTGTTCTTATAAAATACAAAAAATGAATATTTGTAATATAAGAAAAATGAAAATTTGAAAGAAAAAAAAATTGTAATAGGCGGCACGCGAGCTGTTTGAAAACAGAATGTACTAGGACTGAATATATGTTAGTGGGACGGGGAAGGTGAAAAGGGAACGCGTGAGGGAAAGAGGACGCGGGAGGGGAATGGGGACGCACGGGTAAGTACATTTTTTTTTTTTTTTTTTACAGTTAATACCGCACAAGAGTCCCAACTGCTCCCGTCTGGAGCCAGTGAGACTATGGCATCCCCAATTGGGGTATGTTGTGAGGCTGGAGGTAGTGGGGAGAGAAAGGAGATAGGGGAGAGGAAGGTGGGGAAGTACCTGGCTATTCAGATCTGGTCACTAAACACGGCTAAAGCCATTTTCAAGCAACGTTTCAATTCTGAATGGTGGTCTTACACCAGGGCGATACTGAGAGTATCTTCCACTCTGGAACGTGCCGCAAATATACTATATATTATTTTAAATAAATAAATTGTGAAATAACACAAATATCAAATAAAATTTATTTGCGCACGCCGGGTTCGAACCCGCGACCTTCGGATTGTGAGTCCAGAGTCTTACCTCGGGACCACGGAGGCCGTCAGGGAGGGAGTATCAATTCATTTCTTTGAAAATAATTTCTCTCAGGGCCTATTTCATCTTTGGGGATTCTGTGTGGAGGGTTTTTTAAGGAAAGGAAAGTGAGGAGCGTTCTGGGAAGGAAAAGGATCTAAGGGGTGGGTAGGAATCTGGGGTTCAGTGTGTCCTGGTCATCCGCCTCCAAGACCTAGACAAACCTCACCCCATGAACCCGGCCACCCCTGCTAAATCACCAAACGTACCGAACCACTTGGGATGACCTACGGCAGAGGTTTTGGATGTGAAGTGAGTTTGAAGTTTCGCCCGGCCCTTTTACCTGCTTCTGCGCTGACCTGCTAAATGGGCTGTAGAACTTTAAATATCGTCAATACCATTACAATAATTTTACAGTATATTCTTAAAGGATTATACTTTTGAAATATTGAAAATATTGGCTCCCCTTAAAAGCTCTGGAAAAACCGTAACTTTGACTTGGATTCCTGAAGACCGATTCCCTATCTTTTGTGGGATCGTTATCGAGATAACGGATCAAAAAAAGCAAAACGTATCGACACGCTATATAGTGGTCGACATTTATAAATGTATTAAATATCGGCCACTAGCGTGTTGGTACATTTTTCTTTTTTTGATAAGTTACTGCATAAATGAGTAAGGACCCTCAGTCCTCTTTTATGAGGAGTTTGTAAAAAAAATCTAATAGTGTATTCCCTATTAAACCTCGATTCTGCGTTTTATTTTCTATCGAGCGAATTTCTTAATTACTTTAGATCTCGGCAAATGCAAGGAAATTATCTTTAAAATCTTACCTATATTTTTATACATTTAAGTGCTTAAACTTAGTGTCCGAGGAACGTATGTTATCTTTCGGTAAAAATTCGGAATGTGGGGTCACACGGTCGCCGAGAAATTGTAATAATAGGTATTTTACCAATTTGTTGCTATCATTGTCACTATTATCCCTCCCCCCCTGAATAGTGGCGAAAGGGAAAGAGACAACTGAATCCCTAAAAAAGTATAAAAATGCAATAAAATTGTCAAAAAAATTTTGTTTTCCCATTTTTCTCTTGAAAAATTTATAAAGGTTTTTTTTTCCAACTGTATTAGAAGTAAATTTGTAAAGTCCGTACATTTCTCTTTTTTAAAAAATATCCCCTAGTTTGTATAGTGATAATAATTGCGTTCAAACCAGGCATCCATTTTTGGAGGGTCCAAACTCCTATTAACTCGTCTACCGACCGCTAGTGGTTGATATCGATGTACCTAATATTTATAAAAATATATTTGCGCTAGTACTAAAATCCAGAGATGAATTGGGGAATACGTTTTTATGGACAAAAGACTGCCCGGTTTCTCCAGATTTGCCCTGAGGAAAATAATTTCCCTTAGGGCCTCTGTCTTATAAGCTGCTGTGTGGGGGGTCTTTTTGAGGAGAGGAAGGTGTGAATATGGGTCTTTTCAAGTTGTAGAAAGGAGGAAACACAGAGGCCGGCAAATTGTTCCACGCTGTTGAGGTCAAGAACCAGTCGTAGAAGCGACCCGTTCTCATTTGACATATTTATTTAATATAAACGGTATACATATACCATAAACATGAATTACCTAACACAAAACCATACTTAAATATGAAACAATAAAAAAGAACACAACAGATAATTGTGGCTTTTGATTAGAAATGAAAACAGAGATGCAATTACATATAAAATTCTATAGTGCAAATAAAGTTAATACCGATTGAAAATATTTGATAGTATAGCCTTCTTGTACCTAGCTTCCGTGCACTGGTCTGATCATGATCTGCCACATCAGCATATCCATTAGTACTCTAGGTACAAGCGAGTGTTTCGTATAGGTACTCAGTCCGGTTATTGTAGCATTTATTTATTTTGT
The DNA here is from genome assembly GCA_936435175.1 of Glyphotaelius pellucidus. Classification (NCBI taxonomy): domain Eukaryota; kingdom Metazoa; phylum Arthropoda; class Insecta; order Trichoptera; family Limnephilidae; genus Glyphotaelius; species Glyphotaelius pellucidus. Next base: position 18,325,138 of record OW386566.1, on the reverse strand, counting down.
TATTTTAGCGGGCGCGCGTTTGGCACGTATCCCGGCTATTCACCGGTGCCGAGGGGATCAGTGACGCTAGTTCCTCGGAGCATCTTCTATTGAAATACCGGTAGAACAAGGACAGCGTTCTCTTCTGACGGCGACGCCTGTTGCAGCGGTTTATTCGCAGTAGCTACTCGCCACAAGTTTTACTGCTGTCAACACTAGCGCTTGTGGTGGGGAGAGAGGTGACGCGCGGAATGGGCTTTCGCTCCAGCAGTGACAGCTGGCTTTTTTTTTTTAAAGATTACAATCCAATTAGATGAGAGAATCTATCAAACGGGCGGCCCGTTTCTACACAGAGTCGAGGGTATTTTTCAGATATTTTGGAGCTCCAGACCAGAGGTGGCTGCCAAATTCAACCGTGGGACGCACTTGTGATTTGTACAGGGTTAGCAGTTGTGTACTGATGAGTATCTGCGGGCCCTGTACAGAACGCCCAGTTTTTTGAGAGACTAACTTAACCCTGGCTTCGATGGAGCTCTCATATCTGAGCTGGTCACTTAGAGTTACACCAAGCATATTGCTTCCGTTGAAGGAGACTAGATTTTCAATTCGATCCCTTTTAGAAGTAATCAGACATGATTGGGTATTTGAAGCATTAAATTCGACGAGGTTATTCTTATCCTAAGAGTAAACAGCCGTCACATATTGTGAAAATACTTTCAGAACTTGATAATGAAATTAGTTTGTTTTGGAATCGAACCCGCAACTTCTGGACTGAAAATAAAGCGCGCAGCTCGTAGAGAATTAGGCTGCGAAGGCCGTTTAATTGCTTCCTGAAATTAACTGGTAACGCTTGTGGGAAAAAAAACATATCTTCATTATAAAATGCTAAATTAATACGTGAGTTCCTGATTAAAGAGTCATCTTTGCCCTCAAAATGAGTCGAAATGAAGCTTCAATATCTTCTGGTGTCAAAAGCTATCTGTAACAGCTTTGTTTACCGACTTCACCACTTGGAGTGGGTTTCAATATTTAAAAAACCGCATCTAAAAATAATACGATCCCAATTAAAGCAAGAATAATTCATTTTACGGTGATTTGAATTTGAAATTTGAAGCGATGTCGTTTATTTGATGTTACATATTTCAAGCTCGGATGTTTGTTTGTGTAATAATTACTTAGAATTAGAAAATCACGATGATTATATGAAACGGGGCGTCCCCACTTTGATCATTCAATTTTAAAATATCTCGTTTGTGAATTATTACTGTTTTTGAAGCACAGAATTCACACACGGATTTGCACGGCGCACAGTGGGGCAAAAGCACGTCTTTTTAGTGCAAAATTTGAATGTGGCATAGAACGTTATAATTTTTTTTTAATTACATGTATATGTAAACTTTATTACCTCTATAATATACATCGGTGTAACAGGACGTACCCGAGGGATTTTAACCAGCGATTCCTGAGCATATTTGGAGTAAAAATGTACATGTCATTTTGCTGTCCGATAACATTTTATGTCTATTAAAAATATTTTTCCATCACACGTCGCCACTGACTAGTCAGAAAAGTGGCGCGTTTATAGCCCGGCGGTCATTTGATAAGCGTTGCGTCTCGTTCTAACAGTAAGTTTAATACGCGTATCGCTCACACCCATAGCGACGGTATAAATTCCATAGCAGGAATAGCATATGGGAACAGTAGCGACCTGTGATTGAAACATATTTTTTTTGTTTTTATTAGAAAAAATGTTATCGGCAGCAAAACGACATGTACATTTTTTTTACTTCAAATATGCTCAGGAATCTCTGGTTAAAATACCTCGGGTACGTTCTGTTACACCCTACATATATATATATACAATTTGGTTAAATAGTTATTTAAGCTACATAGTTATGAAAAATATATTTAATTTTCTTTATCTGACATGTTTGAGTCGTCATCATTATCATCATCACCATCATCATCACCATCATCATCACTATCATCATCACTACCATTATCCCTATCATCAACACTATCATCATCACTATCATCATCCCTATCATCATCACTATCATCATCCCTATCATCAACACTATCATCATCACTATCATCATCCCTATCATCATCACTATCATCATCACTACCATCATCCCTATCATCAACACTATCATCATCACTATCATCATCCCTATCATCATCACTATCATCATCACTACCATCATCCCTATCATCAACACTATCTTTATCACTATATCATCATGATCATCATTATGATCACTAAAATCATCATCATCCTAAGTACATCAACTACTGTCGGCTGTAATGGCGCTTCTTTAGCGAGTGTGGTTAGCTTTTTGGCAGCTTTATTTTGCTCGTTATGAGAGGATCTGGTGACAGGAACAACAAATTGGAAACATCAGCATCGGACTTTTTTCGGCTACGTTTTCGGGAATTATGCTTTGAATTTTTTTTAAATCCTTGTTTCGTGCTTTTCGTGCCACTTCTGTCCGTTGAACTTTCAGCAATAATGCAATTTTTCTTATTTCTGGCCCGTGAATGAAAAAACTTGTGCAGTGTGGGCGGCACGACCACATGTACTTTTGCACAAAATATTTCGGAGTTTTTCCATACCAATTTCATGTCCACATAATATAACAATCTCCCTTACTGTCATTTGATAAATATGATCTAAAAGGTGTTAGAAAGATAAAACACCGCGCTTTATATTCAAATCTAAAAGTTAATAACAAAAGAATTCGAATGTACCTGCATATCATATATGAAACCAAAGTTTCTGAATTGGAGAAAAAAATATTAAACTTTTAGTTCAATAATATCTGTGTTGGCCATCTTATTTATTTCCGTCCATGTAGGTACATATTCCCTATTAAAAGTCCCACTGTGTCGTCCGCATCATCAAATAGTATTAATAGCCTTTTGTCTGCGTGGCTGAATTTCAGAACCCGACTTCGATTGCATGTCTGACGCCACCCTTTATGCTCCGCGCCACAAATAACATATGTGTGCGTGGAATTTCAAACGAAGCGACCGTTGTAATTCGGTTTTAAATTTAAAAAATCGTCACAAGATGTGCAGATTGGTGTGGACATGCCCCAGGCAAGTATAAGAACTGCGATTTAGTGAACTAGCAGTATCCCTCTGAATATGGAAATATTGACGGTAATACTCAGTTGCATCAAGCGGCTATATAATACATGTGACGTCATTGTCTATCTCGGTTACTTTGTCCCGGCGACTATCACTGGATGACAGTGGATCCGAGGAACAGGTTATTTTTGGAATCATTTCCTATTGGATTTATAAAGTGGTCACAAACACTAACTGGGTGAAGCCAAAATAAGAGCCGGAGATAACTTGCTCATATTTAGAGAGATTAAATATATGGTCGACATATTTGATAAATAGCAAAGGGCCTAAAACTGAACCTTGAGATATTGAGAATTCACTACATGTAGTCACTAACTTTACAAAGTAATTTTACTTTTTGGGGTCTTTTATTTAAATAACTAGTTATCCAAGCTACGACTTGTCCATCTATTTCAATTGATTCTAATTTTTTTATTATTTCTTTATGTGATATACTGTCGAAGGCCTTTTTAATTCTAAAAATATTCCAAGAAATTTTTCATTAGAATCTAGGGCGATGTACAAGAAGTTGTCAAGAGCCTTACCCCTGAACGGCCTCCGTGGTCGAGGGTTAAGGCTTTTGACTCACAATCCGAAGGTCGCGGATCTAACCCCGGGGTGCACAAATAAATTTTATTTGATTAATTTGTGTTATTTCACAATTAAATCATTAAAAATAATTTATAGCATATTTGCGGCACGTTCCAGAGTGGAAGATACTCTCAGTAGCGTCCTGGTAGACCACCATACAGAATTGAAACTTTGCTTGAAATGGCTTTAGCCATGTTTGGTGACCAGGTCTGAATAGTCAGGTACTTCCTCACCTTCCTCTTCCCCTTCTCCTTCCCCTCCTCACTACCTTTAGTCTCACAACATACCCCAATTGGGGATGCCATAGTCTCACTGGCTCCAGACGCGAGCAGCTGCGACTCTTGTGAGTTATTTACTAAAAAAAAAACGCTAATTTAGCATTGTAAGATATACAGCGTATTCATCTATACATATCGAAATCAAAATGTGTTTGGGGATTAGTGAGTATATTAAGCATAGGAAATGTTTGAAACTTTCAAAATAACTTCTTTTCACCCGGCAAAGGTTTCTGGATTATTCACATGATAATACATCTGAGTTTTTTTATTCATCACAAAAATTCTTGCGAAACTGTCAAAAATTTGAGAATGACATTTTGCAAAACAATAAATGTTTAAGTCAAAATTCAATTTTCAAAACTCTTTAAATTAATGAATTAATTTGGAGTTCTTATATAATAATTTGAAAAAAAGTACTTGTATAATATATAATAATCAAGAATTATAGATATTTTAAACAGGTAAAATGAAAATTCGAATTAAAAAATTGCAATAGGTGGCACGCGAGCTGTTTGAAAACTGAATGTACTGAGACTGAATATATGGAATGCGGGAGAGGAGTTGGCGGGACGGGGGAAGGGAAACGCGGTAGGGGAACGGGGACGCACGGGAAAAGAAAATTTATTTCTTTGAATATGGCATTGCAACGCATGCCGGGAACCAGCTACTTGATAATAAAACACGTTGGGTTATTTTTAAAACATTTCTAAACAAATCCGTACTCAACGGGTTAATGCGTAATATAATGTTGATATACTGTTTGAGCAAGGATGTAATACCAGATTGTCGCCTGGAAACAGTTATCTGGCCATTGCAGATAATTATATATATCTTCTTGTAACACTATTAAATTGTTTCGCCGAATTGATCTTTGTGTTACATAATAATACTGTACAAAAATCTACAAGAATGACTAATAAATATTTAATAAAATAAACAGGAAAAAATAAGACTGTTGTATTTTCATACCGATGACATCAACCGGCAATTAGCATAAAGTCGAACACGCTCAGTAGAAGGTTTCAGCTTTGCAACCTACTTACAATTAGCATGAAGTCGAACACGCTCAGTAGAAGGTTTCAGGTTTGCAGCCTACTTACAATTAGCATGAAGTCGAACACGCTCAGTAGAAGGTTTCAACTTTGCACCCTACTTACAATTAGCTTAAAGTCGAACACGCTCAGTAGAAGATTTCAGCTTTGCAGCCTACTTACAATTAGCATGAAGTCGAACACGCTCAGTAGAAGGTTTCAGCTTTGCAGCCTACTTACAATTAGCATGAAGTCGAACACGCTCAGTAGAAGGTTTCAGCTTTGCAGCCTACTTACAATTAGCATGAAGTCGAACACGCTCAGTAGAAGGTTTCAAGTTAGCAGCCTACTTATGAAGAATCAACCTGTAAAAAACAAAATTTTAACTCTAACACATTTATTTTCAGATTTCGACCTGGTTGCGCCATCTCTTGGGTCGGCTATAATTTCAAAGAAAAAATGGTTTGATCGAGGGTTGACCTTCCTTACCGTGGCATGGAGAAAACACTGCTAACAACTGAGCAAAATCCCAATTCGATCGAACTGGCGTTTATTTCGAATATTAATTGCTGTAATGTCATCCAATTTCAGAGAAAAGTGAACTTTGAGTCAACTTTAGAAAAGCATCATGGAATTTTTCGCGTACAATGTAACAACACCTACCGCGCGATGAGATTCTGCAGCGCTTCCAACACGATAACGGAGGGAAAGAGTTCCTGGTTTTTCAGCCTTAAGGTGATCCAATAGTCCAGGGAAAAATTGAAATCGGAATTCACGCCCTTTGTGGGAGGAGTTTAAAAATATTTGAGAAAAAGCTTTTGTAATGGTTGAAAAAGGTATTTGAGAATTTTTTTTACAGGTTGATTTCGTAAAGGCCTAAAAAAACATTAACTCCTTTTTTACACATTGTTTATTGTAATAACAAGGAAATTTAAAATTGATTTCACGGAACCGAGCGACGTGGAGCCACACGTCTGTTCCCTGCTCCGGCCAGGGTAGAAGTGAAAGAAAGTGGGGTGTGGCAAGCCAGTAGTCCTTCGGTGAACGTCATAAGGGTCACTTTGAAAATCCACATTCGTCGGATGCCAGACGTATTGTGAAATAACAACGCAAAAATGCATTTTTTATATTATTTTGTGAATAACGGGCCTAAATATAATTTTTTGTTTGCGGTTATCATAAAAGAAACTAAATTTGCTACAATAAACAATAAAACCATATCCGAAAAGATGTTCATAAGTAGGAGAGTTGGCACTTGAAAGTGTTTTTTTATAGACCTATTACTTTATTTTTTTCAAGGCTTATTAAAAGATTTATAAAAAAAATTAACAATATTTTTTAAGGGCCAAGATATGTTCTACACGCAGTATTTAATTGAAGCATCTTTATTATTTTTAAACGATCAAATTTTCAAAACAAAAACACATGATTTTGTGTGATTTTGCATTATTTACTATGGCTTCATCTTAAGAACCCGGGTGGCACAACTCCAGAAATGTCCTCATTATAGAATCAAGCCAGAGTCAAAATACGCTGGAGAAAATTATAGGCTCTATCAATCTCGAATAATGCTTCATTTTTTGTTCCATGTATTCATATATTTTTTTTGGTTTGTTTGTACTTTTTCACCTTTGTTTATATAATTTATGGAATATGTGGGATCGCAATAAACTCCCTCCATCATGGAATAAAATAAATTATAGTTATTATTATTTTAATACCTAACTTTGTGCTAAAAAAATACTACAAAATATGCCCTGTCAAACTACGGTTCTCCGTTTGAAAATTACATCCATAGAATTTAAATGAATTGAGCATCAGCGATTATCCAGCTGGTATGCACCAGCAAAAACTTACAAAACTGGTCTTCATTGCTGAGGATCGTGACCCCTTCTCCTATTTCCATATTGGACAAGGCTTCTTCACTCCTCCTGGTTTGGAGATAAGGACATACTAGTACCACACGCCAGTGATGCCTGGTCACTCCTCTGCTCCTTCTGCCAAACACTTTGCCAGTGACTACGAGTTTATCAAAATTAAAGTCCTCAATTTGGCGAGCAACGAGTCCAAAGTATATTAAAATACGTTGTAGGCAGATAGTCGGAAGGCCATGGTGGATGCCTATTGCCTAGCTCTTCCAGGATGAAAACACTGGCCCAACAAAGCAATAATTTCAAGTTTAATTTATAGAACTCCATTTTTTTAATTGTTCTTTAGACTTTGTGTCCGAGTTAAATCTTCCCCAGAGGAAAACTTACCCCTTCCACACATTTTTCCACACACGATCATCTAGTCAATCCACGCTATGCAATTGCACTGTATAAGTATAATAAATACAAAACTATACAAGAACAACACGTCAACCTACCAGAGACCATATGGGAAAATAATTCACCGACTCCAGATATTTTCATATCAGAAGGTTCGGCTCGATAGAACTCCTAACTGGACCGATAAATCCTATTGATCCCTCAATATAAATATTTAAAAAATCTTTGGTAATCCTACATGTATTTAATATGACTGATTTTTGCATTTTTATATATAGATTCTTTGACAAATCTAATAAGCCTAAATTTTGAATGAGAGAGCTAGGTATAATGCCAGTAGCCGAAATAACAAATGTTTATATTTTTACAGTCCGAGAATGCCAAATTCTTTTAATCTCATTTCCCAAATCTGTATATTTTCTAATTTTTTCAGAAACAGATTTTTGAATATTACAGGAATTTTGAATAGTATAAGTTATTTTTTAAAATTTGTCAGGTAAAACTACATCGGGTCTATTATGACTAATTGTTCTGTCTGTTTGTATAGTTTTATCATAATATATTTTATAAAATTCATTTTCTATAAATGAATTTGGTTCGTATTCATAATATGGTACTACATTACGGAAGTCAATCAAGTTATATTTAATTACCAAACTTTGGTGAATTATTTTTAAAATATTAATTTATTTTTTATTTCAATAATATTATTATTCAATTTATAAACAAGTTCTGCTAGGTAATTATTATTATGCGTGACAGCTGTTTCGCCTTCTGAAGGCATTATCAAATTGTGGTTATATATCTTAGAGACGATGTATTTATATTATTTCTAGATAGGTATTTGCGATTAAAATTTTTATCGTAAATACCTAGATAGGTATAATATAAATACAACGCCTGTAACTACAGTTTGATAATACCTTCAGATGGCGTAACAGTTGTCACGCATTATAATAATTACACGGCAGAACTTGCTTATAAATAAACTGTTTTTACAAGGCAATAAAATGGTTCTCTGGAGTAATAACAGTTTTGGTATTGTCCGAAAAGATAGTATGAAGGTGTGATTGGCTGAACTTTGGATCAACTTTGTGATCAATTTTGTGACCCCAAACACTGTCAACCGGACAACTTACATCAATACGTGTTCTTTATAAACTGATAGACAAAACATCACGTATTTTTCAATGAAAGCTTTTTAAAATCTAATTATACATTTTTGAAAATTGATATTTATCTCATAAAAGTTCTCATCCAGGAGAACTAGGGACGCTGGGTTAGACAATTTTATCAGTAATTAAATTATATGGTTTGAAATTTTCACGCCCAAAAATATTATCGTGATTTATTTTTGGAGCATTATGCCGTGCTTTTGAAACATTGACTAAAGAAGAAGAAAGCGGAATACGGCATAATACCCCTAAAATAAATCACGAAAATCATTAATCAAACAGTTAACTACAGTCATATTCAAGAATTCTTTCAAAACTTTCGATAAGTGACAATTTATTTTGTTATTATTTTTTGTGAATACCGCACAAGAGTCCCAACTGCTACCGTCTGGAGCCAGTGAGACTATGGCATTTCTAATTGGATTATGTTCTCCTCGACTCTGTGCAGAAACGGGCGGTCCGTTTGATTGATTCTCCCACCTTAACGAACGGATTGCAATCTTTAGAGCACAAGCGTCGGGTGGGAATGTTATCTCTTTTCTACCGGTATTTCAATGGAAGATCCTCTGAGGAACTAGCGTCATTGATCCTTTCGGCACCGGTGCATAGTCGGGAGACACGCCAAACGTGTGCCCAACATATGTACATGGTTGACATTTGTCACATGAGAACGGGTCGCTTCTTCGACTCGTTCTTGTATTCAACAGCTCGGCTGTGGAACGATTTGCCGGCCTCTGTGTTTCCTCCTTCCTACAACATGGGTTTCTTCAAGACCAATGTTCATTCCTTCCTATCCTCAAAAAGACCCTCCACACAGCATCTCACATTACATAGGCCATCAGGGAAATTATTTTCCTCAGGGCCTCCTGTGGGGAGTTGAATGTAAAAAAAAAATGTTGTGAGGCTGAAGGTAGTGGAGTATGAAAGGTAATGGGGAAGTGGATGGCTGGTAAGTACCTGACTATTGAGATCTAGTCACAAAACACGGCTAAAACCATTTCAATTCTGAATGGTGGTCTTACACCAGGACAATACTGATAGTATCTTCCAGTGTGGAACGTGCCGCAAATATACTATATGTAATTTTAAATGAATCAATTGTGAAATAACAAATTAATTAAATAAAATTTATTTGTACATGCCGAAATTTGAACTCGTGACCTCCGGATTGCCAATCGAGAGTCTTTCCCCTTGTTCTCGGAGGCCGTCAAAATCCTAATAATTTTTACGAAATTTCTGATTTTTATATTTATTAAACTCCGATTAAAAAACGAGCCAATATCTATATTTAAATTTCTTTTTAGGTCACGTGTAAATTAATGTTTTTAGCTAATTTACTTTGAACTCCAAAATGTTTGAATAATAATAATGTATGCTCGATGCGCGGTCATTAAAACAGATTTCAATTTTTAAACAACATTCAATTTTTTCATGAAATTGTATTTATGTACTTCCCGTTTCTGCACAAGTCGAAGGTTTATTTCAGGTATTTTACGGCTCCAAATCAGAGGTGCAGAAGACGTAGTTGAACATCAGTGGTCCTAGGTCCTGTACAGTACGCCCAGCTTCTGAGAGGCTAACTTAACCTGAGCTGGTAACTAACAAGCATATCAATGGAAGGCTTGTTGTGAAGATCGCTTCGGTTGAAGGTGGAGATATTGTTATTTTGATCCCCGACAGGCGTCATCAGACGTGATTGGGTCTTTGAAACGTTAGACTCCTCGAAGTTACCGTCAATTTTTTTTTTTTTCATTTTCTAGATTCTTATATTCCTTGAAGAGGTGAATCATTTAAATTTACTGAATTTAAAGTTAACGTCTTTTTACAAATAGAACGGCGTCATTTGCGCCTTGCAATTTTTATCTCATGTGGGTATTTAAAAATATTACCTGGCTATTATAGACTTAGAGATCTTGTATTTCATTGGTAGGAAAAAATGTTACCTAAAAACCCTACTAAAATTGCATGTTTTCATCATCATCAATTCTTCATTAGCAGAACTAGCTGCCGATGGAAATATATAGATACGTGTCTGTTTGTGTTATGTTGGGAGTGGGAAGAAGGCGGTCATGTCCTTTTATTTCGAGTTCTTCTGCATTTTCCTTCGGGAATGAGGAAACCATGAAAAACCTCATCCAGGAAGATTCGGCCGGCGGTCAACATGAAACCGGTCGGCCTTCAGTGATATCGGTGTACTATATCCTGTTTTGTGTGTGGGGGGGGGGTGTATGTCTGTTTTTATGTAAATAAATACTTTATGGGACTATAGGGGATAAACATACATATACGTACATACTATACAAGATTTGATTAAACGCTTACCTTCATATGAAGGTAAGCGTTTTTAGGCCCTCCGAGATTGAGTACCCTTTGGAGGCTTATCAAATCACTGACTCTACTAATATGAATTGTGCGCACAACAAAAGGTCATTGATTTGCAACAAAAACATAATTCATCCGTCACTCACATGCTATTTGTGGCAAATTCCAAAGTCCCCCTTTCAAAACCTATTAACAGCAATTTGTAATCTAACTATTTTAATGACCACGTGTAGAATTAATTACGTAATTAATCGAAGGGTTTAACTAATTGTGAGTACAGGAGAAACCCGATTATGGCGGACTGAAGAAAATATTTAAAAGTACTATGTAGAAAATACCGCCTGACTTAGGCAAAGTTGAAAGCAACTCCAGAGGCTGTGCGTGGAGAGTCTGGACCTGTAATTGACGGAGATTGCTGAAGTAGTCCAGGACATGGAAGCCAGGAGACGTCTTGTGGTCCCCGACCCTAATAGAACAAGGGAATAAGATGAGATGAATTGAAAAATGTGAAAATTCGGTGGAATCATGTTTTTGATGAAATTTTATTTTGTTATTTTAATAATTTGACAGCTAACAACGAATTTTCTGTGCGCTTTGTAGTTGCAATAATTTTTTTAAGCTTCATAGATTTATCGATATTTGCTTAAGCTGCGGCATTCCGAATTTCTTAAGGTTTATTAGATATTTCTATTCAAACAATTAAAGTTTTTAAGTTTCAAAAAAATATGTATATTATTTTTGAAGATAATACAATAATAAATACACTCGCCACGCCGAAACGTTAATTATATGAAATTCCCTCACCAGAAAAAAGTCGTATATTATGCTCCGAATATTATGATAAACGTGTTATTTATATTTTAAGTTACGTGTACGAAAAAATTCTCAGTGTTCCATTAAATGCTACTTAAGACATTTCCCACGAGATTTCCACTTGAAATTTTTTATTTTTACTTAAATATTATTATTTGAGCGCGCTCCAAGATTCGTATTTACATATCTCCCCTTCTTCTTTGAGCGGGTACAAGCGGGAGTAAAGACTTTACTAAGCGGCTTCTTCTTTAATTATCAAGAAATAAAAAATACAATTAAATGGGTGGAAAACCACACTATTGACGACTAATTTGTTACTTTTCACTATAAATCCGTCCATTTGGTCCATCTTTTAACAAAGGCTTGTATCTCAGTGTTGTAAAAAGCACGATCACATCCAGAATACCATCGCCATAACTTTCCCCGCCGATCACACAGTTTTGAATTTTTTAGTTCTTGATGAGTTTTGTGATGTCATTCCATTGACTGCCTCTTTGATTCAGATTCAAAAAATGAACCCATATTTCGTCTCCGGTCACAATTTTTCCAGAAATCAAAAAAGTGCAAGTGTTTGAAGGCTATTTATTGTTTTTCTTGTTTCTTTATTCTGGCCGGTTTACTTTCTTGTTCCCACCTTGCACAAACTTTTATTGAATAATCAGTTGTCAAATAATCGTCATCTCACTGAGGGAGAAAATGCAACGTTTGTAGTTATCTGAGGTCACCACGAATGATGTCATCATCTCGCGTGCAGTCACTGCAATCAACTTTTTGTCACAAGCTTTTTGTCAGTCAGCTGTGTTTGTCTTTCAGCTTCGTTACAGTTACGTTACGAACCTTTCATCTAGCAGTGCTGACATCAACTGTTGCATCATGGTATGTATTTTTCAGCCTTTCACGAATGCGAATTGGCGTATCACCTTCTACAGTCAAGAATCAATATTTGAAATCAGTAATCATTTTCCTTGTTTTTTTTGCTTCGGAACAACTTCATTCACATCCTCGAGGTGTTACTGTACACAATCATAAACGGATATAATGATCAAAAATATTAAATAAAGTGTGGACTAACGGGCGTATTACACGAACCTTTTCTGGTTATGTTTCCAGACGGGTCGTCTTTTTATTTATTATGGATTCGGGATGAAAAAAGGGACGTGTGGAGATGGCGGACATTATTTAACAAATTTCGTTTGTTATTATTGTTCGCCCTGATTATAGGTGACAACCCGGTGAATTGTTTTGTGTTTTGTTTGGGAATAAATATTTATTCTATGGCAATGAATTGTTCCCTTTCCCTCTCCCAACAATTATTGTAGGTAGTGTATTTATTTATATATTATTTATTTATTACACGCCCTAAGGGGCCATCCATAAATTACGTCACACGAATTTCATGATTTGACGATTCGAACAAACGACCCGTTCTCGTGGCCAACGTCAACTGTGAACGGGTGTTCCGTTCGGGTCCACACACGAGCACCAGTGCACTAGCTCCTTAGAGCAGGCTCTATTAAAACACCAGCGGAAAAGACTCAGCGTGCCATCATTGCACTTGTGCATTAGAGCTGGCAATCGGTCCATTAACAGATGAACTGCCCTCCTTCGCACAGAATCAAGTAGGTTTTTTTAAATATTGTGTGGCTCCAACCCAGAGGTGGGTCCTAAATTCTATTGTTGGGCGTACTGGAGATTTGTACAGTGTTAGCAGCTGGTCACAATCGAAAAATCTACTAGTCCTATACAAGACGCTGGTTGCTATGGTCGTGTAAAGAGATTTTTTTTTCATCTTAATTTTTTCGTTTTCGAGTTATTTAATAACAATATTACCTGTTTCGATCTAATGCCTCGAATGTGTAGATTGTAAAATGCCGCAGAATGTGGCGACATAGACATTTTTATAAATAGCCTCGTATATTTTAAAAAGCATACAAATTTTATTAGCCACTAGCTACCCGCGGCTTCGCTCGCATGGTATGTGGAGGAAATTACTGTAGCAATCAAAGACATCAATAAACTGAAACTCAAACTGAAGCTACACTTAATCAGGAATAATCAATTAAATAATTACCTGTTTTTCTCTTTCTTTCTATTTATTATCAATCTATATTTATCTCTATTTTATTTAGATTTTTCGGATTTCTCTAAAGTGCACAATATTTTAGTATGTAACCATATCCTATGTATGTACACCTTCACATATAGATGATCCAGAAGTTTCAATTGTTCCCATTATATACTTACCTATTGCATAATGTTATTATATTTCTGTTATAATTAGTGTAACTCGCTCATCAAGCACAAGAACTAGCTTCTTCTTTGGTGAGATTGCAATTTTAAATAACTGTTTAACTTTCTGTACCAATATGTAATTTATATAACACCTCTGTATACTTATATAGCTATATTAAATAATAAATAAAAAAAAAAAATAAAAAAATAAGCAATACATAATGTCCTTTCCCGTGCGTCACCGTTCCCTTCCACCTTCCCCGCCGTCCCCCTCCCTCGTCTTTTTCCTCTCCGTGAACCCCATCTTCCCCCTGCTTTTCCTCCCTGCCGCTAAAATATATGAAATAAACACATTTTCATTTATACAAGCCAGAACTTACCATTATATACAGCAAGTATACTTACCATTATATATATACAGCCTATATTACTCGCTGATAATGTAGCTTTCTATTGGTGAAAGAATTTTTAAAATCGGTTTAGTGGTTTAGGCGTGAAAGCGTATCAAACAAATACACTCTCTTTCGCATTTATAATATTAGTATAGATAAGTTAATATGTGTTCATGGCAAATAATGACAAATAAAGTATTTAAACTAAAAAAATATTTCAAGGCTTTATTATTGTGGCTTTTCTTTGTTCCTATCTTCTCTCTGTCTCTGTATTATGTTTAATTATTCATTTTGCTTATTATTATTTCTGTTATTTCAACAGTAGATCTCCACCAAGTAACAACTAAACCTTCATTTAGGCTGTGAATAATTTTAATTTAAGTGTAAAATCTACGCACATCCCTGAGGCAATTTCATTAATGGATAAATTGTAAAAGTTTCAAATAATAAATAAAATAAAATTTCATAACAGTTCCGTTGTTTTTTTTATTTTTTTTCATTAGCTCTACACAAGAGAGCCCGAGGAAAATAATTCCCCTCAAGCCCTATGTCATTTTGAGGATGCTGAGTGAAGGGTCATTAGAGAAAAGGAAGGAGAGGAAGTTTTGGAAAGGAAAAACGAATGAGGGATGAGTAGGAATCTGGGTGTCAGTATGTCCAGGAGTAACCGACGTATGAATCCAACCCTCCCTCTGTGAGGCAGGGCGATGTTACGAGAGAATCCTGCTGGAGAGATCAAAAGGTCTCTCTCATGGTTGACTGGTGTTTGTCCGATCCGGCTTGCCATGCAATTGGCAAACCCACCCGCAGCCAAGATCTGGACAAATCTGCACCCCTGCTGTCACCAAACGTAGCGAATCACTTGGTATGACCTGTGCAAAGGTGTTGGTTATCCAATATATAGTTCCCGGAGCGGCGATACCCATACCAGCTCGGTTTGAAAATTGGCATCGTGTAAACCTCCCATAAGAACCACGATACATTTCGCTGTTTCTATAAATAATGTAATAGTCATAATATATGAATCATTTCTCCGTCTTGAATCTGCCTTACTTCATGAACACGCCGTTATTGTATGAAGAATTAGGATAGAACACGCTTCACTAAACACGTGGATATTACAGCAGTGTGAATACACTCATTAGCGATATCATTGTACTGCGTATGATGCCTCTTTTGAATTTGAAGATGACAGTGATTCCCGGTGAATAACAATTTTCTGTCGACATCTAAAACTCTGAAAAGTAATATATTAACGACATTAAGTGCAAATCGTTAAATATTGTGGGATTTCTTCATAGAATATATTGTAAACCTTTTAAAGATCCTCAATCAATTGTAACTCTTTACAATGCCTTAATTAGAAGTAAACTTGAATATGGAAGCAATATTTGGAATCCGCATTACTGCAAATATGAAAACACTGTAGAATCAGTTCAAAAAAATTACTAAGAATGTTATCCTTCAAATGTGGACTACATGACCATCTTAGATCGTACGACGTACTTCGTGATTACTTCAAGATTGATACCCTTAAATCTAGACTGATCTAATATGTTTACATAAAATTATTCACGCTGTCTTGATACTACATTATGTCTTAGCAGTATTGCAATAAATGTCCCCAATTTCCATTGTTTTAGACGCCATAACATTTTTCACATGAATACGTTTAAAAATAATATCACCTACTTTAGCCCTCTGACCCATATGTGTCGACTATATAATAAGATGGAGTGTGCTGAAGTAGATATTTTCGTCGACAATTTGTACGGATCAAAAAAAAAAGTTCTGGCGCTGTTAAAAAATACTAACTAATTATATTGTGTCGATTGTCTCTCTACGCATGCCTTGCGTATTTCTTATGTCTGTTGCCACTAATTTTGTATATAATTCTGTATTTTTATTTGTGATGTTTTTGTTTTTTCTAATTGTACGTATCTGTATTTAATTGTATAGTTTTGTAATTGTGTAATAACCGAGTTTTTATAACTGGATTGTTCTCACGTAAGTGCGAACATCTGTAAAACCCAGTATAAATAAATGATATTTTTTATAAAATATATTTTTAATTTTGTAATTCTTACTGAGTTGTAATTAGGTAGATACTATTTAGTAATAAAAACTAAAGGAAAAAACTGGAAAACAGCAGCCAATAAAACATACTTCTCTTTGCTGCCAGTGTTTAAGTCACGTCCACAGGAAAATCAAAATAACCTTATTTAAGACCATTTTTAGAACTGTACTGGCATATGGATATGAGGCACTGACTATGACGGCAAAGATGACTGGAAAGCTGGATACTTATGAAAGAAAAGTGTTGAGAAGAATATGTGGACCCGTGAAAGAGGGGGAACAGTGGCGCATCCGGCACAACAAATAACTGTATGATATATCAGGCCCTTAGCATCTCAGCCCACATGAGACTCCTCAGGTTGAGATGGGCTGGACATGTACAGAGAATGCCGGACACACGCTTTCCAAAAAGAACTATGACTGGACAGTCTGGACACCCAGAACACCCAGGTGGAAGGAGAAAAGTGGGACCCAGACTGAGGTGGGAAGACGAGGTAAGAGGGGATGCAGAACCAGGTAACAAACTGGAAGTCAGCCGCTGAAGACAAGAGGAGTTGGAGGCGAATGTTGCGGGAGGTCAAGGCTCCATCGGAGAGAGAGAGAGAGAGAATAAAACTGTTTTTACAAAGCATATCAATTTGTAACTCATTGTTTCATTTTAGAAGTATGTATAAATAAGTGCCAATTTTTAGGTAGTTTTATAAGAAGTTCATTACTGTAGTTTTTTTCTTATGTTTGTTTTAGTTTAGGAGATTTAATGACTTTAGTAGAACCCTAAAATTTCTAATGTTGAGAGGGCACGGGAGAGAAGCAAGCGGGGGAGGAGTGGGACGTCCTGTGGTAGGAACCACTCACTTGCAAAAATTCAGCTTTCCTCTTCTTATGAAATAACTAACCAGTATTTGGTTCTGTTATTAAATGAATGCTAATTAATATTAATTGTCTTTGGTGAATAACAACGGAAACACCGGATATAGAGAGGGTTCTGGACGATAGAAGGCTTCGTCTATATTGGCATCACTTTCCGGTTAGCTTTCTTTGGGCAAGTTTGCTTCTGGGGTCATTTTTTAAATCTACCATGTGAATTTTTTATTGTGATCGAAAAAGACCGGCAAGGTCAACGGGAGTTCGTGATGAGTTTCAGTTCAGTTTGAGTTTAAACCTACAAATAGTTTTCCCCCGAGAAATACGAGTTTTGAGCTCGCGATGGCCAAGAGAGCTTTGCACAACAAGCGGGATGTTTATACGAAATCTTTAATGGTAAATTATTAACGCGATCTCGATGTGTCCAGTACTCACGTATTGCTGTATTTTCTTGAAGCGAGGTTATCCCCATTTCGGGAGAAATGCCATCATCCTGCCTTTACTCGCTGTGCGTGACAATGCCACCAAAGAGAGCCAGCCGCCGCTGATCATCCGTTTTTTTTTTTTAATATTTTATTTGTAAGAAACAAACAGCTTATAAACATAAAATAGACATAAAAATATACATGTTAACTGCAGAAGCCAAAAGAGTTTCTTATGCTAATATATTTTCTAGATGGAGTTTTAAAATTTTATTTAACTTTCACAAATTTCCCCACATAAGTAAACAGAATGGAACAAAATTTTTCCATAACTTGCCGACTAAACATTCTTACAAACTATAAAGGCCTGACTCCAGCGAGAAAAAAAACATGAACAATCGCTTGAACAACACTATAAACGTTTTTTGTTTTCCGTCTCCTCCATTTCGTCACTTCATTTGGACAGGGTTCTAACTTCACTTCACCTTGTTCTGAGATATGAGGTGTCAAAGTTTGCAAAGACGATTTCTCATTATCTATTTACCAATTTCCAATTATGACGTTGAAAATTGTTTAACGTATTTTAATTTAACGTATTTTAAAGGAAAGTATTTAAATAGGACGTATATTTACCCTATAAGAACATACCTAAACATGCAAATAGAACCCTGTGCAACCAGCTAAGGCATAATAATTCATTGCACAAGGTTCTAATTACATTTCCCTATTGCAATTCCAAGTTAGGGCCAGGTCCTATTTAAATATTTTCCATTAAAATATGATAAACTAAAATACTTTAACTAAAATTGTTAAATAGATTACGAAAATTCGTTTTGGAAACATAGAAACCTTAGAAAATGATAAGACGTAGATAGAACCTTATCCAAATGAAGTGACGAACCATAATGTGCCTCTTATTTAAGATCAACTGTCAGATACAATAAAAATAGAGAGTGTAAGTGTAGTTAGAACCTTGTCAAATGAATTATTATTGAAAATACTTGATGTTAGAACTTTGTCATACTTATATCTACGAAAATACAACACGGATGGTTCTGAAAATTAGTTTGGGTATAGAAATGAGCAAAAGAAATGCTTTGGCATTCAAAGGTCAGTTTTGAAAAAAATGTCAGTTAGAACCCTATCCAAATGAGGTGACGATTTGTTGAAACATGGTTTGAGAGATTGGTGCGAAGTTCGCGCGATCACACGCAATTTTGCTAATGGCCTGTGGTAAGGACCTGTCCATGCGTACGCACTGAACACTTTGACGTTTAGCGTTTACATAAATGTTAAATGCATAAATGTTTAAATGTTAAAATGGGTCCCAACGAAGAAGAGATGCTACGTCAGGGAGAAAACAGATATTTTAATAGATTTTTATTTATCAGGAAAGATTTCCGACCGATATCGATTATTGTGACCTAAAGTTACTATTTAAGAATATCGAATGCGTAATTAATTACGCCTGAAGTGCAGTTGTCCCTTTCGCTCAGTATTCGGGGGATTAAGAGCGACAGTGATAGCAATAATTTGAATAAAATATCTATTGTTCAAATTTCCACCGGGACCGGGTTTCCTCTTGATGTTTTTAATTGACAATTAAATTATTCGTGTAATTAAATTGTCAATTTAAAAAAAAAAACTAAAATCTAAAAACTAGAACTAAACATCGAAAAACATTTTAAATTATACTGTAATACCAGCAGAGGATTGCAGCTTGTTTTTGTTTGAAAGAGATTTGTTAAAATTGTGTTTGTGTAAAGCTGTCGAACATCTTTAGTACTTGAAATTTGTTGACGGGCATTTTACTAATACAACGTTTAAACTATTTCCCATTCATATATCAAATCTTTTACATCAGATTTCCATCACTGTCAGTCATGCTGAACATCTAATCTGAGTGCATCATTCGTATTATATCATCCTAGAAGCGGTTTACAGTTCCAAGATATCATTTGTGACGTTAAAAAAACAGTTAGCTACGAGTATGTCGATAACTGGTAATTACTGGTAAATAGTGAACTTATTGATGCATTATTGGTAAAGTTAAGCGTGATCTATTGACACGAGGGGGAGTGGTTTTAATATTTCTAGTTATATTGAAGGGGCATAGTACAAATCTCACGTGATTCGTATCGTGTCATTATTTTTGTTTAAATAATAATGAAAAATCGTAAGCCGCTTATCTTACTACGGCATTCCTGTGTCGAGAAAGGCAGCTTTACAATTATAGAAATTAAAATAAAATGCGTATAAATAATATTAAAAATATGTTGTGCTGTTTACACAAAAGAAATACTAAATACAAGGTAAAATACAGCTGGCAAAATACAGCTGGGCAGTACCTACGTTACAATCTACTGTAAAGTAAGTATTTATTTATTAATAAACGCCCTTTTTCGGGGCTTTTACATAATAGCATAGTTAGAAAAATACATATTTATTGTACATAACTGAACTGCCTCAATAACAATATTTTATATTTGTTTAAAGATAAATTGAAGATGTCCACTGACTTCATAATTGTTTTTCTCCATTAGTATTCTGGGCAAAGAGGAATATACATATATAGTAGTTAGTCCCAGAATTTCTGCACTGAAATAAATCCTGACTTCTAGTATTATGTAGTGGAATTCGGAAGCTTTTATCGGATTAGGGAGATAATTGATAAGTGCAAGCGCTACAGTAATTTCCCGTAATACGATGCGAGCGAAGCCGCGGGGAAAAGCTAGTACTAAATATTTACGTAACAGCGTCAAAACAAAATACATTGTAAGCAAATGTATGAATCTCATAATAATAAATGTGTTTACAAAATGTATGTTTTCAAATTTATTTTTGGAGTATGATGCCGTATTGCGCTGCCTCTTTTAGCCAACGTTTCGGATAGCGTTACAGTGTCCAACATCAGTTTAGATGTGCAATCGACGATTTGTACGTACTTAGATGCGATACCGTTTTGCGAACTCCAATTGTCTAACAAAGGGCTGTTTTTACATAATAATTAATTAATTAACGGCCGGCGTAGTCTAGCGGCAAGGCTCTTGACTCGCATTCCGAAGGTCACGAGATCGAATGCCGGCGTGGCAAATAAATTTTGTTTGATTAATTTGTGTTATTTCACAATTTATTCATTTAAAATAATATATAGTATATTTGTGGCACGTTCCAGAATGGAAGATATTCTCAGTATCGCCCTGGTGTAAGACCACCATACAGAATTGAAACTTTGCTTGAAATGGCTTTAGCCATGTTTGATGACCAGATCTGAATAGTCAGGTACTTCCTCACCTTCCTTTTCCTTTTCTCCTTTCCCTCCCCACTACCTTCAGCCTCACAACATCAGCTGGGCACGCGAAACCGATATGAAACGGACGGGTCTTGGAAATTTCCGTCGTTTTTCGGACGAACGCAGCTCTTAAGGCGGATCTCCTGCGCCAGAATACACATGAAAACTAGCTTGAACCCCACTATAAACGTTCTTTGTTTTCCGTCTCCTGCGTTTTTTAAACATGGTTTGAAAGATTGGTGTGAACAGATGTGAAGTTCGCGCGGTCACACACTTTGCTAGTGGCCTGTCCACGAGTCCACGCGTGCGCAACTGACTTGACGTTTGACATTTAGCGTTTAAATAAATGTTAAAATATGTTCCGATGAAGAAGAGATGCTACATCAGGGAGAAAACAGAGATATTTTAATAGATGTTTATTTACCAGGAAAGATTTCCGACTAATATCAATTATTATGACCTAAAGTCAGTATTTGAATTTCGAATGCGTAATTAATTACGCATTCGAAATTCAAACGTCAAAAGTCGAGTTCTGTTAAGAAATTTAGCGATGATATTGTAAACGAAATATAAAGGAGAACACGCAGATTTCAACTTAGACCTAACCTATCTAACTAGATTTTTATTAGGTATTTATTTATCAGGGAAAGAATAGAATACCTATTTTAATTGGTCATTTCTTCCGTGTCTCTGAAACCGATTTATAAATTAATAGACTTTATTTACAAGTGAGATCACGAAAGATATAATCATCATTACGACAGTATTTATTTGGAATTTAAAGTCATAATTAGGTATTAGGCTCGCGCGGTTGACATAACCCCAAACGTCATTCGATTTACCTCCGGTACCAACCAACCGCTTCGTACGGCTCCTGTAAAAATATGAACTTATTTCCCCCCCCGCCGGCCCCGCCGGCCCCGCCTGCCTTCCCGCTCCCGCTTCACCCACTTCAAAAATAATATTAATATTGTTAATATTCGTTATTATGTTATAATTTTATTATCAAATATATTTATTATATTGTATTTAGGTATCATAATATTTTAAACTAGTGATTATTAAGCTTGCTCATTGCGCATAACCTCAAAAACTTGTTCGGTTTGATTCTCCATACACGACCGCATCGCGCGGCTCTTGTAAAAATATGAACACATTTCCCCCCGCCAGCCTTCCCCCTTCGCCCGGGAGATGAATGTTTTCCGTCGGCTGTGGTAAAGCTTGAACACAGGGTTTTTGAACACGAAGTGTTCAAATTTTCAATGTTTTGGGTGCTGTTCAAGCTAGTGTTCATGTGTATTGTGGCGCAGGATACGGGCCTTAACGGCGACGCCGCGACGGTTCGGTGGTTTTTCGAACTTCCAACTACTATGGGAGTTTAGGCAATTTTAAAAGGACTATTATTATCATACATTTGTATAGTAAAATCGGCACGCGACAGCGGTGAGGGGCACCGCGGCAGGTTTTGTGAGTTGTTTTGCGTCGAAAGGCTCGCCCGACCGATGGGTACACTCGGAACCCTCAAATTATTTTTTTTTTGTCATTCTCAATTATTTTTTTAAAATATGGCATTTTTAGTTTTTAAAATTATAATGATATAAAAATAATAATAAAGATAATGAAAATAATTTTAAAATGCTAAAAATACTTAAAAAAATCGTACACAAAAACCTGCCAGGCTGCTGCTGCTGGGCGGCAGCCCTAGAAATTCTTCAATGGGATGATCTAGACCAGTGTTCCGCAAACTTTTGATGTTCAAGGTACACCTACCGAATCAGAAATTTTAGAGGTACACCAAAGAAAAAATCAACGTTTATTTTTATTTTTTTTTTATTTTTTTATTAGCAACTATATAGAATAATTGTACACACAAAATAAAATGATGAATTTAACGTTAAATATTGCAATTCTTAGTCCTCCTCACTAGGGGGTCCTGTGCCGAGGCGGACTAAAATTATTTAAATATATTTCATTTGTCTTCTATGTCGTTTTTAGTGTTTCCATTAGGGTTTTTTCATTGATCTCTTTCAGCCATATTTTTATTCTTGATTTATATACATTAGAATTTTTTATTAGTTTTATGTCTTGGGGAAGGATGTTATGAAGTTTAGTTGCAAAGTATGTGTAGTTTCTTTGTCCGAATGTGGTTTTGTAACTTGGAATGTTTTTTACATCATTTTTATTCGACCTAGTGTTATGCATGCATGGTTTAGTGGAAGATTCAGTATTTTTGAAAAGCTTTAATAATATATTTTTGGCATATATTTGTTGCACATTTGGTACATCAAAGCTATTGAAAATTTCAATTGAAGGCGTTCTAATGGGTACTTTCAATATGGTCTTTATGATTCCTTTTTGAATCGTATTAAGGTTATGTATGTACTTATGTGTAGCAGATCCCCATCCTATAATTCCATATTCAATTCGAGAATGACACAAAGCGTAGTAGACCTTTCTCATATCCTTTTTATTTACGACGTTTCTTAGATTTTTGAAGAAATATATGAGGCTTGTTAGTTTTTCGGTAATTCCTTTGATGTGTAGGTCCCATCTAAGATTTTCATCAATTATCACTCCGAGATATTTTATATTTAGTGTTTTTTCGATGATGGGGCAGTAACATTGTATATTATTTCCATGGCATTCGTGTAATTTTAGTTTTAGTGATTTTATTGGTTGGCTTCTTGAGTTCATTGAGAATGTTATATATTTAGTTTTGCTTATATTAAGGGTAAGCGAGTTGATTTTAAGCCAATTTTGAAGTGCGCTAAGCCCTTGTTCAGCCACATTAAATGTATCCGTCCAATTTTCTTCATGAAATAATAAAACAGTATCATCAGCAAAACTGATTATGTTTCCTTTAATGGTAAGGTTAGTTAAATCGTTGATATAGATAATGAATAGAATCGGACCCAGTACACTTCCTTGAGGGACTCCATAGTTTAAAGATAGTAGTTTGCTCTTTTGTTTGCCAATTTGTACTTGTTGTTCTCGCCCTGTTATATATGACTCCAATAAGTTCATTGTTGTTTCGGCCATTCCTATTTTTTTTAGCTTTGATATTAATATTTTATGGTCAATCGTGTCAAAAGCTTTTTGAAGATCTATGAATAAAGCCAAACATTTTTTCCCATCATCTATGTTTTTTATGGCTTTGCTTATTAGATTTTCTATGGCATCATTGGTGCTTAGATTTTCCCTAAAGCCATATTGGGATGGTGATAGTAATTTGTTTTGTTCAAGAAATTGAACAATCTGCTTTTTCATTACAGTTTCCAAGATTTTTGAAAAGGAGCTTAAAAGACTTATGGGTCGGTAGTTAAAAATATCCTTTTTACTACCACTTTTATGTATAGGTATAACTGTAGCTTTTTTAAGGCATGAAGGGAAGACACTTGTAGATATTGACAGATTGACCAGGTATGTCAAAGGGAAGGTCAGTTCATTTTGTAATTGTTTTATAGTTTTGTTTGAAATTATGTCATTTCCCGATGTTTTATTAGCATCAAGGGTTGCAAATGCGTTTTTTATTTCAGTATTGGTTACAACAGTTAACTTTAACTTATCTATCTGGTTCGTATTTTCCTTTTCTTCTGGTAAAATGCTAGTTATTTGTTGTCTGATTTTCTTTGCTAATTGTGACCCTATATTAATAAAACATTCGTTTACATATTCGAGAATTTTGTCTGGATGCTTTGCGAAAGAGATTTGGGCATTTTCAATTGTTAATTCATCAATGCTCGTGTATTGGGATGATTTTCCATTGGTAATTTCATTAATGATCTTCCATAATTTGCGCGGGTCATTGTTACATTCGTCTATTTTCTTTTTATAATAATTTTCTTTGAAATTACGTACAACATTTTTGCAAATATTTCTGTATCTTTTGTAGTATCGTTGTATAAAAATATCACAAGGATTTAATTTAACTTTCCTGTGTAGTTCATCTCTTTTCCTAATGCAGTTTATAACGCTTTGAGTTATCCATGGTTTCAGATGTTGGTTTTTATGTGAAATCTTTTTTTCTATTGTTTTGGTATTTGACATGATGGTATGAGTTGTATATTCAATGAATTTACTCCAGGCATTATTTGCATCAAGGTTCTCCAGTAGGCTTATCCAGTTAGTATTAAGTAATTTTTGTTTAACTTCGTTCCATTCGGTTTCTGTCTTCCGTAAGATAATTGGGTAGGGCTGCGATCTCTGTATTTTCTTTTTTGTAATGGATAATATTGTTGTATAGTGGTCGGTTATAGTAGAGGTGAATATGATAGAGTAAGTTGTTTTAATAGTCTTACTGAAAATGTGGTCGATGCAAGATTTGCTGTCATTAGTTACACGCGTAGGTTCATTTATCATACTTTTAAGTCCATGGGAAGCCAGTGTTAGTAGATATTCAGTTCTATTGGGATGACCGTTTTCCAATATGTCAATATTTATGTCTCCGATAAGGAAGACATTTTTTGTGCTTTTTAGAAGATTGAGTTCATTAGAAAGTGTTTCAAGAAACTGATTAATATTAGTTGTAGCTGGTGATCGATACAGAGCTAATATGGTGGTCTCATCACCTACTTTGATTTTCAAACAGTTTGCATTAGGGAATTTTATTTCATTGACTTCAGTTTTAATGTCATCTTTAATGTACACTATCACACCATCATTTTTTGTGTAATTCAAGTTGGTTGCATAGGAGATGTAATTATTTATATGTAAGGGTGAATATTTTTCCTTTATCCAGCATTCAGTGAGGATAATTATATCTAGATTTATTTTTAGATTCTTAATTAATATTTGAAGTTCATCGAAGTTTTTATTGATACTTCGTATGTTTTTATTTAATATATTAAAATTATTTTTTAGAGTTGAGAGTTTATCTGGTTCGTTTGTAATTATTGTTTTCTTATCCATGTTCGCAGTACTTCAGTTTGGTTTGTTCAAGTAAAAGTTTTGTTAAAATAATTTATTGAGGTCGTCCAGGTGATTTATGTACAGGATTTTTTGATCATGACCTTTACGAACCATTATTTTCCCATTTTTAATCCAAACAAATTCATAATTCTTTTCTTTCGCTAATTGTTTTGCTTTCCAAAGCAACTCTTTTCTGTAGGGACTAATAACTTCACCGATGTATACTTTTTCTTGTGTCAAATCCTTTAATAAATCCAGATCTAGTTCTCTTTTTTTGGATAGAAGGATGTCTTTTTGTTTAGTGTCCGTAAATTTTACGAGGATTTTTGGTGGAGCATTAAACCTTCGGTCTGTAGTTCTGGTTGCATTGCTGATATCAGCGTGATTGATTTGTATTCCTGCTGCAGATGCGACTTTTTTAATAATTTCCACCAGCTGTTCTCCATTTTTTTGTGGGATTCCTGCAATTTCCAGGTAGTTGACATTTGATTTATATTCAATTTCATCTAGTCTAAGTTCCATTTTCTTTATTGTAGCATTTTTTTCCATTTGTTCTTTTTTTATATTCTCGAGTTCATTTTGAATTAATTTATTTTGGCTGTTATACATATCCAATTTTTTAATTATATCGTCGTATTGAGCACTTATGTATTCAATACTTTTCATGGATTCTGTAGTCTGGCATTCTATTTTATTAATTATATCCTTTTTCAATGAATCAAACTTTTTATCAATGTATTCGAAAATTTTTTCCATATTTTGCTTGTCCTCTTTATCGAGGTTTGATTTGTTGCTACGTGTTTGAGTATTAGACATTTTGCAGTTCACAAAAATTCGTGTTCAAAAATTCGTGTTCAAAAATTCCCCACTATAGAGAATTAAAAATAATGCTTCTTTTTGCAGAAACAGCCTGAACAATAATTCAGAAAATTATTGTCTATGACTTCAAATGTCACTTGTCATGCCAATTTCAAAGTTTTGTTTTTATCTTCACAGTTACAACAGATGTGTTTTCACTACGGTTATTTATTAATTGGAAAAACAATCTTCTTTTTAATGTGATACACTTTGTTTGTGAAAGAAAAGCTCAATGAGGATAACAATTTTTAAAACTTTTTGTAGAACGAAAATATTTGCTTGCTTATTTCAAAAACTCCATAGAAATTTAATATTAGCTGGTACCCGGCATGCGTTGCAAATCCATTCAAAGAAATAAATTGATTCTCCCTGCATCTCCTTTCCTTTCGCAGGCGTGCACACAACAAATCACCAAAGTTTCATCGCAATCGAAGGAATGGTATGATAGCGCATAAAATTCGAACAAACAAATAAATATTGATTTTTATATTTAAGATTAATAATTAAAAACAATTTAATATAAAATAACATGTTCAATGAGAAATGATGCTTGCTTAACTGAGCACAAGTGCTCAAAATTTCAAGCAACCGTTGATAATGTTGCTCTCATCTCTTCGTCGATCGTCCTCAGGCGTTTTCTTTTTTTTTTTATTTAATCGTATTTATAGTTGAAAACCCTAATTCGCGTACTCGTAAGTAGGTCCTGGCAAATGGAAGAAAATTGCAATAGCACGCTTTGAAAGTAGTGGACAGGAACTCATTTTTTATTGCAGCCAAAAATGTGCTAGCTCTGTTTCGAAAAATGTTGGGTTTAATCATTTTCCATCAGCTTTTAGCCCCATGATTTCTTCCTGCTCATTTATCGGTAAGTGTCCAAGCGAAATGCTATGTGAAAATGGATTCCGTACCCAGTCGATGGGTTGCAGATCACACTTAGGAAAATGTCAGTTATTTTTTCTGCTAATAGCTCCAAATATTTTACTATCAAAGCCGGCACTTTTTTCTGAATCGGCAGCCACGACTGATAGCGTGGTTGATCCATAACACCAACTTAGCGCAAAAGCTTTCAATCTTGTCCGATGACGTTAAAATATTAGAACCCTGCGTTGCCTTTTTTGTTGAGCTCATTTAAATAAGTAAATATGTAACATTGTAACAATATAACATTGCGGCGAGGCACACCAACCAATGACCACGGCACACCAGTGTGCCGCGGCACATTGTGGAACACTGATCTAGACTACAGTTATTCGTTGGTTTCATTCGTGTACTCGATGACGTAAAATTAACTATTTTTTATCCCACTTTGACACCGGCTGCCTACGAACGTGCCAGGCTGCCGATTGGCAGACCTGGTTTTTTCTCATTTACTAATTGACCTTTATCGTATGAAATCATTCCCGTTCGTGTACTCGATGACGTAATTTTTTCGAAAAAAATCGCTCACTATTTCCATGACTGCGCGGTTCCTGCCAAGAGGCGCACCGGCAGACCAGCTTTTTTAAGGCTTTCTTAATGTCCATTATCACTACAAAGTAGTTTCATCCGTGTACACGATGACGTAGGGTTTGCCTCGTTCGTCTGCTAGTCTATAAAATCTTTAATGGCCTATACCTTATAAGTTAAAGCAAAATAAATAAAGCAGCTCACATCCGTACTAGATATACCTTTTGAAAAGAATAATAATTTTTCAGTTTGGTTGGGTTTTTTGATCTCAAATCCAAATTTAAGATTTGTATGAAACTGGCTGAAATGAGCCGCTTATACAATATTAATTTTATTGATCGTGCCACGTCTTCGTCCAGCATCCCTGGCTGACCTGACTCGTTCCACCATTCACAAGTAGCTAGAATTAGTCACATTTAGTTTAGAGGTGTTAGTGTTCGTTAACCGATTGCTTACATTATTATTACACTTTGAAAGTGAGAAGAATAAAGGTAGAGAGATTTTCAAATAACACATCAATATTAATGAAATAATTTCCATAATATTTTGGTAAGACTATCTCGCATCAGTTGTAAATATTATGTTATAGTTCCTATGACTAATTGCTTTTTTGATAGTCAGCAAATTGCACTTCCGACGATTTACCACATTATTTATTATTATGTCTGTACGTAACGATTAGTACAATGGGGTTAAGCGAGATCACCGATTATTATATTTATTTATCAAATGTACATGTGTGTGTGTGTGTGTGTACATATACGTTTGCGTGTACGCGTTCGTTTATTATGGAAAGCTTTTTTTAGTAATACTTTTTTTCTAATGAATTAGGTTAGATAATATATACAGGGTGTTTGTTAACTTATTTAATTTAACCAGGGATTCCTGACATTATTTGGAGTAAAAAATGTGAACGAAATTTTGATATCCAGAGACGTTATTGATTTTTTTTTTCAACTAAAAACATAAAAAGTCAAGTACGTATTGGACAGTTACAATTAGGGGAGGGATGAGGGGTTGGTCGGTTTCTCCACGTGACGAATGACGACATGTAGAAGAAACAAAATTGTTTGATTTTGAAGAAATTTTTTTAAAAAAAGACTTTCAAAAATTCACCAGAGACAAAAATGTCAATTTTTTTCTTCAAATAAAGTCAGGAATCTCTGCTTAAAGTCAAGTACGTCGTAGTAAGCGTTCAAAAAGAAGCAACAGATGGTTTGAAAGAGAGATATTTAAATACAAACGTTGGAGGGAGCGCGCTAAAAAAAAACGATTAAAAATTAATCAAAAATTGTGAAAATATTTTTTCGAGACCCCCCACTTCAACATCTGTAACTTCTTGAATTTTTATCTTTTTCGTTTTTTTTTCATGTATTCTTTAATGTTTAATCCATATTTGGTAAAATAATGGCTTGTGAAAATATTATTGTTTTTTTTTTAATTGCACCTGAAAAAATACCTATAATTCATGCTTCAAGACTAGAATACCCCCTTTTAAGGGAATCATGTTATAAAACGGCAAAAATTCGGATGCGGGGCCTTAGCATCCTGTATATACGTACAATGTGTATTTGTGTGCGCATGCATGTACGAGGTTTGTTCAAAAGAAAAGGTGAATTTTGAATTTTCGCAGGCTGTGTACATATGTGTACCAACATAACAAAAAAAAAATTCGATAATCGAATGTACACAGCCTGCGAAAATTTAAAATTCACCTTTTCTTTTGAACAAACCTCGTATGTATGTGCGTCCAAGAAAAATCTGAAAAAAATATGTGTGGTATATAATCCAATCCTTGCACCCGCCATTTTCTCTTTTCTATTTTCCATTATAATTTTTACAATTTTCAGTAGGTTTATTCAGTAAGTTTACACTACACTTATACAGACTTAGCAACTATATTCCATTGGTCACGTGAAACAGGCAGCCACCCAGTGCCCAGTACCCAGTGCCCAGTGTGGTGATTCAATATATCTTTATGTAATGTCTCCATGTCATAATATCATGTAGGTATTTTATAAATAATACATTTCTAATTGTTGAATTGTTGAATTGTTTCATCGTTATTTAGTCTAGTGAGACAAGTGTTTTAGAATGATGACATGTTCTTGTTCATTGTTTAGTAAAGTTTACACGATGAGGTCGCGCACCATAATAATGGGGTCGCCTAAAAAGTCAACAAGATTTAAATTAATTGAATTTTACGAATAACTAGCGTGTTCCCGGCATGCGTTACAATGCCACTAATAAAGACATTGTTTTTTCCTACATGTCTTGACTTCCTTTCCCCTCCCATGTCCCCTTCCCCCTCCACCTCCCCTGCCTCCCCACGCCCCTCTCCCGCGAACCCGCCTCCCGCGACCCCCTCCCCTCTCCCGCGGTCAATATATTCAGTCCCAGTAAATTCAGTTTTTCAATTAGCTCGCGTGCCACCCAATGCAATCTTTTTTACAATTTTTCATACATTACAAATATTCATTTGTGTATATTATAGGAACAATCAATCAAATTTGGTACCTAACTTAGGTACCTATTTAAAATACTTACAATACTTTATTAGATTCAAAATAATCGATTTGGGGGAGTATTTCGATTGAATTCATTAATTTAAAGAGTTTATTCGAAAATTGAATTTTGATTTAACAATCTATGCTTTGCAAAATGTCTTTTTCAAGTTGTGACATTTTGACAGTTTCGTAAAGATTAAAAAAACTTTTTAGATGTATTGTCATGTGGTTGTAATAATCCATAAACCTTCGCGAGGTTGAAAAGAAGGTGTTTTGAAAGTTTAAAACATTTCCTATGCTTAATATAGCAATGTATAGATAACTCACATGCATACAAACAAACACTGATATTGATTTTTATATAATAGATTATAATTTTGTGGCGTCTAAAGTAAAGCGTGTAGAGCATTCTATCAATTTTTTGTCGTAATCATGTATACACAAAGCATTTTAGTAAGGTAAAAATTTAAAAAAATATTTAAAAATCAGTCTTAGAAGACATTCGTAGCAAGAAAACTTTGTTTTTTATAGTTTTTTTTAAATCACTGATTCTAAAAATGAACTATTGGATACGTTTTTAGATTTTCACAGCCAAAAGCATTTTCGTCATTTGTTTTTAGGGTGTTATGCCGTGTTGCGCTACCTCCTTCTTTAGCTCAACGTTTCGGACAGCGTTACAGTGTCCATCATATGAGCAGATGCAGCATCATTTGAGCGGATGCACAATTACACTTCTGCCCTGATGATGGACACTGTAACGCTGTCCTAAACGTTGGCTAAAGAAGGAGGTAGCGCAACACGGCATAACACCCCAAAAACAAATAACGAAAATATTAAAATATTAGTCGTTAAAATATATACTTATCATCACTTATTTTTCCACTGATCTTCTTATTAATGTAAAAGCATGCAATTTCCAGTGTTTTTAATATGGTGTCCTCTGCGTGCAACGTCGTATCTATAAAGGTTTGTTTATCTGAAGTGACCTGCCAGGTAATAGTGTTTTCTGCATCTGTCGTAAATAATTAAATAGTCTAGGAAGTCATATTTGTCAGTAGAAGTCAGATTTTTCACAGAAACGGCGCTGTACAAATTCTATTATTACAAGTTGTTTGTTTTCGGCACGTTTTAGACTGACAGTGTTACTCTCGGTGTCGCTCTGGAGAAAGACTTTTTTTCAAATACTGTTTCAGAAATTCTAAACAGACCAATTCCAATAAATGATAGGAAAAGTCTAAACCGAATGTTCTGAAATCGAAATCATTTTATATAAAGCGTGAATCAACACGTGCCCGAATTAAGATGAAGTTATACGTGAAATCCCGTTTAGATGCTATTTAGATTAATCTTTACGAAGAATCGGTTTACAGTATGAACATCAAAAAATATGTTGCGGATAAATTGAAGCTTTTACTAGCTTTTCTATGTATTGGAATTACAATAAAATTATTAATTACATAACAAAAAATATAAGCGTTAACCACTAAAAAATGTATTTGCATGACTTAACTATGAAGTAATATAAGAAACAATTATTAAAAAAATACCCTTTTATTGCTAAGACTATTTTTGAGGTTTTGTATGTTCTAACTTTTTTTCATTATAAAATTATGGCAAAAATAAATAAAACCACTTTTTCGCTTGTTTGCCTCGTGTAAATAAGACGCTAAATTTTAATTTTTTGTAGGCGTGAGAATCGAAATATTTCTAGCGTTTATATTCCTCTTAAGAGGAACGTCTGCGCGGCCTTTTCATACGAAACTTACATTATTTAATTTTGTTTTAAATTATAAAATACCGGCCACGGATACGCAATACGGATATGTGCTACATTATTTAATTTTGTTTTATATTATAAATTTGGCCTTTAAAAATGTAATTTGGCATGATTTCAGAGACAACTTTGGGAGGTATTTTTTTTAGTTCATTGTAATCAATTTGAGAGGCGGGTATGGGTGCCGCCGCCCCGAGAACCATTTAATGAACAACCAATACCTCTGACACCCCAAATGGTTCGCTACGTTTGGTGACCTAGCAGGGATGCCCGGGTTCACGGAGTAAGGCTGGTCCGGGTCTTGGCGGCGGACTGGATCTGCCCACCAACTGCGTGGCTGGCCAGATCGGGAGAGAATGGTCTAGGGACTCTCCACCAGGATTCTCTCTCCAGCAGTTTGAGGGATGAATTCATACGTCCATCACTCCTGAACACACTGATCTACGGATTCCTATCCACCCTCATACCTTTTTCCTTCGCAGAACTTCCTCTCATTTCCTAAAAAGACCATCCACACAGCATACCCAAAGATAACATGTGCCCCGAGGGGAATTATTTCCTCAGAGCTTCCTGTGTAACTTCCAGTTTCATGTAAAAAAATATGTAATTATTATAAAAAATAATTATTTCAAAAAGTACATTTAGCCTATCTACTGCGGTAACAGAGTGTTCGGTTCCAGAGTGGAAGATACTATCAGTATCGCCCTGGTGTAAGACCACCATTCAGAATTGAAACGTTGCTTGAAAATGGCTTAAGCCGTGTTTAGTGACCAGATCTGAATAGCCAGGTACTTCCTCACCTTCCTCTTCCCTATCTCCTTCCCCTCCCCACTACCTTCAGCCTCACAACATACCCCGATTGGGGATGCCATAGTCTCACTGGTTCCAGACGGGAGCAGTTGGGACTCTTGTGCGGTATTAACCGTAAAAAAAAAAAAAAAAATACAATGAAAAATAAAATAAATCAACTAGTATCACAATAAATTTAAATTTTAACAAAGTAAATCGATTATTTGTGGTTTACATTTACACCCATCAAAATTCTTTTTAAACCTTCTTTTATTATTATATTGTGGTGTGTGTATGTAAGAGCGTGAGTGCAAGCGAGATAGCATGCTTGCACGAAGGCTATATAAGGCGATGCATGTTAGGTTTCGTCCTCCTTTGTCAGTCAGCAGCTCCCCAATTAATAGTAGTACTAAACTACGTGTACATTATTTGTGTACTACTCGACACTTTCAATACTACCGACATCACAATATCATTAATTTTATAAAAAGCAAAATTATTGTTTTAAATAAATACCATTAATCCACAGAAAATGCCAAAGTTTCCACTAAAATCATGCAACATTGAATTCTGTAATGGCCGATATTTTATTGTTTTAAACGTTAATTAATAAAGTAGCACATATCTGTAGGTACTTTACGCTATACATTTTGATTAAAAAAATAATATTTCATTTTGGTTGGATATTTTGACCTCAAATCTAAATTGAAGTTTAGTATGAATAAAGCCGCGCAGTCATTCCTCTTAAATCAATTATTTATATCTTGCCATATATGGAGTAAAAATGCCGAAGTTATTTTGCTTTCCGATAACATTTTTTTTCATTTAAAATAAAACAGAAAACGTTTCATCACACGTCGCCGCTGCATATATCCAAGCGGATCACTTGATATACGCCCCGTCTCTTTCCAGCAGCACCGTACTAAACCAGAGCGCATATCACGTGATCCGTTACGATGAGCGTCGGTTGATCAGTGGCGAGGAGTGATGGCTTTTTTTGTTTGACATCAATTTACATGGTTTGCTCCAACTATGTTCAGGAATCGCTGGTACGTGCTACTAAAAAATTCATAATTCCAAAAACAATGTAGTATGTCGAGGACAATATCACGTAGACAGCAAATTACTCATTGACTCATTGAAAATATCCATAAGATTTCTCTTCCTAATTTAATAAAAAAAACTTTTATTTTATCGGACGGCTGTTAAAATCCAGAAAGATAGAATTATTCTTGTTTATTTCCAAATACGCTTTTGATAAAATTCAAGGCCTTGACTTGGAGATATTATTTAGTTGGCCTTTGATAATAATTTATTGTTTTGTGCCGCTAAAAATATGGGGTGCAACATTTTGAAATACAAATAAATTGGTTCTAAATCCTAAGGGATAATTAAATAACATTGCATTACAAAAACTGAACAGAAGCGATAAAAATCTGTTATAGAATTTCTTGCTGAGAATAAACACACCATTATTTTTAGCCCCGCGAGTTTCTCTTTTTCACCCAAGTTTTCTTAAATTTTTCAAAAAAACAAGAACTTCTTCGCAGAACTCCAATCAAACCGCTCGATTAACTCCCACATCCTTACCGATATCAAACAATCTTTAGAACATAGAACAACACGGAAATTACAAATAATTACGTGGAATTACACACAAAAATTCCAGTTAATTCATAGAATTACAGGTAATTTCATTGAATTAAATGGAATTGCATTGACTTACAAATTTATTTATTTATTTACGCCCTTTTTGGGGGCTTTTACACGTGAATAATAAGAACTATACATTATTTATTGTACTTAATTTAATTGCCTCAGTAACAATGTTTTATATTTGTTTAAAGAGACATTGAAGATGTCCACTGACTTGTTGTAATTATTTCCCTCCATTAGTATTCTGGGCAAAAAGGAATATATATGGTAGTTAGTTCCAGAATTTCTGCACTGAAATAAATCCTGACTTCTGGTATTACGTTGTGGTATCCGGAAGCTTATCAGTTCAAGCAATACCGGACTATCAACTAAATCATTTAGAATTTTATATAAAAATACCAAGTCAGTGAAAATTCTTCTGTCTGATAATTTGAGCATATTCATATCATTTAACAGAGTGTTCAACATAATTGCTGGAATACCCATTTTAAAATTTATAAAACGTGAACGTTGTTTTGTATTCTTTCAACAGCTTGTACATGAGTATTATAATGTGGATTCCAGACGGAAGAATTGTACTCCAGCTGACTTCTATCAAGCAAAATATATCAGTTAAATACACTTTATATTAAATACATTTACATGGAATTACATCGAATTTCCTGGAATAATGTGGTAATTTCTTGGAATTTTGCGTGTCCTTGAAAGATAAAAATAAAGATAAATAATCATTATTGCATTATAGATTAATATACCTACCAGTATATTTTTTGTGTGGTGAATGATATTGATAAATCGAACGAAGTTATAAATACGATACACAGGGTGTTACAGGACGTACTTGACTTACTTCCAGTGATTCCTGATATTATTTGAAGTAAAAAATGTACATGAAATTTTGGTCTCTGGTGACCTTTCGAGTGTCTTTTTTTTAATTTCTATCAAAATCAAAAAAAAAATTGTTCCACTCGGCCGAGTAACCAACCCCTCACCCGTACTTAACTATCCAATACAACAAAAAAGTCACCGGAGACTAAAATTTCATTCAAAATAATGTCAGGAGTCACAGATTAAAGTAAGTCACGTCTCTTAACACCCTGTGTAGGCTTGCAAGGATTTTTTCCTTAAAAAAACCCACCGCACAGAATCCCTAAATATGACATAGGCTCTGAGTGATTCTTTTTCCTCGGGGCCTCTTGTGTGGAGCTAATGTAAAAACAAATCGTGGAATTGCTTGGTATTGCGAGGAATTGCACGGAACTACATTGAATTTTATGGAATTATGTAATTATTATTGAATTACATCGGTATTACGATGAAAGGTGCTCTAGAGCGCACGTCGTTGATCCCATCCCATCGAAACCGGTTCATATTCGAAATGCACGCCAAATACGTGCCTGGAACTCAAAATCAACTGATTTTTTCAACTCGTTGGTTTGCCATAGCATCTATATCGATAGCGGAAATTTGAAGTGCTCCAAAAGGCCAAATGTTAATTGTTCAGGAATTTTAATTTTCAATTCATTTTCCGAAAAAACTTAAATTTGCTGTAAATTTTTACTGGCTGGAGATTAAATTACATTTGTATATTCTTAAAGAGAATTTAATTTTTTACAACTTCTTTCAAATCACTTTCTTTCTTTAATGAATATTTTAGACGATATGATGGAATGTCTGTGAGATAAAATGATTTTTTTCTAAAATATCTATATTTGGGGAGCATGTAACTCAAAAACGGCTGGGAATTCGAAAATTACGTAAAGAATTAAAGTTGTAGATAATTTTATGAACTTTCATTTATTCCTAAAAAAATTTCACCTGCAACGCACCGTTTTCGAGATATAAGCGGAAGCCTGAAAATTGGGACCTTTCCCCCCTCCCTCCCTAGCTCACCACCTAAACGTCAGGACTTTTGGTATGTTCACACCCTAAGCACCCTAAACAAGATTCTGAAGGAATCGCTTAAGTCCCTGCTTACACACTCTACACCTCCTTCCTTGACTGGACTATTAAAGCACAACGACTTGTATTAATTAATACCTAATAATTTTCACTTTGTTTTCCCCTGTTAAGCCGCTTGTCATGTCTGTCGCCGTAAAATATAATATAATAGTTTCCTTGTTTTGAAAACAATACTGTTGATAAAAATTCGGACGTAATTATATTTATGTTGGTTCAAAAGGTTAACTGAAGATCTCAAGTCCAAGGTCATTTACATAACAACTGAACTACCTTTGACCTGGGCACTAGAATGTGCTTGTGCCGGTTGTCTTGGTCAGGCTTTCAAAAAATACCCCATTTTCTCTCTGTTCCGAATAGTGATGGGCGCAATCGAGACTTTTAGATAATCGAAATATCAAAAGATTAAAATATTAAAGATTAATCGCTCGAAGCATGTATAGCCTGAGCAATAGCCTCTATCATAGGTAGCAATTATGTAATGAGGAGGAGGAGGAGATGCTGTGAAGGGTTTTTAAGGAAGGGAAGGAGAGTTATGGGAAGGAAAAGGGTTTAAGGGGTGGGTAGGAAACTGGGGTTCAGTGTGTCCTGGCAATCCGCCTCCAGGACCTAGACAAACCTCACCTCATAAACCCGGGCACCCCTGCTAAATCACCTAACGGAGGTTACGTTAGGTTAGGGTTATCGGCTAATTTAAAATAATTTTTTTCATAGCTTTTGATGACTTTTCAAGGAGGTGTTGAGTTGACTTTATTCTCAGTTGGCATGGAACCCAAAATATGATATGCCCGGTATGGCAACATTTAAGGATCCGTAGTAAGGGTTCAAAACGAAGAAGATAAGGTTTGAAAGGGAGATATGCAAATATGAATGTTAAAGGGAGCGCGCTAATATAAAAAAAATATTATAATTAAGCGAAAATTGTGAAAATATTTAATAAAACATGACTCGTTTAAAATACATCCCTAAATGGCTAAATTTGGGGAGAGAATGTTTTTTTTTCATTTTACTTATTTAATAAAATAATTTTTTATCTTAAAATAACAGAAAAAAATTTGTTTTTAATAATTTTCCGACCATACTTGGCGATTTTTTTATATCAAGGGAACTTCACACAATTACGGTTTCGGCTCAGTAAATCTATATACAAGTAATTATATAAAATTCAAAATATATTTGCTTGTATGTTTGTTATGCGTTTCTAAACCATTCATCCGATTACAATAAAACTTTCGAGATTTGAAGTGCGCATGCCAGCGATGGTTTTTATATACAGTAGTGAGCTTTGGCGCAACGAAATTATGCGTTACTAACCATTCATCCGATTGCGATGAAAGTTTGGGGATGTGATGTGCGCATTCAGTGTTTAAAGAAAATATGTCATAAATCGGAAGTAATTCGGAAAGCTTGAAATGCTATTCCCTAAAATTTGTGATAAGAGATCGTTCTCCCGCGAGAAGTGCTGTCAGATTTGTGTGATTAAATAACGGCTGTTATTTGCTTTTTCTATCGGCCGATGTCAAAATTTCAGCTGTGAGCTGTCACGTATTTTAGTTTGGGTCGTTTTAAACACGAATTCCTGCAAGTATGCATGATTATTTATTCATTTAACAGCTGTAGAAAATCACACAAATCTGACAGCACTTCTCGCGGGAGAACGATCTCTTGTCACAAATTTTAGGTAATAGCCTTTCTGGTCTTAGGCAGGTGCTGCAAAAAATTAGTAACCTATATTTTTCATTACTGCCAGTGATTTCTTTACTAGCAACATGCTAATTAACCTGCTGACTACGATTTTCAAATCTCACAACACTTTTCACAACTCGTTACATTAATAATATTAAGACTCGGCATCCCGAATTTTTACCAATTTGAAACATACTTTGCTTTAATACTTAAAGTTTTTAAACTCTTAAATAAATGTATGTTATTATTTAAGATAAACTTTACATAAACCGCCGAGACAGCAATTATATAAAATTTCCTCGATAGAAAAAAAATCGAAAAAAGCATGCTCCGAAAATGATTATAAACACGTTTTTAGGTTATTTTACAAGTTGAAAAAATGTGAAGTATGAAAAAATTCACCGTGCTGCTTTATATTCTATTTAAACATTTTCCATGAGATTTGGCCTCGGGTTTCCTCTTAATCTTTATTATTATTATTATTGTGCCGATATTTTTATTAATTATTCTTTTAATATAATTTTGTTTAACGAAGCTCCCGGTGACGAGCCACTTTATACAATTACTAAGCCGGTAGGTATTAATTTCCTCCGTGTGTAAAAATAATATCTTACTATCTGTAACCTCAAAATTACATTTAGGATGTAGGTACCATAAAGTCATAATACCATAAAGTCATAATACCAAAAAGTCATAATACTATAAAACCAGAAATCGTCTATTGAACCGTTATATTATTCATAATAAGTATGTTTGTCAAGTTTTCAAAGAAAATCATTGACAAAAGGAGTTTTTTCTTTGTGATAATTAATGACAAAAATATGTTATTATTTTTTATTTAACTTTTGTGAGTAAAACCAAATTGTAATATTTAATTAAATGAAGACACTATGAGCGAAACTCAATCGAAAATCTGGAAACAGAAAAATCAAAAAAATATATTGGCACCTCTGGGACTCGAACGCAGGACCTCTCTCTTTCCGAGTGATTGCTCTTGACCACTCATAGTGTCTTCATTTAATTAAATATTACAATTTGAGGTTTTTTCTCATAAAAGTGAAATAAAAAATAATAATTTTCATCCTAGACTTGCAGAAAAGTCAATAGATGTCGCATATTAAATAAAATGGGTAAAAATTTATCCAGACACCATCTAGATTGCATTAAGTTCAGGTTTGAATCTTGCAATCATAAATAAAGATGACAGCCAATAAAAATATACGTTAAGAAAAATGAAGATAATATGGGTGGTTCTTAGTTCTTGGTTCAGTTAAAAATGAAGATAATATGGGTGGTTCTTAGTTCTTGGTTCAGTTAAAAATGACCGAATTTTTTAGATCGAAAATTTTTGGATAAAATTAGTTTGTGCTAACAAATACCAAGAATCAAAAAATTAGCCTTGAAACTTCTCACTTTGTTTGGGTCAACATATGTTTTTGAAGCAGCATTTTCCAAGATGAACTTCATTAAAAATAAATTCCGGACCAGTCTTACCGATGAACTTCTCCAATATTTAATGACAATAGCCTGCACAAACTTTAGTCCAAACTTCG
This sequence comes from Glyphotaelius pellucidus, assembly GCA_936435175.1. Taxonomy (NCBI): domain Eukaryota; kingdom Metazoa; phylum Arthropoda; class Insecta; order Trichoptera; family Limnephilidae; genus Glyphotaelius; species Glyphotaelius pellucidus. Next base: position 18,285,133 of record OW386566.1, on the reverse strand, counting down.
GACAGATAGTCCAAGGGAAATTTTTTTTTATCATTAATATTGTAAAAAACCCTTGGTACCTATTTTTATTCATAACGTTTGTTTATTATTATATTTGAATTAAAAAAAATTTATTAATTGTTAAGACGGGGGGGGGGGGGTAGGCTTTTTCCCTCCGGGCCGCGACGGTCATGTTATTTAAAAAAAACGGACCCCCAGTGAAAGTAATTGATAACCCCTGCTTTATAGTGTATTAAAATAATGCAAACACCTTTTTACTCCTTTATGTAACAAAATTATTTATGTAACCAAAAGATATTATTCCCAATTTTCTTTTTATACTCAGTGTACTTTTTGAATGCCCACCCTCAAATCAAATTACAATCAGAGGGCGTATGATTTGTTCCCAGCTACGATGTAGTGTTTGATCACTACCCGATCAGGACCCGATTAGGTGGACAATTATTAATATTGTTGTTGATATTTTGTCGATTTCAACGTAAACAGAAATATGGCAAATTATTAATTATAAATGTTAATTGTTAAGTCATGTTACTGTTGTGACTAAGAATTTAATAGCGCCGAAGTATATACAGGATGTCTTACTTCAACCAGCGATTCCTGACATTATTTGGAGTAAAAAGAGTACATTAAATTTTAGTCTCCCGTGACATTTTTGATGTTTTTTTGTTCAAATTAAATCCTTAAACTTCAGTTGATATTGGACGGTCAGAGTCGGGGTGACCATTGAAAACATTTAGAAGATTTTTTTGTTTTGGTTTGGAGAATACAATTTTGAAAAAAAATAAATCCATAAAAGTCATCGCAGACCAAAATTTCATTTACATTCTTTACTCCAAATAATATCAGGGTTGACACTTGTCTGTTACCAATTACCAAGGTTGTCAGTTTGCCAGTAAAACTAATTGATATACTGTTCATACATTTTTTGAAATTTGTAGGGGAATCGGTTGCTTAATTTTTGTTGATCTTCCCAAATTGGCATACTCCTGTTGATCACATAACAGTATAATGTGTGTACCTTGATCCGATTTAAACGATCAATCAGAAGGTTTCATTCATCGTAGTCGTATAGAAACATGTATCTATAACTGGTTTTATTGTACTTTTGTTGATCCGATATAAATGAACCGATCAGTGGGCTTCGTTTATGAAAGTCGCAATTTGTCGTATTGGGAATACCAACGGCAATAAACATTCGTTCCTCATCACAATAATGCTGCAGCTCTTTCAGAAGCTGAAATACACAATGTACGCAGATCTGTTTCCTCCAAAGGAAAAAAGTAATCTTTTTCTTGTATCTCTCTCACACACAGCACCGTGATATATCCGTAGACCCCTACAATACTGCTAGCCGATACGATAATTTGTAAAGAATGGAAAATGTAGTTATAAGGATAATATTGAAGTTTTTATTATTTTTTTTTAATTCTTTATTCTAAAAATAACTTAGGTATACAGTTTTTTTACAGGTTTTTCGACTACCACACTAGGCGCATACAGTGGCGTAGCTACTAAGGGGCTAGACGGTGCTGTGCGCCGGTGCCCCAAGCTCAGGGGGCCCTCGGACCCTGACCAGCAAACCTCATATTGAACTAGCTACAAATTCTCCCACCTTTGGAATGTAAATAAAATAGGTTGCAACACGACTTTAAGGTAGTTCTGTCGGTCAGAGATTTACTGTTTAAAATTTTCTAAAATTTGGCACCTCGTTAAATTTTTGAAAAAGTGCAGAGAATCAGTAAAAAGATATTGAACGTTTTTATTTCATTTTATAAAAAATACCATTTAGATTCCATTCAAATTGAGAAAATGTGACAGAAAAATATATTAAACATTTTAGACACATGCTTCAAAGCATGTGGTAGTAATAATTGATAAATAACTGTCAAAAATGCTCTCTATTCTCCCTCCAACGCGATTTCGGCTATACTAAGTACTACGCTAGTTAAATAAAACGGCGTTTTTTACATTTGACCCTTGCCCATCGACAGTACTTATTTAATCGTGACAACTCGTTTGAAAGAATACTGGGGTATTCCCCAAAAGTTTCGAACAGAAGTCGAAACTTGTTGGGAATTCCCCTATATTATTTCTGTTATTTGTGCTGTGTTGCCAACAAGATTCGAGGGAGCGATTATGGCAATAAGGAAAGAAAAATCTTTTATGGAAAACTATAAATTATTTCCAATTTTTTTCCTGTAAACTATTACTTGTTTTAATTTGGTAGGCGGGTATAGGTATCGCCGCCCATATTCCAACCATAAAATGTAAGCCAAACACCTATCCAAAATGGTACTCCAAAGAACTTATAAACCTACTTATCACCAAAAAACTTAAACATAAAAAATATAAATTGATTAAAAAAATTATGATTACATTGAATTTAAAAATTTAAGGACTCATGTAAAAAAATGTCTATAACCTGCTAACGTAACTATATAAATAAAATTCAAGACTCCATAATGAATAATGTTAGTTATTTTTGGAAATACCTACTCGAAATCTCTTAAAGAAGATGATTCTGATTTTCCGAGCATTATGCACCTAAGTGGCAGCCACAGCAATAATACTGATGTTCAACTAACTCAAATAATGCTCCTCAAATCTTTATCCAGTGGAATTTTTCCCGATAAGTGGAAAATAAATTATTTGACTCCAATTTTGAAAAAGGGTGATAAAAGTGATGTTTGTAATTACAGACCAATATGCATTCAATCCAACATACCGAAACTCTTTGAAAGCCTAATACTTGACAAACTTTTTAAACAAATAAAACCTGTAATATCACCTTACCAGTTTGGATTTATGCCAGGGAGAAGTACTCTTTCCAACTTAATTATTTATGAAAATTTTATAACCAATGTTTTCAAAGAAAAGAAAAAAAGAGATTCTGTTTACACTGATTTTAGTAAAGCCTTTGATACAGTTTCTCATAAAATTCTCATATGGAAATTAGGAAAGCTTGGTATACGTGGCAATATATTAGCCTGGTTTGAAAGCTATCTCACTGGAAGACAACAAATTGTTAGAATAAAATCCTCCAAGTCAGAAAAAAATTATGCAACAAGTGGAGTTCCACAGGGTTCACACCTTGGCCCAATCTTATTTATCTTGTTTATGAATGATCTTACAAAAATATTTCATGATTTATCTATCTTACTTTTTGCTGATGACCTCAACATTTTTAGAATTATTCAAAATATTTACCACTGCAACATTCTTCAAGATAATATCAACAAATTTTAAATTTGGTGTAATTTATTTATTTATTTAGTGATCAACGCCCTTTTTCAGAGCTTTAACATATGAATGGTAATAAATACAATATTTATTGTGCATAACTGAACTGCCTTAGTAACAATATGTAAAGAAAAAGTATTGTTGTGGTGTCGGTTAAAATGAGAATTGTCACTTGTTTTATTATTCTATGATTTTATTTGTAAAGTGTCAGTTTGTTAGAAGAAACCATAAAAAGAAAGTGATATAATAAACATAAATGTCGTTTCTTCGTTACACAACTTAGCAACACAAGTGTTTTATTTATCAATTAAATTAAAGAATCAAACATCTATATTATAAAACGACAAATATTTATTTTATTTCTTTACAAATATTTTATATTTGTTTAAAGATAACTGACTTAGTGAAAATAGACTTCACTTAAATATCTCCAAATGTCAAATAGTTAGATTTTCTCGAATAAAAAATTCAGTGATCTTTAATTACAGCATTGATAACAATGCTCTTGAGACATTAATACAAATTAAAGACCTAGGCATCACTTTTCAATCAAATCTTTCATTCGTTAACCACAAAACAGAAATATTTAATAAGGGCTTAAAAATATTGGGATTTATAACTAGGCTGACTAGAAATTTTAACAATATAAAGTGCATTAAACTGTTATATTTTGCTTATGTTAGAAGTCAACTGGAGTAAAATTCTCCCGTCTGGAATCCACATTATAATACTCATGTAAAAGCTGTTGAAAGAATACAAAACATATTCTCACGTTTTCTAAATTTTAAAATGGGTAATCCAGCAATTATGTTGAACTATAAAACTCTGTTAAATGATATGAATATGCTCAAATTGTCAGACAGAAGAATTTTCACTGACTTGGTATTTTTATATAAAATTCTAAATGATTTAGTTGATAGTTCGGTATTGCTTGAACTGATAAGCTTCCGGATACCACAACGTAATACCAGAAGTCAGGATTTATTTCAGTGCAGAAATTCTGGAACTAACTACCATATGTATTCCTCTTTGCCCACAATACTAATGGAGGGAAATAATTATACCAAGTCAGTGGACATCTTCAATGTATCTTTAAACAAATATAAAATATTGTTACTGAGGCAATTCAATTATGTTCAATAAATACTGTATATTTCTTATCATTCATGTGTAAAAGCCCCCAAAAAGGGTGTTAATAAATAAATAAATAAATAAAAGTAACTCTAAATGATCAACACAGATATGGGGGCTCCATCGAAGCCAGAGTAAAGTTAGCCTCTCAAAAACCGAGCGCACTGTACAGGGCCCGCAGATACTTTAAAAGTACACAACTGCTAACCCCGTACAAATCGCAAGTACGCCCCACGGTTGAATTTAGCAGCCACCTGGTCTGGAGCTCCAAAATACCTGAAAAATACCCTCGACTATGTGCAGAAATGGGCGGTCCGTTTGATGGATCCTCCCATCTTAACAGACGGATTGTAATCTTTAGAGCACAGGCATCGGGTGGGAATGCTAACCTTGTTCTATCGGTATTTCAGTGGAAGATGCTTCGAGGAACTAGCGTCATTGATCCCTTCGGCACCGGTGCATAGTCGAGAAACATGCCAAACGCGTGCCCAACATGTGTACATGTTTGGCATTTGTCACATGGGAACGGGTCGTTTCTTTGATTCGTTCTTGTGTTCAACTGCTCGGATGTCGAACGATTTGCCGGCCTCTACGTTTCCTCCTTCCTACAACATGGGTCTCTTCAAGACCAATGTTCAATCCTTCCTCTCCTCAAAAAGACCCTACACACAGCATCTCAGATGACATAGGCCCTGAGAGAAATTATTTTCCTCAGGGCCTCCTGTGTGGAGTTAATGTAAAAAAATACCTTTTATAAAAATTTCTCGCTCTTCGCGTTTCCTCTTTAAAAAATAGTAATACCTACAGAATAATAAATGTAACTACGTTGTAAATGTATATTTGCTGCACATTTCAGACTGGTTCTCAGTATCGCCTTGGAGAATGACCACCATTCAGAATCGAAACGTTGCTTTTTATGGACATAAAACAACTCTACGCAAGATCCATATTAGTTAATGTACACAAAAACAACAAAACATCATACAAAGCAACACAAACAATGCACAATACCCGAGCCAAAAACAAAGAACTTCTCCAAACTCCTTTTTCCTAAACTACCTTTGGACAAAGGACACTTCAAATACATAGCTTGAAAACTATACAATACTCTACCAGCTACGATCAGACAAACCGAATCCTTGACAAAATTCAAACAAGATGTAAAGAAATGGATTGTAAGTATTGGACACCACACTACTGCAAACATTTGTAAAATAAATCACAAATAGACAGAAAACAATTTGCATACGACCTAATCCGTGTAAAATAAATTGAATCGTGTCAAATTTAATTCCATAAATAGATTTGACAGGATTTACTAATTACTGTACATCATCTCTTCCTTCATTTATATGATAACTCTCTTTAAAGTATTTACACTTCCAATCACCTTTCTATTTTTATTGTATTCAAATGAATATGTATGTAACCTTAAATATTCTTGTAACTACCAAATATGTTCATTTGTGTACCTCTAAGCCTGTCTCGACACAGGTATATCCTAGTGAGACAGGCATCGAAAAACCTAATGTAAAGATACTGTATAATATAGATAAATAAATAAAAATTTAATAAATTATTTTAAACATATTTAGGGACCAGGTCAGAATAGACTGGTATCTCGTCTTCCCCATCTCTTCCTTTCATCCTCTCAATATAACCCAATAATTCATATATAATAAGCCATTTTCCCTGTCTGCGATTGCGCTGAGTTGCGTGAGTCACATTAAAACAAAAGTGTTGTTAATTAAATTAATAAAGAGTAGGGTCGTTATGGAGGAGATTAAGAAAAGGTCGCTCTGATAGATGTGGGATAACCTCCAGACGGAGTTTTTAATTAGATATAAGGTGAAAACAAGTCGTTAAACTACGGAGTTAGGCAATTAACCAAAAAATGAGGTGAAAAGTTTAATGTATTTTGAGATAAAACGTGTTGACTATTTCCGCTCGAGAAATCCCAAAACAATATTATTTACAAAAATCAATTATAATACCAAAATAGCTGTCATGGAATCAGTAATTATATTGTTATGCTTACACGTGTACAATCGTACAATGTTAAATAAACAACTAATTATTAAATTAATGAGTCAGTGGTAGTTCCGGGTCGATCATGATCGACCCGATCGTTTTGATCCGATCACGAACCATTAATACTCGATGGGATCATTTTTCATTAAAAAAAGTTCCAATAATTTGATCGACCAGCTGTCAGCTCCGTCAGTACCCGAGATGGGCGTGAGCGACCATGGATATGCGAATTGCATAGACCGAGCGTCTCGAATCCTCTCACGACAAAGAAAATAGAGATGGTAGATTTCTAAAATTGAAATTGTTTTTCTGGAACCGCAGTCCATGTCAGATAAACCGTCTCTATTTTTGTGTCGCGAGAACTAGAATAAGGACGTCCAATCTGCACAATTTACACACACTATTTTAGACCGGTCAATGGTTGAGTGGGCATCGCGTTTGGGTCCCATCCGGGCGTCGCGTGTTCGATTCCTCGGCTGGCTAAGTCCTCCATCACAACACAAGCAACATTTTAGGCTTACTGTGGTGGTAGTAGGAGTTTTTCAAATATTATCGGGTTATTCGTAACCTGGGAATATTTGTCTTTCTTTAAAAAAAAATCAGGAAAAAAAAAACAGCTATTATTTTCTCCGAAGTGCGTCAATCCTGGATGATGGACTGAGGCGGGCTTCCGTGAAGAGGGTATTTCTAGATCTTTCCCTCATTCCTGCCACCCTGGATCTAATAAGTGCTGCATAACCGGGAACTCCCATCTCCGTGAACATCAGGGAAGCGCTACAATATCTGGGGAGACCAAACATTATGCAGAAGGTGTTATTGTGCTGGATTCGAAGTCCTTCTGTACTACGCTTTTTGTAGTTTGCACGTATTCAACGTTGCGCAGAAGGAAAGGAAGAGTCATTTTTACAGCGGTATGCAAAGGCGAAATCTTCTACTGAGCATGTTTGCTTTCACGCTGATAGCTCGTCTTTGCCTGTCGATGTCGTCGTCGTCCATCAGATTACTGGTAATTATGTGTCCCAGGTATTTAGTTCCATCAGTAACCTTCAGGCAGCCCCGGATCTACGACTTTTTCAAACTGGGGCAGAAACTTGATGGTTGCGCCCCCTCTCGCCAGCGTCTGAGACTTTTTACGTTTTCTAAATTTTAAAATGGGTATTCCAGCAATTACGTTGAACTGCAGCACTATTTTAAACGATATGAATATGCTTAAATTGTCAGACAGAAGAATTTTCACTGACTTGGTATTTCTATATAAAATTCTAAATGATTTAGTTGGTAGTCCGATATTGCTTGAATTGATAAGCTTCCGAATTCCACTTCGTAATACTAGAAGTCAGGATTTATTTCAGTGCTGAAATTCTGGGACTAACTACCATATGTATTCATCATTACCCAGAATACTAATGGAGGGAAATAATTATACCAAGTCAGTGGACATCGTCAATTCATCTTTAAACAAATTTAAACTATTGTTATTGAGGCAGTTCAGTTATGTACAATAAATATGTATTTTTTTAAATAAATAAATAAATAACAAAAATTAACCAATTTTATAGTTTACTTTACTTTATTAGTACGTGATTAGCGTGTTTTTGACTTTTTTAGACTATATTTCTTTTACCTGCCCACGCCCTCACTGTGCCATCTCAACGCTCTCTAATTTTCTCTGGGTCTTCTACTGCCCCCTAAAAGTCTCAAACACCCACAAGGAAACGCCCACATTGAGAACCTACGATGCACATTATGCACGCATTCAAAATCGACTTAGGACACGTTCATAAACCAACCGGGCGTTTTATAAACCAATAAATAATCGATAAAACAACGTACGCTGGATGCCAGGCGCCTTGTGAATCAAGTTTTTTTTTCAATAAATTACGATTTTGGCGCCCCCTTAAACTGCCACCCGGGGAGGCACCCCTGTTTATTATGACTTTAGATGAGCAAATGGTAATGTTGTAATGTGATCATTTTTTCGTGCTCACAAAAGTGACCTTTCTGCAAAAAGATGCGATTCTCTTTTATGTAGACTTCCACATCTATCAGAATCGTCTTTTATCTTGTGTTAACATTTATTGTGTCTTGAATAGGTAGTTCTTTAGTGGAATATTATATGGAATATACCTCTCAAAAATAATGTTTTTAGTTTTGTCTTATAATAAATCAAAATCATAACTTCGTTCGAATTTATTAGATTTGAAAGTTGTGTTTCTGTGTTTCTGTTCGGTCGCAATCACCGATATGTTATTTTCAATTTGGGAGACGAGGTTGGATTCCGTCACTCCTGTCAACTCTGTCATAGGTCACCCCAAGTGGCTCGCTACGTTTGGTGATTTAGCACGATTGCCCGGGTTCGCAGGGATGAAGTTTTTTCGGGTATTGGCAGCGGATGCATCTGCCCATCATATCTTAGAACAGAACGGACCGTGGAACGGGGGTACCGCAGTAAGATCACTTTCTTATCAACTTTTGTAAAAAATTATAATCAGGACCGGGAGACGTTTTGACCTCTCCAGCGTCCAGCAGAATATTCTCGAATCATCTCCTTCAGTGGGAGGGATGCATTCAAAAGTTCGTCTCTCCTTTTTTTACATTAACTCTACACAGGAGGCTGCATCTTTGAAGATGCTGTGTGGAGGGTCTTTTTGAGGAGAGAAAGGAGTGAACATGGGTCTTGAAGAGAAAAGAAGAGGAAGGAGGAAATACAGAGACCGGCAAATCGTTCTACAGCCGAGTTGAATTCAAGAACGAGTCGTAGAAATGACCCGCTCTCGTGGGCAAACTGACCCCCAGAATTCTACCCTCCCCTCATGCATTTTTTCTTCCCAGAACTTCTTCTTCTTGCTCAAAAGATGACATAGGCTCGATAAGTATGCGTAGAAATAGTGTAAAAAAAATAGATGGCACCATTTAAAAAAAAAATATTCAAAAATTCTAAATACCTTGGAAAAATGCGATCAGCTAATGAGCTTAATAATAACTTAATGAAGTTTAACATAATTTAATGCCTTATATAACGCCGTTTAAGACTTTACTTTTGCAATACAATATGCTCGTATCACAATTTTTTTTCAGTGCTTTTAAAAGTGGTTTTTTGGTTTTAATGGAAATGGTTTGTGTTTTGTTAGCGATAAACTTTATAAGTTGAGATAAAAACGCCATTTTATTATCTTAATTATTTGCTAATGAGAGCAAAAACATGACATGATTTGTATATAAAACGCTGGACAGGTTATCTGTAAAGTCTTCATGCGATGTTCAACTTAGAAAGTTTCCACAAGAAGCTCTTTTGTGTGGTAATGATCATTACTAGCAACTTTGTGTTAAAATATCATTCAAAATAAACCTGTACATATCTCTAATTTTTTTACACATTCGGATATTGGTTCCGCGGATTGCTTCAACACGAACCATATAATTTAGGCACATTTATCGTATTATATAATACACTTGTCAGATGCCAACTAGAGTATAACTATACGTTATGGTCTCCATTTTACAATATTCATTACGACAGGATTGAAAAGATTCAACATAAGTTCCTGAGGTTTATGAACTATAAATTGTATATTCCTGTTCAAAATATTGATTATAATTACTTACTGGAAAAAATGTTCTTAATAAAACTTTCAGAAAGAAGAATTAACACAGATTTAATATTATTACATAAAATACTGCATTACAAAATTGACTGTCCTGAATTACTTCAATTAATCAACATCCACATTCCCAAAAGATCTGGCCGACATTACTACCCTTTTACTTTAACAACAACAGGACAATCTCTTGCCAAAATTCTCCGATTCCGAGACTTCACAATCTCGACAATAAATATTCTGATCTAAGAGATATATTTCACCTTAAGAATAACCAGTATAAACATTGTTTATTCAAATTCTTTTACAAATCTAGACACAAATAGTCGTGGATAATTTCTGCAATTTTTGTTTACATTGAATATCTTTTTATGTGTGACTTCTTATCATTTTCACCAATATATTTGATTTAGTATTATATGCTATTGTTGTTACATTTTTTTCATTATATTATATTTTCTTTTTTGTTTTAGTTTTAAAGTATTTAAAAGTACTGTGATACTAAATTTATAAACAAAGTATGTAAAAGCCCATTAGGACGTGTAATAAATAAATAAATAATATATCGGCGGGATTTCTACTCTTCCTTGGTTTTTCGTTTTATCTTCTTCCCCTTTACAAGCCGGACTTCATATAAACTGCCCTCCCCACTAACACTAAGAGGCCACTTGCATCACAATTTTTAACTTTTTTTTCCGGCTTAGGAAAATGTTCTAAGACATTGCATATATATTTTTTAATCGTATTTTTGAAACCCTGGCGATTTTTTTAAGCTTTCAATACGAAAAATCGGAACATTTTTTATAAACCGGAAAGACGGGACATAATTTTATGGGTGCGAAAAAAATATAATTACATAGCCGAAAATCATTTAATCAAACTTATTCCACATGAATGGCACAGGAGAATAACGAGGCTTTCCAAAAATATTACATCTCATAAATATTTGTTTCCTTGATCCATCTTATTGATCATTAATCATTATAATGTTCAACGTCTACACATGACTAAATCCAATGTAATAAATTTGTACTTGTAAATTATAATTTTAATAATATATTATAAAATTTGATTTTGTTAAATTCAGCACTGTTACCATTATGCTCCTAAGTCAGCCGCGTACGATGTTCACTTTATACCATCTATCAAAACGTCAAACCAAACATTAGTTCGCAAGGTAACAACCAATAAATCTAGTGAATTTCAAGTGTCAAATTGAAAAATTCGCCGGAAACCAAAGTGCTGCCATATAAAAAAAAAATAGTATGGGATTTTAAAAAATTAATTTAATGTTTCGGGAACGGAACATTTCCATATAGTGACGTCGCAAGCCCAAAAACCGGATTTTTTTCTTTAAAAAAGAAAAAATATATAAATTTCTAAAAAAAAATTATTAACATTTTCGTAATCTTAGTAGAAAAATCTATCCACACGATTTTATCAAAGTCATTATAAAATCCATGCAAGTGGCCTATTGCACCAAAAAAAAGCAAAGTCGATGATTTTTTTATTATTATTCATTATTCATCTTTATTACTTTTTTTACACTTAGGACGGGTTGTTTCAAAAAATTTGATGGATTCATCAAATATTTGAAGTTAATTTTCACGTTCTGCGTAAGTTCTATTCAAGTTCTGTGATGATTTCAGTTTTGTGAATCAACTGGTCTATAATGACGTAATAATAGAACTTGAATAGAACTTACGCAGAACGTGAAAATTAACTTCAAATATTTGATGAATCCATCAAATTTTTTGAAACAACCCGTCCTTAGTGATTTGGTTTGTCTGTCTCCCAAGGAACTCAAAGGTCGAGAGCATGAAATGAAAACATTTGAAGTTTATAACAGAAATACAATTAGCAACAACACAATTACGTTTAAAATAACATAAAGTCATGTTATTACACACCATTGGAAATGTACACTTAATGAGTGGAGGGTAGAATACTTCAATATCTATCCATCGAGATTTAATATGTCTCCAAAAATTTAAATAATTTTAATAATTAGCAGACCCGGCCACACGTTGCTGTGGCTAACGAAACACAACGCCATTACCCAACATTTATAACCAACGCCATCTGTTAATTTGCATACACATCAAATCCACACCGCCCGCGTGCCCGCTGCCTGAATTGAATATTTGAATTTCTCGGCTTTTCTCCGCTATAATATGCATGTATTATACATATAAGCCTTCCTCTTGAATCACTCAGAAAACCGCAAAAATCCGTTGCGTAGTTTAAAAGATCTAAGCGTACAGACAGCGGGAGTGACTTCATTTTATACTACAATAGCTGGTATCCGGCATGCGTTGTTATGCCATTTAAAAAAATTGTTTCTCCCTGCGTGTCCTTTTCCATTCGTCCCGTTCCCCTTCCGCCTCCCCTTCCTCTCCCACGTCCCCTCTCGCGTTCCCACTCCGTCTCCTCCACCTTACCTCTCCCACTCCCCCCTTCCCCCGTCCCCCCAAGTTCCCCTCCTCCCTCCCAAATTTCCCTCCCTTGTTTCCCCGTCCCCCTCCCGCGAACCCCTACCCGAGTTCCCCTCCCCCCTCACCCCTCTCGCTTTCCATACACTCAACCCCGGTAAATTCAGTTTTTAAACTAATATTGGAAAAATTGTTGTTTTTACCATCTTCCTCGCAATTTTTCCATATTTTCTCACCGTTTAAACCTTCCCTGGACTACGACAAACATTTCAAAACCAAAATCAGCTAGATCGGCCCAGCCGTTCTCGAGTTTTAGCGAGACAAACGAACAGCAATTGATTTATATATATATATCTAGAGGTAAAGATTTAATCATTAACAGGGGCAGCTAGCGTTAAGGAGCTACTTTCGGTCTTTATAATCTAAAAATAATAATTACCAACCAATGACAATACCACCAAGAATTAAAACAAATAACAGTCATCAAATTAAAATTATAGAATTCAACAAACAGGCTTAAATTTTCATTGTGTCTGTGTCAAGGGGTGCAGAAGTATTCCATTTCGTTCACCGAGAAATGTGGGCCAAGCGGGCCATCATGAATACTTATATGAACATTATTTTTATTTTCCGTTTATTTTGTTTATTTTTTTTCTTTATTAAGACGCTTTCTTTCTTTTTATTATTATTACTCGTTCATTAATTAATTAAGTTTAAAGATCCGTTCAAATGTCAGACGAAATTATCTCAATACGAATAATGACATTCTGTGGACTTGCGTAATAGGTACTGTAGCCATGTAATAATTAAATTTAACATATCTTATCTGACGTTATTATACGGCTAGCGATTGTACGGTTGAAATTTAAGAATCCGGCTTCGAATACATCTCTGTTGCCGCACCTAATGCAAAACCATCTTCGTACTTGACGTTACTTTAAAAAGTACGTTTGTTTAAAAACTACTTTTGTAATAGAACCTAATTGAAGTAAGTAGGTAATAATGCCAAAAGATGGCACCACTTACGTTAACAGCCAGCATGAGGAACGTCGGCTGGCAGGCATGGCTTTGTAATTTCGTACGTTTATTATTGTAACTGGCAGTTGTGAATACTATAGATGACGTCATTGCCCGTCTACATACTATACATGACGTCATTGCCTGTCGCGGTTACTTTGCCCCGGTGACTAGCTGTCGCAGGATCGCCTAATATTATTTTTCGGGGGACCGGCTATTTTTGGAACCAGTTTCAATCAGATTTATAAAACGGTCACCAAAACTTAAACTGGGCAAAGCCGATCCAAAAGCCACCCGCAGGGCCTAGCAGTAGTAGATTACTTGAATGTACACCTTTATTCTTATTTTTTTATAAATCCGCTACCGGTTTTGACATCACTGCGTCCTGTCTTAAATGATATCACTCATCCTATTCGATTAATTTACTGAAAAATTACGCCCTTAATCTATTTAAAGAACTGTAGACATTATTGTATTTAATTTTGCAACAACATTTGGTAAAACCTATTAACTGTGACCTGTGACCTGTGACCTATTACCCCTGACCTAGCAAAGATAGCAAGCAACACAATAGCAGAAACACATTCTAGACGAAAATTAAATCAAAACAAACCAACAGAAATTAAAAATTGATCTGTTTAAAAAAACAGTCTTCGCAAAAATAAAACAGTCATCCCGTAAAGACAATAATTTATTGATCAAAAATAGTTTTAAGAAAGAATTCAGCCTAGTGGAGATACATTTAATTTATTAATTCTGTGAATGAACCGCAGACCTCACAGAGATTTATTTAGGAGTATTGGTCTTCCATATTTTTGTATATAATACACACATACATATTTGTATGTATATACTCATACAACCGTCATTCCCTAACTCCTAAATGCAGTGAGGGAATGACAAATTTTAGCTAAAGCTACAAAAACAAAACTTAACATTTCGGATATGCATTTTACTCCCAAAAACGCATAAAAACAACAACACATATACATGTATACTAAAGTACCTTATGCATATACGTAACGAGAGGTAATGACCGCCATAAATAAAGGAGATAAGAGTCAAATTGAAAATTATAGACCCATATGTATTATATCATCACTCCCTAAACTTTGTGAAAAGATTATATTAAATAAAATCATGCATCAAATTAAACCACTTACATCAACATTTCAACACGGTTTTATGCCAGGCAGATCTACATTATCTGATGTATTGCTTTACGAAAAATTTATTTCTAATGCCCTGTCCATGGGTCATCAAGTTGACACAATTTACACTGATTTTAGCAAAGCCTTTGATACTGTTTCTCATCGCATTCAACACCTGGGAATAAGCGGCAACTTTCTCGAATGGCTTAGAAGTTACTTATCGTGTAGAAAACTATCTGTAAAAATTACCTCCACAACTTCTTACACTTTGTTTTGCCTTGAGTGGGGTCCCTCAAGGTTCCCACTTAGGGCCAATTCTTTTCCTACTATTTATTAATGACATTTCATTAATTTTCGATAATATTCACTTTCTTCTATTTGCCGACGATCTAAAGATGTTTAAATCGATCGAAAATTCTTCTGATTGTTTATCACTACAAAGTAACTTAAATAAACTTTATGAATGGTGCATCGCAAACAAATTATATCTTAAGGGTCTACTATTCGTATTTCGACCGATTTCTTACATATCTCCCTTAAACATTTGAAGTTTTTAAGCTCTTAAAAAATATATGTTATTTTTGAAGATAATATCTAGATACGTTCCACGCCGAAACGCAAATTATATGAAATTCCCTCGATAGAAAAAAATCGCAAAGTATGCTCCGAAAATTATTTTAAACAAGTCTATTTCTTTTATTTTACAAGTTATATTTGTGAAAAAATTCACAATGTTTCTTTAAATGATACTTAAGATACGTTCCACGAGATTTTTGCTCTATTTTAAACGAGTCATGTTTTATTAAGCTTTTTCGCAATTTTCGCTGCTATTCTATGACCTAACATATAAGCGCGCTCTGTCCAACACTCGTAATTACATATCTCTCCATCTTCTTCTTTTTCAGCGCCGTGCGTTTCAAGAGTGCGGCCTTAATATCAACAAATGCCAAACGATCAGTTTCCATAGATCTAAAACCTCTTTATTATTCGACTACTCAATTAACAATGCCACTCTAAAAAGAGTCTTTGAATTCAACGATCTTGGTGTTATCTTTGACTCCAAATTACGCTTCTTGAATCACATTATTAGCATTACTAATAAGGGTTTACAAATGCTTGGATTTATTCTCAGAATCGCTAAAGACTTTAATAACCTTAAAATTACTATACACGTCTTTGGTTAGAAGTCAGGTTGAATACAATTCAAGCATTTGGTGTCCACATTTCAACATTTGGTTAGAAGTCAGGTTGAATACAATTCAAGCATTTGGTGTCCACATTTCAACTCTCATTGCTTATAAATTGAAAAAATTCAAAACAAATTTTTACGTTTTATTAATTTCAAAATTGGTATTCCTACTATTGAAATCAATTGTGTCAATTTACGCAGTAAACTTAACTTGTCGAAATTATCTGAAAGGCGAATAATGTTTGATCTTTTTTTTATTATATAAAATTGTTCATTCAAGGTTGGACTGCCCCGACGCTATAAATTTGTTATCCTTACAACATACCTCCCAAGTACACTAGGCACAACATTTTATTTTACAACAATAATTTTGTTGCGAATTCTGTGTTAGAAAGAATACATAGGATGGGCAATGAACTAAGTGATGTCGCTGACATATTTAATTTAAACTTCGACACATTTAAATCCAAATTAGTCCATCGCTTTTTAGATGTAAATAACGAATGAGAAATCATTATATTTTATATCGATTTTTTTGTTTGTTTTTATTCTAAATGCTAACAATGAGTAATTTAGTCAAAATTTTGATTTTTTAATGTTTTTTCTGCTCGTAGGTACATGAATTGTACCTACGAAATCTCTAAAGTTATCCATGCGGATTTAGCAATAGGTATATTCTTATTTATTATATTCAGTTTGTGCTTTATTTATACATCTTGTAATCTCCTTTATTTATGTTATACTATTGTTTTAAAAGAAATTTGTATGTTATATGTAAAAGCCCAATAGGGCATCAATAAATAAATAAATAAATGTAACTCTGAACTATTTTCAACGTAATATTTTTTTGCACAAACCCACCAACAGTTAAGAATAAATCGCCATATTGAAACAGTTTAGTGTTGCTAGGTTCTAAAACTTAAGGTTGCGTTCTTAAACATCGTTCGATGCGTACAGAAATCGAAATATCTGTAATACGGTGAGGGAATGATTTTATTTGGCGGGACATATTTAAAATCGAATTTTCTTTTTTTAAATTCGTCGTTGTGCAACGAAAGTTTTGATATACAATAACACTATCTTTTTTAATATATTCGCAATATTTAATTAATAAGAATATTATTTAATTTGAGAAGAACAGGCTTTTTAGTAAATATTATTTTATTATTTTTTTTTTTTTTTATATGAAATACCGCACAAGAGTCTCAACTGCTCCCGTCTGGAGCCAGTGAGACTATGGCATCCCCAATTGGGATATGCTGTGAGGCTGAAGGTAGTGAGGAGGGGAAGGAGGTAGGGAAGAGGGTGGGGAAGTACCTGGCTATTCAGATCTGGTCACTAAACACGGCTAAAGCCATTTCAAGCAACGTTTCAATTCTGAAAGGTGGTCTTACACCAGGGCGATACTGATAGTATCTTCCACTCTGGAACGTGCAGCTATTTTAAATGAATAACACAAATTAATCAAATAAAATTTATTTGCGCACGCCGGGTTCGAACCCGCGACCTTCGGATTGTCGGAGTCGAGAGTCTTGCCTCGGGACCACGGAGGCCGTCAATTATTGAACTAAGGGACAAGGTGAGGGAATGACTTTAACGGTAACAAACCGACCATATACATATTTTTTTTAGCGGTTACGTTTTCTTTTTAAACAAAAGTAGTAGTACAGACAGCGTGCATTGAAATAAAAAAAAAAAACTATTAATTCACCAATCACTCGGCACCAATGACTCGGGACTCAAATTTTGCTCAAACTCAAGTTGGGGGTACCTGAACAACGTCAGGGGGTCCACGCAAGGTTTAATAAAAAAAAAATTAAAAATTGTGACACATGATAACACTTAACGGCGCTTAACGGAAGGGGGGGGATGCGTGGGCCAAAAGAGTTTGGGAACGTCTGATCTATAGGACTTAGCCTGCGAGATAATGCGATAATATAATCGGTCTCCTCTTTGTGCGGCGCTTCGTAGCCTCCCCACTCTTGTCTACTTAATTTTTCTGAAGGTTTCAATTTAACCGCGTGTGAACTGCACGCTTGTATTTTTTGGTTGTCCCTCTCTAAACAAATGTCCCCTCTTCTATCTCAAGCCTTATCTAAAATTGCCCCACTCCGTTCAACATATCATCTGTTCTAAGTCTGAACTCGACTCCGATCTTTCATATAATTTTGAAATTTGTCCATTGAATAAAATCAATATATAAATTTAAATGATGGCCTAGAAAACTCCTAGAAAAGAGGGAATAACCAGACAAAACCAGAAATATGTCATTTTTAAATCAACTTTTAGACGTATTGACTCTTTTCCATAAAAAAATATAAATTGATTTCGAAAGACTGTTCTTTTATCTAGTGAAGCTATTTTTTAATTTTATAGAAATTTTAAAGAGAAAACATGTTTATTTTTAATACAATAAGGTTTAACCGTAGGTCGTTGGCAGATTTGTTAAATTTTCAAACAAAATTTTGTATTAACAACGTACATTTCAATCATAGATGCAGTAAAATAAATCAATAAATTATTTGGGAAAGTTACTTTTCAGAATTTTATTTTTAGTTGAAATAAAATCATTAAAAAATCCGCGCCCTTGTTTTGTGACGAAAATACTTCAGTTTGTCTATTTATTTACAGTCTTACAAACTAATTATATTTTTAAAAAATTACATTCTTATTTTGCTTAGAAATTATTGAAAAATTGTAAATACTTATGATCAAACAATAATTACATAATAAGTACATAATTTTAATTGTTTTATCATCACGAGTTTGAACATTTTTGAATGTGGGTATTTATCAAAGCAAATTTGGAATTAAATAAAGTCGATATTGAGTCATTATGTTAAAATGCTGGTATGGAGAATAATTAATCTTTCTCATCGGAACCGCCCTGTACCGTTGCAAGGGTACAATCGCAAGATTTAAATTCTCGTCCAGGTTAATGGCTCTTAAAGGGTGAAAGTCAGAAACATTTAGAAAACAAAAACAAAAACTTTCTTCACAATGCTTTTTTTCCATAGACGGCGCAGGAGGCGGCCTGCGGCAGAGGTGTTGGTTATCTGAAGAATGGTTCCCGGGCGGCGGCACCCGATGTATCCCCGCCTTCCAAATTAACTTTTGGGTCATTGTTTGTTCATTTTTTAAATCAATCTATTATTGTTTTCAAGAATCACCTAAAAACGTTTCTTATATAAAAATTCGCACGGAAACAAGATAATATTGAATAATTATTGACGTATTTTAATATTATATAATTAATGATTTAAACACGTAGGTTTTTTTATTATTTTAATTAGGGTACCATTTGAAATACCCAAACGTCGATATAGATTAACGACAATAATAATAATTGAGGAGCGTTTTCACAAAGAGAACTTCAATAAATTCACAATATTGTAAAAAAATAACATTCGATCGAATATGTTGAAACGAAAACTTAATTTTTTTTTATCTCATCACATTTCCTCTTTTGCTTTTAGCAGGTCGAATTCGAATAAAATAATTTCCTCAAATATATTATTGATTTTTATTCAAATTTAAATTAAAACCTTGGAAATTTTTCATAAAAATAAGAAGCACTTTATCAGAATTGTGTATACAGGGTGCGGCAGAGAGAACGGACGGTTTTAAAAAAATTATAAAATAGTTAATTTTTACTCAAAAACAAATTTATTGATGGAATCAGGTTCGCAAGGAAATAGCATTTGAGACAGTCAAGTGTGGAAAATCACATCAGGCATGTGGTGGCCGAAATCGTTGATGCAGTGCTGGAGGCGTTCTTGGAAGTTCGCGTAGACTCTCTCCAACATCGCTCTCTCAACTTGGGCGACTTCCACGCGAATTGCGTCCTTCAATTCGTCCAGAGTTCGGGGCTTGTTCTCGTATACTCTAGCCTTGAGGTGTCCCCATAAGAAAAAATCGCATATGGATAAATCTGGGGACCGAGGAGGCCAATGAACATCGCCAAACCTGGAAATAAGGCGACCAGGGAAGAGAGGGCGAATAACGTCCATTGATGCTCTGGCTGTGTGGGCGGTCGCCCCATCCTGCTGGAACCACACACGTCGGATTGGAACACGTCGCCGTCGTAATTCAGGGAAAAAGAAGTTGGTGATCATTTCGACGTAGCGCTCTGAGTTCACGGTAACAGCACGACCATTACCGTCTTCGAAGAAGTAAGGGCCAATGATGCAAGTTTGCGATACAGCGCACCAAACTGTTACTTTTGGGCTGTGCAGCGGTCTTTCGTGTAACTGTTGCGGATTTTCATTAGCCCAATAACGGAAATTCTGCTTGTTAACCATGTTGTTTAGGTGAAAATGGGCTTCGTCACTCATCAACAAAATGAGAACCTCATTTTGATCGATCAGTGCTTCCATCTCACGTGCGAAGTTCATTCGTTGTGCATAATCTCCGGACTGTAACTGTTGCACAATGGCCAATTTATAGGGGTGAAAGCGGAGATCCATATGCAAAATTCGCCTTACCGAACGATCACTGAGGCGAAGTGCAGCGGCATGTTTCCGGGCAGATCGAGTCGGACTGCGAAGAAAGGCTTGTGGAACGCGTTCAACATTTTCAGGAGTTCGAACTGTTCGCGGAGCTCCTCTTGGTCTTCTGTTGATCAGTTCACCACGCCTGCGAAGTGATTCAACCCAACGAAGGATGGTGTTTCGAGAGGGAACAGCTCTATTCCGATGAATGTTGAAGTGGCGACGAAACTCACGCTGTACGACGGTGACTGACTGATTATTTCGGACGAAACAATCATAGGCGAAAACGCGGTGCTCCACCGTCCACGGCTCCATGACGACAACTGGTAAAACAATGCTAGGGACTCACGAGCAGTGTTGCCAACTCGGATTTTGAAAAAGACGTAGACCAGACTAGAAAAATACGTAGATTCGGTAAAATTTGCAAATGAAAAGTTCGTAGATCTACGTACTTTTTTTTGTGACATGAAGAAGTTAGGGTAGGTGTAACGAGTATTTTGTTATACAATTTATTTAAAAATAGAGGGGGGATAGGGAAACATGTATTCGATTAGAATAAAGTAAAAGAAAAAGTTTATTTTTGAAAAATGAGTTTAAAAAAACTGCGGTGTAAATCTCACGTGAGGGGGGGTTCCACTTAATCTCAACAAGGTGGGAGAGGAGTCTCAATTGAAAAAAAAAGCTCGCGTAATTAATATATGCCCTCTTATCATCAGGCAGACCGTATGCTTGTTTGCCACATTTGTGGTAAAAAAAAAGAAATAAAAAAAAAACAAAAGTGCAGTTCACACACGGTAGAATAGAAACTTTACCAAAACAATCAAAGCCTTCAAAAGTGAGGTCATAATCGAAGCAGCCAATGAGCGCAGACCTGGGACATAGCGTCATTTATATCCCAACCAATGCTTTTAAAAGTGACATCATAATCAAATCGGCCAAGAGCGCAGTGTGATGCTTCGTAGGTGTGTGCGTAATTTCCGCTTCATCCAAATTCCGAATCACTAACGCCGCTAAAGAAGTTTCACTTCAAAAAAAATAAAAAAATTACCCAATTTTCAGGGTTACTCAATGGTTGTTCACACTAACATAAGCCATAGACGAATAAATAAACCACGGACACAATTTGCTACGAAATTGACAGTTCCCGCCAGAAATTGCATGGACACTATAGCTTCCCCGTCTGCGCGACTTTTTATGTGGTGCGGACTCTGGTATGAAACGGAACGTTTGTTGGAGTCCGCGCCACTGTCTAGTAAAGTAACATTTATAATTGCATAATTAAAATTATTGTATGCACTATAATTTTTAAACATTTAATAAGTACTAGAAATTACACATTTATAAACCAAAATATATAACAATGACGTATGGATTCCCAATGTATTTATGACTGAATTGATATCTATAGAGAATATACCAGATTAAATAGACTTGTTTTACAGGCAAATTTGAATAAGCAACATTGAGAACCCAGATTTTGAAAGGGCTAGGTAGTCATTTTTTACAAGAATAAAGAAACAGAGCAAAAGATTCGTAAATTCAAATTTAAATATTAATACAAAGGGAGATCAAATTATTAGGAACATAATAAAATCATTTTTAAAATGTAATGAAAAGTAACTTGTAAAAAGGCATTTATTTTAATTTTAAATTTTAACTGAAATAATTTAAAAAAATGTATTAAAGACAGATTAATACATAATTTTTAAAGTTAATTAAAGATCAATTTATTACTATTATATATTCATCAAAGCCAGTTGTTTTGTTATCTTTCTTTTCTTGGTGTGGGTTTTTTTCAATATTCTTATTCAAATCACAAATGAATAATCGTTAAACATTTTTAATCATCAAAAACCTATTATGAAACCTAATTATGTTATTAAAAAGCTATGTGTCACATTAAAAATACATTAAAGTGATAGAATATTTGATGAAATTAAAATAAATGTATTTTTTTATATTATCTTGTAACTACGCGAAAACCACGAGGAAAATTTTCCCAATAATTAAAATAATGCTTTGTTATAAATAACCCTTTAGTTTTCGTTGAAATTACAAAAAAATGGTTTAATTCAATTTCTAGAATCCTTGATAAAACCATAAGCTATAAATTGTTTGGTCAGCCAGACACACAAATGTGTCCATTTTGGAAGAGCTAGGAATTCACAATAGGCTTTCAACTCTCTGCTTCAATACTTCGGACACGCCCCATCGCGGTCACCAAGTCTGGGATTTATAAATTCTGATTAAGGCGCGGTATACCCGCTCAAAAAGAAGAAGATGGAGAGACATGAAAATACGAATGTTTGAGAAAGAGCGCTAATGTTAAAATCGATAATATTTAAGCGAAAATTGTGAAAATGTTTAATAAATCACGACTCGTTTAAAATAGAGCAAAAATCTCACGGGGTTATTTAAAACAGCATTTATTGAAACACTGTGGGTTTTTTTCATACACATAACTTGGAAAATAACTGAAACAAACATGTTAATTATAATTTTTCTGAGCATCTTTGTGATTTTTTTCTATCGATGGAATTTCATATATAAGTTGCGGCGTGGGGAATATTGTCAATAATAATATATTAATTTCTTACATGATTATAAATTTGAGTTTATTACATATAAGAAATAACGCCAACAAAAAAAAATGTTTACAAATATTGTAATGAATCCCCCCCCCCTTGTACTAGTAGTAATTGCAGATGTTGTGTGTTACACCTCTACAAAAAAAAAATTTCTTCTTCTACGTCCACGTAGTAGTTTCTAAATCGACCTCTGTCAAGGAATGTCATCTTTACCAATTGAAAGCCAGCTTTGTAACCTTAGGTACATAATTCTAAAATCGATTCCTTAATTATATAGAAAATATTTTTTTTCGTTGTGAAAACAAAAACCCCCCTTTCCTCCGCCAGACCTCAGAAAGATTCGTGACAACTTTACTGCATCCCTTAGGTATAAAAACAATTATTCCCTTAGTCCAAGGCGAGAACATCACTATATTTACACATAAAATAAATTGTGAGAAATATAGCAATTTCAAAAAAAATTTCAGGCAGTGGATGGGGAGATTTCAGAAGGAGATGGGGAAAAGAAAGCTGGGGAAATACTTGGCTATTCAGAGCAGGTCACAAACACGGCTAAAGCCATTTCAAGCAACGTTTCAATTCTGAATGGTGGTCTGACACCAGGGCGATACTGGGAGTATCTTCAACGCTGGAACAATTTTTGTAAGATTTTTAATACAATGTTTTAACTTACGGCGAAGCACTACGAAATAATGCAAAATGTTTTAAAAAAATTGGTGTGAAAATTAGATCGCTTTGAAATCTATATTACTCCATAAACTTAGTAAAATAGGAATAGAGGGTAAACTATGGGAATGGATAAAGAGTTACTTAACTAATAGAATTCTCCAAGTAAAAAACAATTCTAATCTGTCACACAAATTCATGGCTACCAGCGGTGTACCTCAAGGGTCACACTTAGGCCCATTACTGTTCCTACTTTTTATAAATGATATTGTCACTGTTTTTGATAATAATGTTGAAGTATTGCTTTTCGCCGATGACCTAAAACTATTTAAACTTGTAAGAACAATAAATGACTGTACTCACATTCAAATAAATTTAAACAAACTACAAGATTGGTGCAAAACCAACAAACTTTATCTAAATATTAATAAATGCCAGATAATAAGATTTTTCAGAACAAACCAACCCCTTAACTATCAATATAAAATTAGCAATATTTCCCTCACCTCTGTCAGTGAAATCAATGATCTGGGCATTATTTTCGATTCCAAATTTAACTTCCTTTCACATATAAATACAGTTACCAATAAAGGATTAAAAATGCTAGGCTTCATCCTTCGAAATGGTAAAGACTTTCAAAATATTTCAACATTAAAAATCCTGTATTCCTCTTTAGTTCGAAGTCAAGTTGAATATAATTCTTCTATTTGGTCCCCTCACTTCAAAATTCACTCAGATTCCATTGAAAAAATTCAGCATAAATTTCTTAGATTCATTAACTATAAACTCGGTCTACCAATTGAATCAATTAATTACAATCACCTACTGAAAAAATTAAACTTACTGAAACTCTCAGATAGAAGACTTATATCTGACTTGACTTTTATTTTTAAAATTGTTAATGGTATTTTAGACAGCCTTGCTCTATTAAGCCTAATAACCTTTCATATACCTACAAGACCTACTCGATCCAAAATACTTTTTAATTGCAACAACAATTTTAGGACCGAGTCATTTAGATACTCGCTTATACCTAGATTGCATGCAGTTGGCAATGCATTCTCAGAAATAGTAGATGTGTTCAACTGCACGGAACATAGTTATAAGAAGGCTATAATAACACACCCCAATCACAATAATTAATGTTAGGCATGTTAATACTTGTCTGCATGGTTTCTGTATCATATTTTACTACAGATTCTAAACTACTTAAATCAGATATCTTAACCACCAGACAGAGGGAGTCATAGCTAATAATTTAAAAAAAAAAAACAAAGCAAAACAAAAATATATTATTTCATAATTATTATTAAATCTCCTGACAGCCCTAAAATAACAGAGCTAATTTGCCAACTATGCGTGTCCAGTCATTTCAAGCAATGTTAAGCAATTTAAGGTAACAATAAACTTTGTAGTAAATTATTTATAATTTGCAAATAAATGTGAATGTATGAATAGGTATAATTACTTGAATTTGCTCGATTCTACGACTCTACTTGCTAACAAGTCACCTTTACTTACATATTTTTAATCAGCGTAAATATAATGTTTTGTTATTTTAATAGTGTGGGGAATGAAACTTACTCGGTTGTTATATTTTTTTTATTAAAACATCGCTTCCTTTAAAAACATAGATGTATGCAGATATTATGCAACAATCCTTAAATGTCAAATTGTGAACATAACAAATTCACTAAACACTGCTCTGTAACTACTTTAATATGTAAAGTTGTGTACCTTTTATTTTTTGTACTATATACGTGTTATGTTGCTCCTGTACAACTTACCAATGTTACATGTAAAAGCCGTCAAGGCGTAAATATATATATTAAATAAATAATTATTACTGTTTGGAAATATTATATATTGGCCTTGAAATAATAGCTTTTAAAACTTTTTAAAAGTTCAAAATCTCCTACTTTCGAATCTATTTTGGGTTCAGTTTTTTTTAGTATTGTGACAAATTAAGTTATTTGAAAATTATCGTAAAACATTTAAATATGTGTGCCTGAACTTCGTAAAATAAAATAAAACAGGTTTTGTTGACGATGTTTTTTCCTGCATAAATCAAAACAGGCTGCTGTTGTTCAGCAGGAATTTATACCTTATTGCCATCTACATAAGGGGTATTATTATTGGTGGTCTGATTCCAAATATTGCATGAAATCGCCAAGGTATCAATCTATAAAAACTCCTAAATATTTAATTTCGTGAACACATTCCAGTGCATCACAGGAACGATATTGCGATACAGTAACTGGCTCGGCGGGCTTTGAAGCAAAGAATGGACGGTTACCTCGAGAGTGTTTTCTCTTGGGGTAAGAATAACCTCGACGAA
Organism: Glyphotaelius pellucidus; assembly: GCA_936435175.1. Taxonomy (NCBI): domain Eukaryota; kingdom Metazoa; phylum Arthropoda; class Insecta; order Trichoptera; family Limnephilidae; genus Glyphotaelius; species Glyphotaelius pellucidus. The sequence continues at coordinate 18,259,258 of OW386566.1, read as the reverse complement.
TTTAATGTTTCAAAAACCCTACCATGTCTGATTGCGTCTAAAAAGGATCGAAATGAAAATCTAGTCTCCTTCAAAGGAAGCAATCTCCCGAACAGGCCCTCCATTGATATGCTTGGTGTAACTCTAAGTGACCAGCTCAGGTATGGGAACTCCATCGAAGCCAGAGTTATGTTAGCCTCTCAGAAACTGGGCGTACTGTACAGAGCCCGCAGATACTGCAGATAGTACACTACTGCTAGCCCTGTACAAATTGCAAGAGCGCCCCACGGTTGAATTTGGCAGCCACCTCTGGTCTAGAGCTCCAAAATATCTGAAAAATACCCTTGATTTTGTGCAGAAACGGGCGGTCCGTTTGATAGATTCTCCTAACTTAACAAACAGATTGCAATCTTTAGAGCACAGTCAGGTGGGAATGATGTCCTTGTTCTACCGGTATTACAGTGGAAGATGCTCCTAGGAACTACCTTCATTGATCCCCTCGGCACCGGTGGACAGTCGGGAAACATGCCAAACACGCGCCCAACATTTTTACACGGTTGACATTAGTCACACGAGAACGGGTTTACGACTCGTTCTTGAGTTCAACAGCTTGGATGTGAAACTTCTCTTCAAGACCCATGTTCACTCCTTCGTCTCCTCAAAAACACCTTCCACACAGCATCTTCAAAGATGACATAGGCCCTGAGGGAAATTATTTTCCTCAGGGCCTCCTGTGTGGAGTTAATGAAAAAAAAAAGTATTTCGACTTACACTAAAAAGTTTGATTTATGAATTCTAGTCTTAACTTAAGTTTCATTCCAGCAACTTCCTTCGAACAGTAGATCTGTGTCATCTGCGAAAGCATTAATTTTCCCGTCTATTGGTAGAGAGCATAATTCATTTGTGTAAATTGTTAAAGGTAGGGGTCCGATCTTTCTGCCTTGAGGAACACCAAAGTTATTTTCTCTATAGATACACCGCTTTTCACTTGTTGTGATCTAGTTGATATGAGACTCTTCAGCCAGTCAAATAGCAGAAAATACTGGCGATAATTCCAGAGGTAAGACGTCCAATTGTCGCTTCAGACAAAATTGGGAAAAGCAACTCCATAGGATACGCGTGGAGAGGCTGGTATGTAATGGACGGAGGCCACTGCAGAAAACAGACGCCTGGAGAACCCTTGTTGAAGCAAGGGGTCCTCGACTCTACTAAAACAAAGGAAAGACAATATTAAAGATATCTTGAAATACCACCACTCTAAACCATTCACACTTTCTTTCAAGCTTTCACAGGGCTATCAGTAGGTACTCCATTGTAAACTGCCAATACATATTTTGACAACTTTTTACTGACTACAACCGTATTTAGTCATTCGTTAACAGAGTTCCAGCATTCAACCTTCTTTCAATTTGCTTATAAATCGTAATGTATTCATTGTAATGTATACAAGGAAAATGGTAATTGCTACGTTTTAACTCCAAAGACGGAATACTAAAATAGATCAGAAAACAAACCATAACAATAAATAATAAAATGTTTGTCATCGCCCAACCAGACAGCAATATTCATTTATATCCACAATGATAATTTATAAGTCTAATTGAATGTCTGTAGTCTCTCCGTAATAAAATTATTGACATTTCTCAGCGTTAAGTCGCTTAGTTGTTATCAGCACGCGTGGTCCACATGTTAAAATCATATATAAAGTCGATTGCTTCAAGCGGCCGGCCATTCCCGTGTCAGTTCTCAGCTGCTAGCTCTAAGCTTGTCGGTTATTTCGATTTTACATTCGAGCGCGAATTCGCTAAGGATTTTGACAGTTCTTTTACGAAACGATTGAAATATTTGAAATTCAGTTCCATTCTCAGCACATCTCGAATTGCTGTGTTTTTAACACGATTTAAAAAGAAAGTGATTTTTAAAATACGACACAATCATTTTGGTATAAAAATTATTGTGACAAGCAGTGTGAAAAGCACAATTTTATTCAATTTTACATAGTTTATCAAGTGCAAAGAACATTTCTGGATCATTTTTTTTTCGAAAAGTGGTGTTTTTGGACAAAGTGACAAAATTTTGTAAATTCATTTTACAAAATCCGAAGATTCTCCAATTTGGAATTTCACGCTCCAAGATTTTTCTGCAATGGCACAAGGGGCATACTATTGGCGGGTTTCCGCGGTAAGTCCTAGTTCTTTTACTTTATTATCCTATCGGAGGTTGGCCAACATCCTGTTCATTGGAATTTTAGAATACGGGTTTCCACGGTAAGTCATAGTTCTTTAACTTTGTTATCCTATCGGAGGTTGGCCAACATCCTGTTACAACCAATTGGAATTAATTCATTCCGGTCACGTAGGTTTTTGCACAATGATGTTCGGCGTTTTATTCTCCTAACGTTTTCCAAAAAAAAAAAAAAATTTTTTTTTGGGTTTTCACGGCCAAAAGTATTTTTGTTATTTATTTTTGTGGTGTTGTGCCATGTTGCGTTACCTCCTTCTTTAGCCAATGTTTCGGACAGCGTTACGGTATCCGAAACGTTGGCTAACGAAGGAGGTAGCGCAACACGGCATAACACCCCAAAAATAAATAGCAAAAACAAATTATAATAAGTTATTTTGTATGGTGACCGGACAACTCAGAATGAAATCAACTCAGAACCTCCTTTGAAAAGTCATTAAATGTGATGAAAAAAATATATAAAAAATTAGTTAAATAGATAACGTTATATTAGGGTTATTCTGCTTCTCCATGTTTGACGTGGTACGAGTTGCAATTTTTTGAAATGTCATGAAGAACTTCTACATTTTTACCCTGTCTTTGCTAAGCTTTTGAGACTGCAAATATTTTCTACAATTCGAAAATTTCTTTCTATCTTGAAGAACTGATGTGAGTCGATGCCTGGATAAGTATAATATACAGGTAAAACTAGCAGTAATGTTCAAAAATTTAAATTAAAAGACAATATTTTAAAGGTATCTTGTCGCAATGGTCCTATATCGCCAAACGTTAAACGAAACAGAGAAGCTAGAGCCAAAAGGAAACATAGGCAGCGTTTCGTCCACACAAACGTTTTCCCCTATTTCCTCTCTGAATTTTGAGATTAGTGCAATATATTTTTTATTATAATATAGATATCGACCACCGGCATGACGTTTTGATACTTTTGATAAATTATTTTTAAAAATAATTAAATTGCCCATTTTGAAAGCCATCAACAGAATACAAATTTGACAGTGTATTTTAAAAAAAGCAAAACATGCAGATATAGAATATTTTCTTCAATTCAATTGTTGAAAGAAATCTTAAAACTCGGTCAAGTTTTACGGGAGAAAACAGAGAGATACAAAACCTCGTTTTTAACGATTTTATTGAGGTGCAGTTGTTCCTTTCGCTCACTATTCGGGAGGGTAACATTGACAACAATTTTTTTGAAAAAGACCTGTTATTAAAATTTCTCGGTCTCGGTGTTTCCTTTTAAGAAAATGTCAGTAGGAAACGATTCGAAAAGAAACAAGAAAATTATACGAACTAAATCCTTTTCAAAATTGGTAATCATTTGTTGTGCGTTTTTAGTCAGTTAAAATTTCATTTTAACTGACTAAATAATAAAACAGTTAAATTTCTCGTAAGTAATTCTTTATCCTGATGATCACGTTGTATGTCATAAACGGGTGCTATTAACCTCCATTAAAAGCCTTGGAAAAGTCCTGTAACTCTGATTTGAATTCCTGGATATGCTGGTAGAGTGGGTAACGATATTGCTGATTCCTTGGCAAAAACCATATTTCCCTGTCTGATACTTTTTCCATCATCAAAGATAGATCCCGCAATGTTTGGACAGAGTATTGGAACGTTGCTAGTCAATCCAAGGGAGCCTGCTACGCCTTAATACAAAGGATTTTCCCATAAAAACCGTGATTTCAAAAATTCCCACAATTTTCCAAAAAAGATATTTCCTCACTTATTCGAATGAGAATCGGACATTGTTCCGTTCCTTCTCACCTTTTTAAAATGCTTGTACTTGACTCCTCAGATTGTACTTTCTGTGATCTAGATGTGGGAACCTTAGACCACATATTTTTGGTTGTCCCTCTCTAAATAAATATCCTCTCTTCTATCAAGTGTTATCTAAAATTGCCTCTCCTCCATTCAACATCTCATCTTTTCTAAGTCTGAACTCCATTCCAGTCTTCCATATAATTCGGAAATTTGCACATTTAAATAAAATTAAAATATAAATTATTCACCTTTCCTTTCTCTGTAATTTTAAATGATGGCCTAGAACACCCTTGAAGGGTAAAAGCCAGAAATAATTGAAAAAAAAAAGTATTTCTCGAAAGGAAATATAGGAATACCTTTGTACAATACCTTGTTGTTCCCAGATTTATAACATATTTTACTCTTGTTCCAAACGAAGTCCTGCTGGAAAATAAGTTCCCTCAGGGCCTACGTCATCTTTTGGCATGCTATGTCTGGATGTCGGGATGGGGAATTTGTAGGTTAGCGGTTCCAGGATTGATGGATGTATAACTCTATCCTTCCTGCTGCGGAGCAATGCGATGGGTCGAAAGAGTTCTGCTGGAGAGGTAAAATGATCTTCCTCAATCAGTCTCTCCAGATCCGACCCGCCACGCAGGAAATGGACAGATGCATTCACCGCCAATACCTAAACAATTATGTCTCATACACTCTGTATCCAGGTATCCCTGCTAAGTCACCAAACGTAGTGAAACCCCAGGGGTGACCTATCATACTACCAACATATTTAAGCTTTCTTCAAGTTTTGGTAGAGGTAGAGGTTTGGTAGAGGTCTTCGACCTAGGTCAATGGTAGAGGTTCATTATCCAATAAATGATTCCTGAGGCGGTGCGGGCGGAATGTACGGTCGCTAGATGTTGGCAAAAATACCTAACTAAACTGAAATCTTTTTTATCAGTAAAATAGGTAATTATGATGGTTTTGCAAAGCCGTATTTCCGATTTTTGGCTGTTTTTTGGCTAACATGATGGATTAAATCTTAAATTGCTGTTTCTTTTTCAAAAATTTGGTCGCTAGTTTGGTGACTGTTTCGTAGTTGCTGGTAAATTTCTCTGGAATCAGTTGATAAGATTTTTCATGTCGTGAATTACTCTATTCTTCTTATTTAGCTTTGTGTCTTATCGTTCCATTATTTCCGATTTTGGTCCATAGCCTTCCATTAAGCCTTCCGAATTTTTTTAATCGTCACTTCATCTTTGCTGTGATCTTGCCAATGGATTTTTTCTTGTGGTCCTTAGTTTAGCAAGGTTTCCAAATATATACCTAATTCTTTGCAACATGGCTTGCCAAGTTCTATTTTAGATTCACGAGTTTTCTGAGACATCATAATGGCCTTTGCCAAAAGTTTGAGACACCTGTATGTTTACTTTATTGTCCACCCCTAGCTGGTAAACCATAAATAATATTTTATTGTGGTATAATTTTCATTTATATATTGCACTAGCGAGTTCCCGGCGTTGCTATGCCACTTAATAAAGACCTTTCGTTCCGTTCCCCTTTCGCCTCCCCTTCCTCTTCCGCACCTCTTCCCCTCACATTCTGCCTTCTCCGCCTTGCCTCTCTCCACTCCCTCTCCAGTTTCTACTTTCCCGCGGACCCCCCTCCCGAGTTCCCCTCCCCTTCCCACATTCCATAAATTCAGTCCCGGTACATTCAGTTTTCAAACAGCGTGCCACCTATTGCAATTGTTTTGTACAAATTTCATAATGCCAGAGCTCACCAGTATATAAAGAAACCTTTGCGGGCGTGCTCACAGTAACTCACCAAAATTTCATCGCAATCGGATGAGCGGTTTAGCAACGCATAATTTCATGATGCCAGAGCTCACTATTTTATACAGAAACCATCGCGGGCATGCTCACATCAAATCCTTTTCAAATCCTTCCAAAGGTTAGCATAAAAATCACCGCGGACATGCGCACATCAAATCCCCAAAGTTTCATTGCAATCGGATGAATGGTTTAGCAACGCACAGACATCTCATGTACTCGTATAGATAAGTCAGGGATGATCGTTCCACGTGAGAAAATAGAAAGCATTGCGCGATTTCTCCGGCGAAAGCTGTTTTTTATTCTTACGACCTGAATTTTTTTCTTTTGTGAATACCGCACAAAATTCCCAACTGCTTCCGTCTGGAGCCAGTGCGACTATGGCATCCCCGCAGTGCCTTTTTGAAGCGATGACAAGGGGACACCATTCCAAAATAGACTGATGCAGGACGCAAAACTTTTACCCCTCCTCTCGAAAGTTTTCAAATTGACTTGCCTTGCTTAAAAGCTCACCGACCTTCTGATATAAAAGAGGACAATCTTCTCATTAAAGAGTACAACTTTCCTCTACAAGTAAGCCGTTGTTGTGATGGTGATATTGCACATCATGACACCGAAATGATAAACCCAGTTGAAGATGGATATTATATACAGCGCACTGGTCAAAGTTTGCAAGCTAGATTCATACGTGCAACTCGTCCCAGCCATAAAGGTCACCCTCATTAACGTTTTGCGCAGTACCGTTGCAAATAAGTACTTTTGCATTATAATCTGTGGAACAATGTTCGTGAAGAAGTCCAAAAAATAGAAATACTACAAACCAAGTATGAACAACGGTTCTGATGTTTTTGAGATTTTCACGCCGATTTTTTTATTGTGATTAATTTTGTTTATTTTGCCATTTTGCGCATCCTCCAGAAAAATAGTCAATGTTTCGGACAAGATTATGATCTTCCCTGTAAAGAACCAAAGAAATATCATTACAAATCTGACCATCTGACGCCACATGGAAATAAGATGGGGTGTTTCAACAGTAGAAAGGTGTTCCAAGAATGAGTAAGATAATCATATTTGTGCATTGAAAAAAAAACATATAAATCCGAAGCCCTATTTGTTCTTTACAAGATCAGGGTAAATATTAACTCTAAACCTTGCTCCTTTACAAGATCAGGGTAAATATTAACTCTAAACCTTGCTCCTTTAGAAGACCGTCGGGAAAAATCTGATCTCATTTGTTTCTTCAAAATCAGCAACTATGTTATTGACTCACCTACATTATTACAACTCATCTCATTCAATATACCTTCTCGTAGACTCAGACATAAAGAACTGCTCTTCCTCAATCGACACTCGACTAATTATGGTTATAATTCACCACTATCCAGAATGTGTAGAATGGTCAACTCACGTCAAGACCTTGATTTTTTTGGCATAAGCCTAAATGATTTTTGTCGCTCACTAAACAATTGAAGATATTTTATATTAATCTATTTTTAGCAAAGTGTTGACTTGACTTGACACTTCTATTTTCTTATGTTTTATCTGTTTGTCTTTGCTTTCATATACCATCCTTTATTCTTGTAATGTACATTTCCAAAATGTCGTGTTACTTGATTGTAAATTGGACGTTAGTCCGTTAATAAATAATAAATATTATCCTGCTGAAATTCTTCCTGCCGTCAGCCAATGAAACAGCTCTTTGAGGGTTTTTTCTCAGTCACTAAAACCTAGATCCTTCACCCTTTTCGCCGTGCCTCCCTCTTTCACGCCCAACTTCGATAGTAGATGGAAACTATTATTTCTTAGTATTTATTCGTTTCAACGCTAGTTCTTATTATTGATATGGAGTCGATCTGCAGTGTTCCTATAAGCACTTGCCAACTCCCATATTTAACTTATTCATTTGACAGACCCATCTCCAAGGTAGTCAAGAGGTTGTCATTCTTCCTGTTTCACAGCTTGGTGCTCATGTATCTGAACCTCCTTCCCATTGGCATTGGCACTGTAGATGAATTTTTCATCCTCGTGACTTATCCCACAGCTATCAGTGTTTGGTCTCCACTCCCAACAGCTGTATGTGTCAGGTGTGTATGGGTGACAGTGTCCTGTTGATAGTCCTACCTGTTTCCGCAAGGAGTTTCTGTCCATAATGTAAAATTAATTGTTTTTTAGCAGTTTATTTACACGCCATTTTGCGATGCCGGTCTCTCTAGGATATAATTGTGTCGAGATAGGCGTAGGGGTACATAAATGTGTATAAACGTATATATTACATGAATATTTAAGGTTAAATACATTTTAATTTCAATACCTACAATAAAAAAGAAAGGTAATTGAATTTGTGGATAAATCCCACAAAGAGTGTGATCTTACAAATGTAGGAAGAGATGAGTGAAGTAGTAAATTTTATATGTAAGTTGGTCGTATGTAAATTGTTATTTCTGTATAAGTGTAATTTATTTTACAGATGTTTGCTATAGTGTTACGTCCTGTACTTCAACAATCCATTGAGATTATATCTGAAACATTAATTTGAGGCATGTATGGAATGATTACAATGCAAAACACGCTTCTTTGGTAAGATTTTTTTTTGAAATAGGCTCCCTTAAAAGAGTGCTTTGTGCTGATAAAGTTAAGAAATATAGTTATAATTTTGAGGATAATCTCTAAGGGAATAGGACAAATCAAATATTGAAGTTTTTGAACTTATATGAAATTAAATCCGAAATAATAAATGAGATTTGTAAAAGAATATACATCTTACACGGGTTTTTTCTTCCAGATAAGTACGGTTCACTTGTTTTGTATCTCTTATTAAATTATATTCCGCTTTTTGTATTTTTTAAACACTTCGATAAAAGCGCCTTCGTGCACACAATCTTGCGAAAATTGCCTATCAACATTTTTAATACTTTATCCACTCTGGGGTAGTAGATTCTTCATTGCGACAATGGTTAAAACCGGATGCTGCACATAATAATAATATAGGTTTAGTTTAATTTTTATATTTTGTGAATCTCTCGAGTGAACGACGATGTAATATCTCTGATAGAAATAACATCGATTCAGCAATCTCTACATATTATTGATTGTTTATTCAAAGATACTAATACTTAAATACGGAAATGTTTTTGGAGAAATTCGGTAATTGATTTACTAAAAACTTACTAAAACTATAAGCAAATAAAGCAATCAAAAAGGACTTTACTACATTGCTACTTAAGACTATAACAGCCTTCCATGTAACAGTAAACAAATACACGATACACTCCAAATCGTCACTAAAAACAGTCTTTGTAAACAAATGTCAGTCCACCTTAAATAAAAACTTGGCATGAATTAAATATATCTTCTTCCGTCTTTCAGTAAATGTGTGCTTTACTTGTTGTCAAAGCTTAAGAAATAGGATCTACCTATAAGCTACCTTGTGCTTACTGTTTATTTTGTTCGATAATTTTATAACTAGCTGGTACCCGGCATGCGTTGCAATGCAAATAAATAAATTGTTTATCCCTGCATTTTCTTTCCCGCGGTCCCCTTCTACCTTCCACGCCTTTCCCCGCCCTCGTCATCACTTCCGCTAACCTCACCTCCTTAATTAACCTCTACATTCTGTCTTCCCTCCCTGCCGCTAAAATATATTTAATACACTCATTTTCATTTATACAAATTTCATAACGCCAGAGCTTACCATTTTATATAGCCTATATCCTTCGCGGGTGTGCGCACAACAAATCATCAAAGTTTCATCGCAATCGGATGAACGGTATGGCAGCGCATAACATACGAACAAACAAACAAACCAATATTGATTTTTATATATAAGAAGATTTAATCTTAATCTTCAAACTGTGTTTATAATATATCTTCTTGGTACGATGAGGGGGGGTTTTGGACGGGTGAGTTTCTGGGATTTTTCATTCAATCGACGACATCAGAAGTAACTTGGTTCAGCACAGAAAACTGGTGGAGTGGAAAATAAATATCCTTCTTGTTAGTATTATTTTCTTTAGTTTGTATTAGTCTGCGCTCACACAATTTGAGTTCTTTAGTGCATCAGCAAAGCGACTGGGAAAGCACCGGATGCGATTTAAAGGGGCTCACATCTTACGAGGGAAAGAGAACCTGACATTTTTGGATATTTAATAGTAGCTTCCAAAACATAGAGCTTATTTTTCGCGACCAAGGACTGCCACTAAATTCGCCACGAATCAATAAACAATTTTAAAATGGACAATCCTAAGTTAACATTTGCCGACGAATCGTACATAAGTCCGATTTCGTGTCATTTCACCGACTTTTTCTGAATACTCATTAATTAATTTTTTATGAGAAAAACTCTCTTTTTATAACTTTTGAAGGTTATTCCCATCAACGTAATATATCATTGAAGAAGAAGATAACACTTATAATCTAAATGAAAATATGAAAGAAAACAAGACACAGAAAACAGAAAAAGACAATGGTCGCGAAAATTAGCGAAATTGAAAAACGCGCACGTCCCGGTTAGACGAGAGATCTGGGTTCGAGTCCCAGTTGCGACCATTGTCTTTTTCTGTTTTTCTGTGTCTTGTTTTCTTTCATATTTTCATTTAGATTATAAGTGTTATCTTCTTCTTCAATGACTCATTAATTACTCTCCTCTGATAAGGTTCCCGGTTCTTCTCTTCTATCCCACAGTATCCTTCAGTATCCCACAGGGTTGTTCCGTTGGTCCACCTTTATCTCTAATCATAAAACGTTTGACCTGCTAATTTAATTTAACTGTATTTTAATATCATTATACAATATATTTATATCTACAGACTGCAAACATTATAATTCTCTTTTTTTTAATGGAGGAATCCTCGCGTTATCTGAGTCGTTACGCCGAATTTATCTTCTGTCTTGTTTCGCCGTTATGACGGCATAATTAAAATTATTTATTTTAACTCCGCAAAGTCCAAAAACTAGCTCAATTAATTTATTCAACATTTCATTTTTACCTTTCTACCTCTTATTCCCAAGTTCTTCACTACGGCGCGAGGGGCTGGACTTTCTCATCATCTCATTTCGTCTCATTACATGTTTATTTCTTCTTTAAAGTTTTTCTTTCTTCTTTATCGTGAACGTTCAGTTTTCAATTTGTCCAATTTTGTTGATTTTGCGGCTCTCACCTTTTCTAAGCCTAAAGTCCCTTCAACTGTCCTCCAATTGTAAACGACCTCTGCCTCTCTTGTCCAAGCAAGAACACCGTTTAATCTTGGTTTCTTCCTTACAGGCACAGATCTTTTTTTTTTAAATTAACTCCACCGTTTTTACAATTTCTAACTGTTTTTCCTCAGGGCCTTTGAAGTTGCTGTGTGGAGGGTATTTTTGGGACCTGCTCCAGAACGCTAAGATTCCCTATCTTATATAGTTTCAGTAGTTTCGGTTCTTGGGGATCAACCCTCTTGTATGTAACCTAAGATTTCTGACAGTACGGTAACATTAGTTCTTGTCAATAACCTAAACACATTCTATTGTTTTTTTTCCTCTCTCGAACATTCGTGTTTTTGGACTCAGATCTCTGTTTTTATTTGTTTCTAAAAGAACGCAACTCCATTGCAGTTAAGTATATATACAGAGTGTCCGGCGGTAAAGTGCACAAACTTCTTGATATGATGGTAACAGTAAAAAAGATAAATAACTTTTTTTTCCAACGATAAATTCCAAGGTTTTTTTTTCATCCAAATATTTTTCCGTAAAAGAATATTATTTTTTCATTAAAATTATTCAAATTTTTAACCCAAAAACTAACTTAATCGGTTATTTTAGTCTAGAAGCATGAATTGTAGGTGTTCTTTCAGATGCAATTAAAAAAAAACGAGAACATTTTTAGTAGCCATTACTTTACCAAATATTTATTAAACATTAAAGAATACATTTTAAAAAAATCAAACGAAATAATTCAAAATTCAAAAAGTTACAGAGTGTTGAAGTGGGGGGTCTCAAAAAAATGGCGCGCCCTGGTTGACACGATTGCAACCCTCCTAGTAATCAGAAAAAAAAAACAAATTAATTCTTAATCCGTATATATATAGTCCGTACCTCAGAAAAGTAAAAAAAAATCGCAAAATGGCGGCTATCTGAAATAAAAAGACATTTTTTTACCCCTTTTTTGACTTTCCAGAATTTTTTAAAAATAGTAAAAATTGAATTTTTTTAATAATTCTGATAGAGGCGATAGAGTAATGTGTAGAGAAAGCTCACACCAAATTTCAAGTAAACTGGTTCCGTAGAACTTGAGATATCTTGTCAACCATCTTGAAAAGAGTGGTTTCGAGAAATACGCGTATAAAGTTTTGCTCTATTTAGATTCTGGTTAGATTCCGTCTAAACCGCGACATTAAAATGGTTATAACTTTTAGAATAATGCGAATTTCGAAAAATCCTTTTAAGGAGATAATTTTGAATATTTAAACCTTGGAAATATGAAGAAAATAATTTATTTTTTTTCTAGACAAGAATACTGACTTAAAACGTTGGAATTTCGAAAAGCGTAAACAATATTTTTTTATTTTTGTTATTGTTTTTGGGGTGTTATGCCGTGTTTCGCTACCTCCTTCTTTAGCCAACGTTTCGGACAGCGTTACAGTGTCCATCATCAGGGCAGATGAGTCACTCATCTGCCCTGCCCTGCCCACTCATCTGCCCTGATGATGGACACTGTAACGCTGTCCGAAACGTTGGCTAAAGAAGGAGGTAGCGAAACACGGCATAACACCCCAAAAACAATAACAAAAATACTTTTTGGCCGTGAAAACCTAAAAAAAAAAAAAAAAAACATATTTTTTTACTTGTACTATCATGTAGAATCACTTCCCGAAGTTTGTGCGTTTTCCCCCAGACACCCTGCTTAATATATACAACTGACGTTAACAAATTCTCACGAAGGTACATATTATTAACACGACTTGTCAACAACCTTGTCATCAAAATTAACCGGTAAAGTTACGTCAAATAATATTATGAAATAAGAGGAGTATGATTAATTGAGATAAGCGCCTTGTTTTTAATTGTTAATAATAATGAACCAAACATTGATATAATAATTGGTTCATCGAAATATTGTTAAAATAATACCCTCTCTAATTTAATAAACTTTAGCCAATGCTCACTAAGGTAATTAAATGTTGTTACAATAAATCACTCTTTCTTTGGATTCCTAATAAGATATAATACCTACGTACATATATACATAATATGTTCTAATATAATATGTCTTCAACTTCTGCCGAATATATTTTATAAATTATATATATCCAAGGTATTTCAATTCACTACAAATAATATTGAAATACATTAATCAACTCTCCAGAGTCCTCTAATAAGGTTCCCGATTCTTCTTTTCTGGTATCCCACAGGGTTGTTCCATTGGTCCACCTGTATCTCTAATCATTAAATATTTGAACTGCTAATTTTAGTCAGTTTTATTTTTGGTATCATTAAACAATATGTTTATATCTACAGACACTAAATTTGATGGTACCATTATATTATGCATGAAAGAGATAATGTCAATAATACACAATAAATAAATGCGGATACACTTTTGAACGATAAAATAAAACTTTTTTTAGAATTTTTTTTTTATGTTAATACCCAATTGGCGTATGTTGCGAAGCAGAAAGTAGTGGTAACTCCAAGGAACTAGCGTCATTGATCCCTTCGGCACCGGTGCATAGTCGGGAGACACGCCAAACACGCGCCCAACATATGTACACGATTGACATTTTTCATATGAGAACGGGTCGTTTTTTCGACTCGTTCTTGAGTTCAACAGCTCTACGGAATGATTTGCCGGCCTCTGAGTTTCCTCCCTCCTACAACATGGGTCTCTCCAAGACCAATATTCGTTCCTTCCTCTCCTCAAAAAGACCCTCCATACAGCATGCCAGATGACATAGGCCCTGAGGGAAATTATTTTCCTCAGGGCCTCTTGTGTGGAGTTAATGTAAAAAAAATGGGGAGGGGAAGGATATTGGGAAGAGGAGGGTGTTTCAATTCTGAATGGTGGTCTTACACCGGGGCGATACTGAGAGTATTTTCCACTCTGAAACTCCATTTATTATTATTATTTTAAATCAATTAATTGTGAAATAAGATATATGAATCAAATAACGCCGGAATTAGACCGCGACGTTCAGATTGCTAGTAGAGAGCCTTACCCCTCGACCATGGAGGCCGTCAACTGCTTTAAAGTTAGTGTATATTTGAGACCCTTTTAACGAATAGTTTTACCAGTTTGCCAACAGTAGATTATTCCGTAGCTAATTAATTTTGCTTTCATAATTAAAATTATAATACCAGACGAGCCTATTTATTGATACGTCTAGTACTTAAAAGATATTAACTTATTTGCATAAATAATTATTAAATTGCTTTGAATAAAAGTACAAAGGTTGACTTGATACTCGGGGGAACACACCACTCAATCATTTTATCACAAAAAAAACTATTGAAAACTTGTGATAATAATGAAAAAATTATTATTTTTTACAGATACCTACGTTTAAAATAAACGTGACATGTTTAACACTTTGCAGTATAAATGAACATAGCTGTTCTTCACCATAAAGAAACAAGAAATTAAATTAAAAAATGTACAAATGGTAAAACAAATATTTCGTTGAAAAATTGGCTTACCGAAAGAAATAATTTGTATTAGACTAACACAAAAATTCTAACTGCATTTAATTATGTAAAATAAGTTTATATATTTCTCTAAAGCAAAAGTACCCATCGACAAACTGCTAAAAAGTAGTTTATTGGGACTTTTCTTTTTTCTGTATAATATTTTATGTCATATTGTATTATTACTTAATTAAACCTTGAAAAAAAAAAAAAAAAAGATTTTCGAAGTCAGGGAATCTCACATAAAAATTAAAATCATATAATAAAATAATGTTTTTTAATAACATAGTAGAAAAAATACAAAAATTTGAAAAAGTCGTCAAAATTCGTAAATAGAAAACACACAGTTTGTGGGAAACATAAAAAAGGACTGTTGCAGAAGTTTGAAGAAATATTTCCATAAGCAGAAATTATTAATTAGTTTTAGTTCTCGCAGCAAAACAGGGCAAAAGTTATCTTTCTTCAAGCACGATTATTAATTAATGTCTCTATCGTGCCACTAATATTATCGGCACGACCAAAAAGCGTCACGGGACAACCTATTGGAATCTTTTACAAGTGTTGTATATTACAATATATCAATTTATTGCACCGTAATAATGTAACGTAATCAAAGTAATTACCTCGGTAAACGGTAGTCGTGAGAATTTTTTAGTATTATCGATGAGAACATTACTTTTACTCGCAATTCTGATGATGTCAGTCACCTTAGACTTGCTACTTATCAATTCAACCGTACTTCTATCCTCACAAGGAGAAGTCCAGCTTGGAGTTGACTAATTCCATGGTTCTTTGTGTGGTGGTCACTTTTGTCATTTAAGGTTTTTAGTTAAAGCCCATGTTTTGCACTTCAAACGTTAGTACTAGGGATTGATATATCTTCTCGGTAGTATCCTGGATATCTATTTGAAGTGTGCTATTCAGATCTGTCGATAATACAGAGATCCAGAGATAGATAAATACCATTGCTACCAAGGTCAGGGACCCAGAATTTTTACTGCAGCCTACTTATTAAGGACACTGGCCCAATGACTGTCCAAACACACTGTATTGTTTGATCCGTGAGATTATATTGAGGAGAAAACAGGTCTCCAAATCGTCTTCTTCTCTAAATTGATCTGGTTTCCTTTACCAAGTTTTATAAATTGACCCACTAACGAACTCCCGTTGTTTTGCAGTTATGACTAAATAATAATATTGTTTTTATGTTACGACCGAAGATAATACCATCGAGTTGAAAAACTGTTGTCTATTCAATAATTTGTATGCCTATACACCATCCAGTTACCTTAGTTTAGACTTGGCAACCTCAGTTCATCCTACGGGTCTGTTATAGAGAAGCCTCTTGAGAGATCTGGGTGTTCCTGAAGGATCAGTTTTGGATCCTGCTTTATTTTTCACCTGCAATAATAATTAAATTATTAAAATGTTAACATTCTGCAGAACTGTAGCCTGCAGGATACTCGTATATATATATCCCCAATAATAGCCAACCACCGATAGGTTATGGCACCAGAAGAAGAAGAAAGCAATAAAATAATAATAACAATAATGTTAAAATAGACGATTCGCAGTGCATCAAATCTTGCACCCTTGCTACAACAGAGGAGTAGTCCCATTTTTTTATGAATATTTTAATTGGCGCCGGTGGAATAGATTATAATTGTACTTCGTCCGCATGACTTTATTTCTTTTATCAATTCAAAGATTCTTCTTCAATGATGTAAAGATTTGTCTTTTAATCTTCTTTTCAGAATTATATAATACCTACCTTTTTGCTATTCTACATAATATATACAGTATCTCAATATTCTAACAATTCAGCAGAAGCCATAAAGCATTACATATCAAATTTATCTTGTCCAAAATTTTGTACGTGTCCTTATGATCGAGTATTTTGTACGTGTCCTTATGATCGAGTATTTTGTACGTGTCCTTATGATCGAGTATTTTGTACGTGTCCTTATGATCGAGTATTTTGTACGTGTCCTTATGATCGAGTATTTTAGTTGTGTAATTGTTATCTCAATATTTTATTTTCTGTAACACAATTTTCGTTATCATCCAAATGTTTATACAAATTAGTAACGTAGTAAAAAATTACTAGTAACGTTTTTATGGTTATTTTATGTCTGTATTACATTGAAATGAACAAATCTAGATAAGCCTTCCAGTAGAAAGGAATCGATAACATTTTGAAACCACGTTTTATTCTGCTTTTGATTGTTATATGCTTGTGCTTGTTAGGTGGCACAATCACGATATCCTACAACCTTTAGGACACTAATTAGATGAAGCTTTTTTTAGATGATGCATTTCGTAAAAGTCCTTTTAATTGGAACGAATTAAGCCGCCACTACCCGAATTTCTACCGATTTCTTGCAAATCTCCCTTGAACATTTGAAGTTTTTAAGCTCTTAAAAAAATAAATGTTATTTTTTAAGATAATATCTATACAACCCCCACGCCGAAACGCAAATTATATGAAATTCCCTCGATAGAAAAAATCGCAAAGCATGCTCCGAAAATTTTTATTTTCAAGCCTGTCTCTATTATTTAACAAGTTATATGTATGAAAAAATTCACAGTGTTTCTTTGAACGTTATTTTAGACAACCCCCACGAGATTTTTGCTCTATTCTAAACGAGTCATGTTTTATTAAGCATTTTCACAATTTCGCTTCAATTTTGTCATTGAAAATATTAGCGCGCTCTGTCCAACATTCGTAATTACATATCTCAGGAAGAAATAAACGTCACCTGACGCTGCGCCACGTCGATTGCCTATTTCGATTTGTTGTTTATTTGCAGTCTATTTTTTGTTTGGCGGTATGTCCTCTCTGTCTACTCTGTCTCTGTTAGTTGGCTGAAACATAATTTTTCTGGACTTTTAAAAACACTTTGCTACAAAAATGTCCAGTTGAAATAAAGACTAAATGTGTTCTATCATAAATGTCAAACATAAATAAACCGTAGAAACACCTATATACTGTAGTTTTTCTACATAAATTCAATACTAGAGTTTTCCATATAAATTCAAAGTTTCCTATTGGTGGGTGTGGTAGCAGTACTTGTGACGTCGCACAACCGTGAATATTTCGTGTCTGAATTCTACTCGCATTATTTAATTGAAACAACTAATTCCTAGGCAATCAAATTTTCAAACCAAACACATTTATTGCATTATCAATGTTAGTTTGATCTGTGGTATTTTTCAAAGGTATGTGATCAAAAGTAGTCTTATATAATTAAAAACCTAATTTTTTATGATTTATGACAATCTGGTACCAAATATTGAATTAGAGAAAATGTGTTGAAGTTCTGGTGCATCCGGGTAGTATCTACCAGCTACCTATTAGGAAAAAAATGTTAAAATATTTATTTGAGCGATTAGGATTTTTTACATAATTTACGAGAAATATCAACACACGTCAATTTAGGCCTAATTTTTGACAGTTTAGGCAATTAAATTATTTTTTAGTGCGTATTGCTATCTCGGTTGTTTATTTTAATTGTGAAATATTTTGTTTTCAATAGGCCTATTGATAATTCGGAGATCAAAGGGCAAATCAAAATATTTTTTTTCTACATACAAATCATGTAAAATTTCGTAATAACGCCTAAAAAATTAATACATAAGATGTTAAAGGTTCACGAATCTGTGTGTAAGATGTTTGGTCTAATTTGGTGATATACGTCGTATTTTTTTTTGTTCCAATTTTTGCCTCCGAATGTTGAAAGCCATCCTTGCGTCATACTATTGAGTCTGCCAGCCACCTCTGGTCTATATCCGTCTAATACCTGTGTAAAAACAAGCAATTAATTTGATAGACTCCGTAATTCTTCACAATGGAAACAATTTCATGTCCAAGCGTTACAAAATCTAAGATTCAATCGAAGTTTTCAGATAACTCACCATATATCAAAATCGCTACCCTAAATTAATCATTTTTCTACATATTTCCACGTTATAATATGTAAAAGACCTTATAATGAACATCCTCAAATTTATCTAATTTAGTCAGCTAAAATTTTTAGCGAATATAAATAACAAAATAAAACCCGGTAATCGATAGAAAACATTTTAGTATTTTACGTTTTTTTCTTTCATGCATCTCCGTAAATCTCTCTCTCTTTCTCTCTCTCTCTCTCTCCGATGGCGCTACAGCCCATATCGAGCCTTGGCCTCCCGCGACATTCGCCTCCAACTCCTCCTGTCCTCAGCGGCTGACTTCCAGTTTGTTATCTGGAGAAGCTGTGCTGCATCCCCACTCACCTCGTCTTCCCACCTCAGTCTGGGTCTTCCCACTTTTCTCTTTCCACCTGGGTGTCCAGTCAAAATTATTTTTGGGACGCCTGTATCCGGCATTCTCTATACATGTCCAGCCCATCTCAACCTGAGGAGTCTCATGTGGGCTGAGATGTTTGGGGCCTGATATATAACGTATAGTTCTTTGTTGTGCCCGATGCGCCACTGTTCCCCCTCTTTCACGGGTCCACATATTATCTCCGTAAATAGCCAATTTAATGTTGCACGTAGGTGTCGTAGGTGCAAATCAACACAAAACAATCCTCGATTATTTCTCCTGAATAAACAATTAACAGACAATTTAATAACAGCAAAATGAATAAATAGTTCATATTATTCTTACTTGACAACTACCCAATCTGGGGCAGATTATATTAAAGCAAAATAATTAAATTAGAAAGTATAAAAACTTATATACTGGTGATGTATTCCGACGTCGCGCGTCGCCATCGCCGGGTTATCAAGAGATTCTACAGCTCCAATTATTGTGTTGACACCGATGACTTCTGTGGTAACAAAGTTGCAAAAGATCTTCTGCATAGTTACCATAAGTGCTCTGTGGCCAGGCCATAGTTCCATTGTGCTATCAACCAGTTTTCAACGTATACCCTTGTCAGAAGCCTAATTTCTCTGATAAAATTCATCGATGACATGTTGTGGAAGTTTATTCCATGCTTCCACTCTTCTGTATTTCCTAGGGTTGGATGCAAAAAGTGTTTTGTATTTTTTTATGTTCAGTATTCTACGGGTCAGACGGGATGTGCACATTTTCATTTGTATAGGTGGTGAAGATTTCTTACACTAGGGCAACAATAATGTATAGATAAAAATTTAAAAACTCTCAATGAAGTCATGCTGTCAACGAACGATATCGTTACACGAGAGAGGATGGACTGTAAATCTTTATTTTGTATGACGCAAAGACAATTGATGGCGTTCTTTAAAATCAGTCACGGGATGAGGTAAAGTTGAAGGAGAAAGCACCTACCTTTGCTGTGTTCATAGGCTGTGGTGGTCCAATATTGGTGATGGCTGGTCGTCCATAATGATAATTACCGTCACTTTTTGTATTAATTAGTTTGGTTTACGACTTTTAAGCGAGATTTTCGAGAGCGCGCTGTGATTTTCACGACGATTTTCGAACTAATCAAATGTGGGTAATTTTCGATTTTATGCAATAATATTGTGCAATAGTAGATAGGCATCATCTTCTTCTTCTTTTTAGTAAGTAGGTAGGGCCCTTCAACGAAGGAAAAGGAAAAGAGAGAAAATAACAATGCAAGGAATTTGGAAAAATGGGTTTCAGTTCGTCAGAACTTAACACATCTCTTTGACTTATTTATTTTAATCTCTCAGTCCTTCCGCTTTGCAGTAAAGTCCAAATAAATTAAATGTTTCTAAACTTCTCCGAAAATTAAAAACTATTTTTGAAAGGTGATGAAAAAGCTTTCGAATTTTATTATTAGAAATAAACACATACCCTTAAAAAATGTTAAAATTTTGAATGCAAACATAAAAGATTTGTGCGTAACATTAAAACAATAATTTTTAATTTCGTAACATTGTGTGTTTGGCCATGTTTCCCGGTTCGACAACATGGTATTCAACTTCCCACTTAACTGAGCCTTCTTCCTATCAAGGCAGAACATTTGCTCTGTAGATGAATAAGGATGTTTCTTCATCCTGTTGACATTTCCTGGAGGTTTTAGTGTTTGCTTTGCACTCCCGACAGCTGCACGAAGTCGTGTCAAGTGTGGTCGAGACGGCAGTGTCCTTTTAATAGTCCTGCTGTTGATAAGTCGGCCACTATCTCGTCTTATCTAAATAAACGAGAGATGGGGGATTGGTACAAGCGTCGGGAGATATAAATAGATCTGAATAAGAGCTTTAATAGTTCTCACAGACCTGAGATATTGACACAAATATGGTTCAAATAGATACAATATTATTTATGTTTCACATGGCATCTTGACATATTGACTTCTCTTGGGAAGTTGTTTTAAATAGAGGATACGAAAATATTGTGTAGTATATTATTTGTGAACGATGAATACTTGAAGCGAGTTGATTAGTTTGCATATTTGTGAAACATATTCACGAGGGATGGAGAGGCATTGAAAGAAAGGTGAAAAGTATTATGTATTAAAGTACTATAGTACTTACGATAGCGTTTTTTAAATATTTTTTACAGTATGTCCACATAGGAGGGATATGGGATGCTGTGTGAAGGGTATTTTTAGGGAAAGGAAGGAGGGGAAGTTCTGGAAAGGAAAAGGAATAAGGTGGGTAGGAATCTGGGGGTCAATGTGCTCAGTAACGACGAATGAATCCATTCAGGCTCATGGATCGAGAGAGTCCGGCTGGAAAAGTCGAAAGGTCTCCCTCAACCAGTATCTTCCGATCTTGCCCGTCACACAGGAGATGGACAATAGCACCCGCCGCTAAGACCTAGACAAACTTCACCCCCATGCACCCGGGCCCCCTTGCTAGGTCACCAAACGTAGAAGACCACTTAGGGAGATCTATGTCAGGAGTGTTGGTTATCCTAAAAAATTCCCCGCCTACGTACTGGTGTCATCTAAGACAATATAACGTAGAAGATGAAAAATATGAAAAAACAGCAAAATTAATTGATAAGTTTCGTAGAATCAGTAGTTACTATCAGCAGTGATTATGTTCAAATCATCGTGCGGATATTCAACCTTCATGATATTCAACCTTCATGATATTCAACCTTCATGATATTCAACCTTCATGATATTCAACCTTCATGATATTCAACCTTCATGATATTCAACCTTCATGATATTCAACCTTCATGATATTCAACCTTCATGATATTCAACCTTCATGATATTCAACCTTCATGATATTCAACCTTCATGATATTCAACCTTCATGATATTCAACCTTCGTGATATTCAACCTTCATGATATTCAACCTTCATGATATTCAACCTTCGTAAAAGGAAACCCACGGGAAGAATTCCTTATTTCTGGACTTTAACCAAACAGAGCACACTTTACCTTGAGAGCCTCGCGACACTGACTAATAATAAAACAAGCAATATTTCGGCCGAAAACAGCACACAAGGTTATACCAAACGAAAACATGTTTTAAAAAAACTGGACGCTAAATCACGTCAAAACAAGACGTGAACCTTCCTTGAACCTGCATGTTTAAATTATTTTTAAATGCTTCCTGATGAAGATATATATTATACCTAAAGCACTATATATTTATTTTATTCGGGCAGAGGGCCCTCAGAGGTTTTCATTATTAATTAGAACTCGCAGATATTTTTTATTTTATTTATTTATTTACAATTTTTTTTCCATTACAAATGATTATATTATGCAAAGTTATACAATAATTCATTATTATTCTACTACTCCATAAGTTGAGCTCTAGGAGCTCGTGTTTATGGGAGGAGTGCATGCAAAAAATAAAATAATGTTCTAAGAAGTATGTAAACAATGTTCAAATACTTATGAAATAAATACAAACATTATTTGACATAGTTGTACAATTTAGAAAAAAATAGTTATTGAAAAACAATAACAATAATATATATTTTTTTAAATATTAAATATTAGAGATTAAGTACGTACAATATATCATTTTCCAATTTCAAGGACTTAATTTGCTTTTTGAATTGTTCATATTTCACGTATCGGTAGGTTATACTAATTTTGTTTTTGGAAATAATATATTGTATCATCTCACATCTAAAAACAATACTGAGCTGTGGTCGTTCTAAGCATAGGGATGGCTAATTAGTTTTGAATCTATTGCCTATGCTACTGAGGGGTGAATTTTTTGGATAAAATATTCTTTACAAATTTGATATAATCCGATTCTCTTAAACAATTGTGCGATAGATGGAACATTAAATTCCCGAAATATCTCTAAAGTAGGGAAGTCGTATGGTTTCCTAAGGATGATTTTTATAATTATTCTTTGAATTGTCATTATGGGCTGTAATGAAGCCTTAAAGGCCCCTCCCCAGCCAATAATGCCGTACTGTAATAAGGACTGAATTAATGCATACTGGACAATTTTAATAGTTTTCTTGTTTAAAATGTTTCGTATGTTATAGAAAACATGGATAAGTTTTCTTATTCTTTCCAGTGAGATTGATATGATCTGATTGTGTTTATTAATGGAATAATACCCCAGTCTTTAGTATTCATTTAGTGATGAATTGAAAATTTCCACTGACTCGGCGGAACTAAATATTTCCCTCCGATAGTATTCTGGACAATGAAGACAAGTGTACATAATAATATGGTGTTAAGTCACGGAGGAATTTGAAACTTATCAATGCAATCAACTCTGGACTATCGTAAGCGGGTCGTTCTTCTTTTTAACCTACGTAAAGTTGTCTCCACCAATTAGTGGAGAAAAATTCAATAGTACTACCAGTATTATCCATACTCTTATACTCTTAATATTATAAATGCGAAACTGCTCGAGTTTGTTTATGACCTTTTCACGCATAACACAATATAAAGACTTTAATAATTCTTTCACCAATATAAAGCTAAATTATATGCGCAGACTAGAGGTTGTACATGATGGTAAGCTCTGGCGTTATGAAATTATAAATATTAATATATTATATTTGTTATACGTTTTCTGTCGCTAACTAAAGAAAATTTTTGCTAACGTCAGAAAAAAATCGTTTCCATGGAAATGATTGCTACTGCTTCAGAAAATTCAAATATTAGAATATGTTTTATTTTTTTGGACAAGCTTCTGTTTTGGAATAAATGTCAGTTCTTACATTAAAAATATAATTCGTAACGATTATAAAGACTGAATAAATGAACTGAATAAATAGTGTTCACAAACTTTCAAATATTTAATTAAAAATAAACATCCGAAATGTTTGTAAGCGCATAAATTTCGAACGAATGAACAAAATTGGATAATTCTTTTTTTCTTTGAGCTATAGCTTTATGAAATTTAGGTGGCAGGCGAGATGTTTGAAAACTGAATGTAAGGGAATGAATGTATGGAATTCGGGAGGGGGTGGGGGTGGGGAGGAGGGGGTATAATTGATAAGTTCAACCGCTACAGTAATTTCCCGTAATACCATGCGAGCGAAGCCGCGGGGAAAAGCTAGTTAGTTTATAATTACTTTAAAATCTACTGTACTTAAGACGTAACGACTGTGTACGTAACGTAGTCGTTAATAATGTTAATCTACGTAACGACTGTGTGCGTTTCAAAAAAATATGTGTTTTTATTTTTGTAGTAAAAATTACGTTACAGAATTGTAACTCCTCGTGATAGAAGTGTATTTCATACAAATCACATTTATCTTCTGCCACCTTGATTTGCGTATATTATATAATGTTACAAAAATATGATATGACGACATAAAATATAAAACTATTTTTAAACTCCAAAAGGTATAACCTATCAAGTAACAGCGATTATTATTTTTAATGGTGCTTAATAAAATATTTTTTTAAATCTCAAAAACTTGTCTCCCACAATTTTTATGTCGTACGTTAATTCTGTCACGTGGGTTGTCATTCGAAATAGGTATTCAAACGCAGCTCGCGTTTGTCACCCCAATGGGCATTTTAGGCCTCCTTCTCCCCTTGCTACAATTTCCCCTCCGAGATCCAGAGAGAATTTATTTATAGTAAAAACAAAATGTGACAGAGTGATATAAGTTATGAAGGTTTAAAAGAAGAACAAACCAAGCATCATTAAACATTTTGACCAAAAACCAAGCATCATTAAACATTTTGTACAGAAATACTAAGTCGCTAATGATATTTCTATCTTACAATTTAAGAATATTCCGATCATTTATGTATTTTTGAAGTGAAACTTCTCTAACACCGTTGTGATTTGAAATTCGGATGAAACGGAAATGCTAAAACGCCAAAACGCTTTGATTATGACATCACTCTCCAAGGCTCCTATTGGAAGATTGTTTTGGTGATGTTTCGCTTGTACCGCGTGTGAAGTGCAATCGATTTTATATGTGATCATGTTATAAAGAGTTCAACAAATTTTCTGGACTACAGAAGTAGGTACCTATTTTAAAACTTGCAAAGCGAAAAAAAATATGTTTGTATTATTTCATTAGCTTAGTGCATACTTGAAAAGAAAATTACATTAGTTTTCGTGTCACGCAGAACAACAGCATGACAACATACCATTCTTATTTCTAACATTTATGATTCACAACTCTTTGACCGTGGGAATCCCATATAAATAGATGTGCCAATATAAATAAGTATTTTAATAAAATGGGTTCGTCTGGTGTTGATAAGAAAACAGAGGTTGTCTTTCTCCATTGGTTATTGAAGTGTTTATGTCGACTCCGAAGAAAGTGCGGACTTTGGTTTGTTGACAGCCACAATGGTGATGGGTGATAATAGTTCAAAAACATCCGGACCCAATCGATCAATAGGTCAATAAATCCATATTTATTTTGCGACTGAGATTTTCTTAGTACTTTGTGGTCAGGTGGAAAAAATAACACACTTCTGATAGGAGTTTAAATGCAAATACACAGGGCTATCTTCAAAATATTTGCACATACAGGGAAACTTATAGAATACTGTTTCATCGAATAATCAGAGTATTGAACCAGTTATACTTAACTCAATGTGTTGCCCATATCATCAAAAGATTATGGTGATTCTGATCTTTAGGAAATGTTGAAATTAACACTGAATTGAAATAACGTGTTTCTTAATATTAATGCTTATTTTAATGAATTTGGGTTGGGAAATTGGAATTCACCTCAAGAGATAAGGGTAAGAGTCCGCATTGAGATGGCCAGAAGCGTTTTCCTAAGGCTGGCTTTACATTCGTAAGTTTTTTTTCTCGTAATTCGCTTGTGTAAGCAATTTATGGCCAAATTACGAATGTAAACGACATGAAAAGTCTCTTAACGTAATTTATAGCAAGTTACAGAAGCTGTTCTTTCGCGAGTTTTCTGACAGGTCTAATCGCGTCTGCGCGAACTTCCAGCCTTCTGGAAAGAAGCTTTCAGCCTTCTGAGCTTCAACCTTCAAAGCTTTCCAGCCTTCTGCTTATAAAATCAGTTTAATAAGCTGAGAGACTTTCCGCAAGAAATGTTACCAAAATGCACCGTTTGATAGATGTCAAAAATTAAAAGACAGTTAAAGTTTTCGTAAGATTTTTTCTATAAAACTACACATTATTTATTTACACTTATTTAAGATTTCTGAAAATGGGCATCCTTCTATTCAATTGTCAGTTCAATCCTTTCTATTCCCAATGTTTCTATTTCTAACATTACGTGTTTGAATTCGAATTAGGTCAGGTAGCTGTCATACGGATAAAATGAAAGAACTCAATTAATTTACTCCAAAGCACGTGGATAATTGTTTAATTAAAGCCAAATTCTATTTCAACACTTTATTTGGGCTTTTCCGTCTTTATTGAAAAAATCGCGCAAATTTGACAATAGCAGATCGTTATTGACAGGAAGCCATCTCTTACTGCAAATAAATTTACAGATGTAAACGGTCATATAAGCATTTACACGGGTCGAACTTTCGAACGACTTCCGTGAGCATTATTTTTTTACGTAGCGTTTGTTTTTTACGTAGTTCTTAAAATAGTTATGGTTAGCATAGTTGCCTTCAAGCATTTTTTATTTTATTTTGATAGGTATAAAAATTTTATAGATACCAAATGAATGTTTATATTTTTTTGAAATTTAAAGTGTGAGTTTTCACAGTTTCGCGCTTCCAAACTTATTAATTGTATCAACTAATATTTACACTTCCAAAAGGTGATATTATTGTATTACGTTATGTTGGTACAACTTCAAAATGTTGATTGGAAATAGAGCAAAGTATGAAAAGGTCATGCATCAAAAGATTGTTGTTAAGCTGTCCTTAAATTACGTTGAAAATGTCAATGGTCAATGCAGCAGTTATTTCAGCGAAACTTAACGCGAAATCAATATTTTAGATTTATCTTTACTACGAATCAATTAATATTATGAAGGCCCTTCCCCTTGGTTCCGTGAAGGCCCGACAAGGGAAGGGTTCATGGAGGTGGCCTCAGCTCTCCTCTCCACGGCTTCTCCTCTTGGTGCCTCCTAAGAGCCCCAGGAAGAAAGTCCACAGAGGTGGCCTCAGCACTCCTAGGTTCCCAAAAGGCCCCTAGTTTTCGAATGGTCCAATTTTTTTGTCCCACGAGTGACCAGGGAAATAGAAGGTCCACTCCAGCAGAACCCCGAATGTTGGAGTAAGGTCTAAATACTCCGAGATGCGACCTTGTTTCTCGGAGGCACCGTTCTTGACACTGTTCCCCAGGACATTCAGCCTGAGCACGGTAGCTCACACCTTGGCTTGGGATGGCTATTGCAGGTTTGTGTTTCCACTCCCTGAGCGATGGGTTCGCCACACTCCCTACGCTAAAAAATATAAGCTTAAACTACAAAAAAAATTCGTTACCAATTGTTACCAGTTGTATGAATGCGTTATTTTTTATTTTATAAGAAACGACTTTAAAAAATGTAGTATTATGGCTAGAATTATTTGTGCAAGTTTCCCTTGATATTTTTTTTCTTTTTCATAAAATAAATAAAAACCACACAACCCCTCAAATGCCAAGAAAAAACGAAAAAACGTCAACTTTAACGTAATATTTTGCAGGTTAATTTTATGCTATCTAATGTAATTTTCACTGAAACAAATTCCTTGAATACTAAACTATACATAAGAACAATATTACTTGCGTTTATTCAATGAATTTATACTTTTTACTACGTTTCAAATAACACGGAAAAAACGAAAAAATTTCGCGATGTTTTGACTTTTACGTAATATTTTGCAGGTTAATTTTATGCTATCTTATGTAATCTTTACTGAAAGACATTCCTTGAATACTAAACTATACATAAGAACAATATTACTTGCGTTTATTCGATGAATTTATACGTTTTATACGCATAAAATCCGGCGGTTATAGACTCCGTTCGCCAATCAATTTTTACGTATGTTATATACATTCGTGGTATAAGGCACACTAAGAAAATACACCTTTTTGACTTGTGAGAAAAAAAATACTTTTTGACTGGTCGGACACAGAAACCAATTTAGAAGTTACTGAGATGATGGACACTGTAATGCTGTCCGAAACGTTGGCTAAAGTAGGAGGAAGCGCGTCATGCACCCAATGTCACCCAAAAAAATAATCTCCGTAAAATTTAGAAGCTCTTCGCCAAGTTTAGTGCTAAAACTTTGTGAAAATGTTTTAGCTTTGAAAGAAGTTAACAATAAAAACTTAAACATTTTACAAGGAATGTACGTTACGATACAATTGTACCACTCAGGAGCATTCCTGTCTCGGTGAGACCGGTACACCAGGGGGTGCTGATGTGTTAGGATTTGGAAAATGTGCTTTGAGGACGGCAAGGAGGTTAGAGTTTAATCGATCGGTACATGGCAATCTGACAAGCCAATATTGGAATTTAGGATGGGTAGGAATTAAGGAATTATTTTTTATTATTTTAACCTTTATGAGTAAAACCTCAAACTGTAATATTTAATTAAATTAAGAAATTATGAGCGAGTCTCAATCGAAAATCTGGAAACAGAAAAATCAGAAAAAGATATTTACACCTCTGGGACTCGAACCCAGGACCTCCCTACTTGCAATCATACATAAAGATGGCAGCCAATAAAAATATGCGTTAAGAAAAATGAAGATAATATGGGTGGTTCTTAGTCGAAGTATGGTGCAATCAATTAAAGGTGACCGAATTGGATATCGACACCTTAGCTCAGTGGATAAAAGCACCCGCCCGGAAAGTAGGGAGGTCCTGGGTTCGAGTCCCAGAGGTGTAAATATCTTTTTCTGATTTTTCTGTTTCTAGATTTTTGATTGAGTTTCGCTCATAATGTCTTCATTTAATAAAATAATTAAGGAACTGATTGAGCGTTGTTTTTTTTCTTCTTTAAGTCTTCTTTTTTCTTGCCTCTTCTTACCGTGCAACTTTTTGGCTCTTCCTGGTTCATCTCATCTCTTCTTGTCTCTTCTTCTTCTTTTTCTAGTTACTTGACTTGTAATTTCCTCTTAATCTGTTTTGTATGGTTAGTTCTCAAAATTCTTTGGATAGATGGCTACGTTTTCTTCTGTTGAAAACTTTTGAACTGATCGGACTCGAGTTTTGGATTCACTCGATTTAACATTTTTTAAAGAAATGCCAATTCAGTAATGATCATTCGGTCTTACAATTTGCGCAAAGCGCACAAAAAATGACGTTGGGGTGTTGGGATGGATGGAAAAAAGTTGTTGGGATGCCAATAGCATCACACGGTTTATCTATTTTATTTGGTTGATTTGAACACAAACAAAATAATTGTTGTTTGCTCAACATTATATATAATTACCTTTTCTTGAAAATAATACTTATTCTAGGAACAATGCTTATCAGTTTAATGAAACGCGAACGGAATAGTGGGTTATTAATTAATTGAAAACAGTAAAAATAAAGATTGTTGAGAAGTTTGTGTTGCAATGCAACATATTTGGTCGTAAGTAGCGTTGTAGCCTACATAATTAGATAAATACTAGCGCAAACCCCTGAAAAATCACGGGATGTTCATGTTATGTTAGCAAATCTCGAAATCGCGAAAACGGAAAAAGCGCAGACCCTTGAAAAATCACGAAATCGTGTCTTTTTTACTTGTCAAGATTAATCCTAAGATATTGAAACAAAATAAATACAAACTTCACATATGTATATACGGTGTCCGGAAACTCGTGGTACAATTGGGAAGCCGGTGAATCTACACAAAGTCAATTTTGTGGTGCAACTTTTTTTGATTTAAACTTTCGTTTTCGAGTAAATCGAGGCCGAAGTCAAAAAAATCGGTCTAAAACTAGAAGGTTAATACCAGCTGTTCAATTTTATTTAAATCCAAAATAATTAAAAACTGGATTCAAAATACAAGGAGATCAGAAATATAAAATATGCTGACACTAAAAATATATTTCTGAAACCGAAACCACTCATTGGACTAAAAATAAACAATCTTATTTCTTTTTTAATTATTCTTCGGAAAAAAACTACATAATTATTTACTTCATATACTTTTTAGATGTTAATAATGAATAAGAAATCATTTTATTTTATTTCAATCTTATTTTGTTTTTTTATTTTCCATATTCTAGATGCAAACAACGATTAGTTTATTGTAAAATTAATGTGTTTTGATTTTTTTAATGTTTTTGTTGCTTGTAGGTACATGAATTGTACCTACGAGTTCAAAAAAGTCATCCAAGTAAAAATGCATTAGAAATATTCTTATTGTATCCTTAAAGTACAGTTTATAATGTTATATACTTCAAGCTTACAATTATACTCCTGAATAACATGTGTAACTTAAATAATGTGATTCTGTAAAATCCTTCAAGGCGTGTATGAATAAATAAAAAAAAAAAATAAAAAAAAAATAAAAAAATTATTCTATTTAGTCTACGCTTTATTTATATATTTTGTAATATTTTTTATGGTTATACTGTTGTTATAAAAGAAATTTGTATTGTACATGTAAAAGCCCAATAGGGCGTCAATAAATAAATAATTAAATTTGAACATGTAAATGAAATCCGCAGCACGAGTGATCCATGTGAGGATATCATCATCTCTACTTGTTACAAAAAAGCAATTACCTTGTTTTTGTTAAAACACAAATATCTTTGTACACATCACTTTTATTTAATATACACTCAATATGTTTCGTGAATTGATTGTTTGATTGTTCTGTTTAAAATTGATCTGTTTAAAAAAACAAGGTGATGGTTAGTTAGTTAATTGATGAATTGTTGAACAAATTTATTCACATACTTTTATACAAATGCATTTAATAAACAAATTTATTTACACACTTTATACAAATGCACTTATAATAAACAAATTTATACACATACTTTAAACAAATGCATTTATAATTTAAAAAAAAAAATTATACACATACTTTATACAATGCATTTATAATAAACAAATTTATTTACACACTTTATACAAATGCACTTATAATAAACAAATTTATACACATACTTTAAACAAATGCATTTATAATTTAAAAAAAAAATTATACACATACTTTATACAATGCATTTATAATAAACAAATTTATACATACATTCGAATTTTATTCGTTAATATTAACATTTATTTGTTATATAACAATAACGTGTTAAGTGAAGTCTGATTTTGTTTGACATTTTTAAGATTTTTGATTCAATTAAATATAATATCATCTGAAAGAGATGAACCTTTCAGTGACATTTTTTATAATCAGCGGAGAGCAATGAGGTCATCGTCATCAATGAAAACAAACCAAACAAATAATGCGTTCTCAATATTTTTTCTACAATTTTGGAGATAGCTGACCCGGCCCTTTTCATTCAAAACTTAACTTGTTATGTCACACTGAATATTTCGCTTTTGTTAGCGACAGAAAACGTATAACAAATATAATATATTAAATTTATAATTTCATAACGCCAGAGCTTAACATTATATATAGCTTATAGTACTCGCATATAATTTAGCTATCTATTGGTGAAAGAATTTTTAAAATCGTTTTATTGTTTTATGCGTGAAAGCGTAACAAACAAACACAGGCAGTTTCGCATTTATAATATTAGTATAGAAATATAGATTTCTTATTTAAAGAGGAAACCTGGTCGCCGAGAAATTTGAATAATAGATCTTTTAATATTTAATACTAAACTGTTGCTGTCACTGTTGCTCTTATTCCCCCGAATACTGAGCGAAAGGGACGACTGCACCTCAAACTGATAAAACCTAAATAAAATCTTTCAAATCGAGGTTATGTATTTCCCATTTTTCTCCTCCAAAACTGGACCGATTTTTAAGACTTTTTACTAACCGTATTAGAAGAAAATACTGTACGTCTGTATATTTTGCTTTTTTTTAATACATTGTCCAGTTTGTTTACTGAACGTCTGTTGATGGCGTTCAAATCAGGCAATTTTAACAATTTTTGGAAAGTCCTAACTCCTTAAGTAACTTATAAAAAAAGCAAAACATACCTTTGTGAACTTGTTCCAA
Source organism: Glyphotaelius pellucidus (assembly GCA_936435175.1). NCBI lineage: Eukaryota > Metazoa > Arthropoda > Insecta > Trichoptera > Limnephilidae > Glyphotaelius > Glyphotaelius pellucidus. The sequence goes on along the minus strand of OW386566.1, from coordinate 18,227,409 downwards.
AACCCGCAGAGGAAAATAGGGACTACGTTTTTATGGACAAAAGGCGGCCCGGTTCTTCTTAATATACAAATTTAAGATATAAGTTTATGAAAACAATATTTTTTTAGCCCCCAGTGCAAAAAGAGGGATGTCATAAGTTAACGTGTCTGTGTGTGGCATTGTAGCTCCTAAACTAATGGACCGATGAAAGCTGACGTGATCGAGATGGTTCTTAACTACAATTCATGAAAATCTGTTCAGGCGTTTCAAGGTCATCAAATCTTTTTTTGTGTCGGGGGTTACTTAATTGCTTTAAATTTTTAATTAAATACTGATTTGAAAAAATTAAAAATTTTAATATGGGAAATTTTGACAATTTTTAAGTTTGAATAAAATAATGATAATAATTGTTTGTGTTTGTTTGTTTACAGATGAGCGTTTTGCTGATCATCCTGGTGGTGTGGCTCCACATAGAAGTCAGTGAAGCCAGACCCTCCTGGACCCTCCCCGACGACACCTTTGTCAAGAAGTTCCAACAGATGACGCAGTGCGCACACGACGTAAGTTGCAATTTCTTTTATTTATTTATATTTATACTAGCGAGTTCCCGGCGTGTGTTGCTATGCCACTCAATAAAGAAATTGTTTCTCCCCGCGTGTTCTTTCCCATTCCCCTTCCGCCTCCCCTTCCTCTCCTGCGTCCCCTTTTCCTCTCGCGTTTCCACTTCGCCTTCTCCCCTCGCCCTCTTCCCCCCTCCCGCGAATCCTCCTCCCGAGTTCCCCTCCCCCCTCCCGCATTCCCTAACATTCATTCCCAGTACATTCAGTTTTTAAACAGCTCGCCTGCCACCTATTACAATTTTTTTATACAAATTTCATAATGCCCCTAGCTCACCAGAATATATAGAAACCACCTGACAGGCACACATCAAATCCCCAAAGTTTCATCGCAATCGGATGAACTGTTAGCAACGCACAATTTCACGATGCCAGAACTCACTATAAGAATCGCGGGCATGCACACAACAAATCCCCAAAGTTTCATTGCAACCGAATGAAAGGTTTAGCAATGCATAGCGTACATACATATATACATAGACAAAAGCAAACACATTTTCATTTTTATAAATATAAACTAGCAAGTTCCCGGCAAGCGTTGCAATGCCAATTAAATAAAGAAGATGTTTTGCTCTGCGAGTCCTTTCCAATTCGTCCCCCTTCCATCTCGCCACTCTCTCCCCTCTTCCGCTTCCACCCATTCCGGATTCCCTTCCCCCTCTCTCCTTCCTTCCCTGCTGCTAAACTATATAAAATACACAAATTTTTCAAACAACTTGTGCGCTCCTATTGCAAAAATTTTGTTCGAATTTCATAATGCCAGAGCTCATCAGTATAAATAGAAACCTTCGTTTACGTGCGCCCAACAACTCACCAAAGTATCATCACAATTGGATAAATAGTATTAAATATAATAGCGTCGCAAGAAAGCAATACTGCTGTAACAGCCAAAAACCAAATTGTTCAATTGTTGATTTTTAGGTGTGTACATCAGTTAAAAAACGTTTTATTGACAAACGGCTAGTTTTTCCAATGTCGTGCAGTTCTTATTTATCGTTGTAGAGTCACGGGACCCAGATAGATTGACGCAGAAAAAAACTCTGCAAAAGGTGTATAAAAAGTATTTTCATAGGTAGTGGCTGTTACAGCAGTATTGCTTTCCTGCGATGATAGTAGGAAATAATTTCATAAAGCCGAGGCTTGCTATATACACAAACTATCGCAGACATGTGCAGATCGAATCTCCAAAATTTCATCGCAATCGGATGAATGGTTTAGGAATGCATAAGGAACTAACGAAGAAACATTCATTTTTATATACATACTAGCTGGGTTACCCGGCTTCGCTCAGGACAACATTCGAGAGTGTTCTGGAATGTTCCACAATTTATTTTATTTATTTATAGCGGACCCGACAGACGTTGTTCTGTACACAACTGTCGGGACAAACTAAAATTAAAATAGAATAATATTGAATATTCGATACTGCGATGGTAGCGCAGTCTGCCGGATCCAATGTAAAACATTCCAAAATCAACAACTCCTTAGAAATAAAAAATTTATTAAAAGAACATTTTCCAGTGGACCAAATTATGAATCTAAAACATTCTGGAATCCCCTTGAACCCAAAAAATTTCATCAAAATCGGTCCAGCCGTTTAGGAGGAGTTCAGTGACATACACACGCACAGAAGAAAGATATATATTAAGATTGAAATTATGTATTTTTTGTCTCTTTTTCAAAGTGTCAAATCTTGCACAATATCTATAGCAACTTGTTTTTCTTTTTTGCAGAGCGAAATATTGGAACTATGTCAAAGGTGCGCCAAAGCTACGAAGTCCAACTTTGCTTACCCGATGTGCTGCGAAGATAAAGAAGACGCCATTCGCTGGTGCAGGGCGTACGTTTACTTCGGGATCCATTGAACTCCTCAACGTCTGAGTTGCCTTCGGACCGGTGCCAAGACTCGCTACCACTTCACTCACTTCTTAGAGTAATAATACATATTCATAGTTGATCAATTGGAATCCATTGAACTTCTACCTTCAGACCATCTCAAATAAATTACTTGGTTGGAATACATTGATCTGTGCAGCATCCAGTAAATATATTACTTCTGGATACACTATGTCCCATTATACATTTTACGCAAAGATGATCAATTGGTATCCATTGCGCAGCGTCCTGTTTCTACCTTCAAACCATTTGAAACAAATTATTCGGTGCTCAACAACAATAGAATCAAAAGCATTAATCTTCGCAGCATCTAAAATTTTACTCAGAATGCAGATAAAGAAATAATCATAGATGATCAATTGGAATCCATTCAAAAACGCAGCGTCCAGTGAATGGTAATCGGAATCCAATGATCTCTGCAATAACTTCGGGATTACTTCCACAGTGATAGCTTGGAATCTGTTGATCTGCGCGGCATTCCATACCAATACCAGCAAATTACATGGATTAGTAGTAACCATAGATGATACATTGGAATCCGTTAAACTGCTGTTAAATACTTCAAGCTGATACCAAGATTCACTACTGCGTCTTCACCAGGTGCTTAGGGTAAGAATAACCATAGATGATAAGATGGAATCCTATAATCTAACTGTAAAATAGATATTGTATCAAGAAATTTAATTTATTATGTAATGCTAAAGGTTATTTGTTTACTGACAGCTGTAGTTAAAATCAAACTTAATTCAGTAAAGTACCTAACCAAAAGCAGTTTAAAAAATCATTTGAGACGTGCTGATTCAAAACTACATCTTATCTAAAACTACTAAACTGGTAGGATAAAGCAGCAAATATTTCTCTGAGCTTTCAACAATCAATTTATGTTTCTACCTCAGAGAAAAGAAATTCAAATTTCATGAATCTAAACAATTTTTTTTGAAACTTTTTGAACTATTACCATCTCTTGAATTTTAACCACTGTGCTGTTAAGCAGTTATGAAACATCCGACCCTTAGTGTATCTATAACTGTCTATCTAATATAACTTCTATAGATATGCTGTAACTAAAAAACTACAATTTTTAAATATTTGACAGAATTAATCCAATAATTCAAAAAACTTTCGATTTTCAACAAAAAATCGTCAAATCGACAGTTTTTTTTACCATAGATAAAGTAGAATAATAAAGAGGTGTAGAGGAAGTAAGAACAAGATAAAATAATGAGAGAAAAAGGGTATTAAGTGAGAGAACAGTATGTGAAGTAGCGTAAGGAGATTTAAAAGGAAGATTAGAAGTACAAATTGATGACGTAAAAAAGGGTTTTATATTAAAACTAATTTTAGAGCATTTATTTAGTAAATATTTTCACATCGAATATCACACCCATACTAAAACGAAATTAGTAATACGCTAGTCAGAAAACACAAAAATTTCGCCATCTCATGAAAATTATTATTGTTATTGTAAAGTAACAACACAATTTGCAGCTTTTGTTTTCACGTGCTTCAATATATTCGGAACGATGCTCCGGTTCGAAATTTTAGTAGGCGAAGGAAAAAATGGCGAAAGCTAAGATATCTGTAAATAAGGAGATGACGTGCCGGGGGCAAAATGTTTTAAATTCAATCGCTGTGTGAACCATTAACTATGGAAAAAAAATAATTCAGTAGAATTTGATTCAATAATATTTATTTCCAATAGCAAATATTTTCATCTTCATTATTTTTAGGTGCTTTTATTTTAGCTAATTTAAGATTGAGCTAAATGTTGTTCCTATAATTGTATTTTTACTAAAAAATTAGACATTAAATCTAGGGCTGTAAAAGCACCAGTGTTATTTGGCTTGGCACGTTGGGAAAGTACGGTGAGCGATAGGCCAAGCCAAATAACGCTTGTGTTTTTATAGGCGAGTCTGTCAGCCCCATTTTGGTTGATAAAATATCTTCATTATAGTTTATGTTTTTTTGTGAAAATGCTTCAATAATGTTACAAAAGGATGACGTAAAAATCCTATTGTAAAGTATATTATGTAGGTGCATACTTGTGTAGCAATTGTATTCGTAAAATCATTTCTATTACGAGCTATAGAGCTATAAAATTTTCAATTTACTGTTAAAAATAATATGCCAAATTAATTGCTTGACAATTCAGACTCCTGCAACTGTGAAAAATGCCCTGGCTGGCCAATGCATGACCTCTGGGATTGTCGACCGATACGCGTTTTCAAATTTACAGCACTTCTTCCGTTCATATTCTTTGTATTCGTAGAGCCTAAAGCGTGAATATGTTGTAGAAGCCTACTTTTTTTCGGTGCCTACTCTAAATTTTATTTTTTGCTCCACCCGAAATCAAAACCTGGTTACGCCCATGCCTACAAATATAGTGAAAATTCAAAACATCAAATTATTTTATATACGCAGTGTTGAGAAAGTGAATTATAACTAGTTTGAACAGGAAATTCTATGTTACAAATAAGAAAAAAGTTCTGTAATTGCTTATTTACATTTCTAATATCAAACCACTAAAACAAATTAAAAAATAGTGCAGAAAAGTAGTTTTCAATTTACTACGATCCACAATTAACATGAGCATAGTAAATGATTCGGACTCCTATCTAATGTTGTGTCTAGTAATAAATAACAATTCAGTGTTGATTTAAACTCTACTTGCGTCAAATCCACAAATCAAAACATTGAAGGGGGGCTGCATTGATAAGACCTAAACAGTTTGTGCAAAAGCATTTTTTCCTGTTGTAAATTTCAGTTACCATCACTGTATCCCTTATCTTAGTTCAGCTTTGCACACAGACCTCCCTCGTCCAGTCATGTGGATTGTTGACGTCCTTACATATCCAAAACCAGTACAATGCAGTGTCTCCATGTAATTCCAATAGTCCTTAGTTAATTAATGACCCACTTGTCCAGAATAGTTTTGCTCTGTTGGATTAGTGATGATAACGACGGTCACTTTGAATTGTTCTTGATCCACTAATTTATCTTTCTATCTTACAAGAAAATACATAGCACGACTATTTCCTTAATTTTGGTCACAACATTCTTATAGAGTCCAGATTTGAGAACCCTAAACGTTAGTACTGACTGGTAATATGCAATTATTGCTAACCACTCAAGCGACAGTGCGATTTAACACTTTTTCTTCCCATTGCTGTGATTTTTTGGAGATCATTTTGAATATATACATTAAAAAAATCATACCTCCGAATTTTAATATGGAGACATACAAACTGATTATAGTTCCGTATAGCCAATGAATTCACCTATATTTTGTCGATTATCAAATATTCATAGGATTTATAGAAATAATATTATTAAATCGTAAACTTTAAAACTGCAAAAATCATAAAAAAATGTGGTTTAATTTTGGACAGCTGTCAATCGCAGAAAAATAAAAGTGGTCCATATTTTGACCTTAGTGGTTAAAAACGAAACAAATCACGTCCCCGGCATTGTTCAGTTTTCTCAGAGCTGTACCCAGAATTTTTATAAATTAGATAGATGTTGGTAATAATTTTTCTCTTATTTTGAACATCAAGTGTGAAAAATGTCATCAAAAGTAACAAAATTCTGTATTAGGGGCGTAATTATGTAACACCTTAAGGGGGGGGATGGGTATAGAGAAGTGTGACATTGTGTGACAAGGCGTACGGGGGGGTCATCAGCTTTGTGACGTCACTTGCAGTTAGGCTTACCAGATGACAGGAATTTTCCATCCGTCTGATTGTACGAATTTTCAAAACGAAAGAAAACAACAAAGAAACCCTGTTTTCTCCTACATATATTAAAAACATTCCATCTTGCCCCCTTCGTTGTAGTAAATTATGACCGCGATCGCTTTTGGTTAAACAAACTTTATTATTTATTACCGAAACTTTTTATTTTATTTATTACCGAGACTGTAGTTCCGGTCAAGTTCAATACAAAATTCTCTTGATTCATAATTTTCATCTTAATTGCATAATGACACTCATCCGACAGCTGCATCCAACGCTAATATCACGTTCACGGTCGCTTCAATGAAATGACTGTTACATTTCATCATGTAGAGAAGTAAATGCTGTTATTATTGGTGTAATAGGGTTTATCTGAGAGCAATTAACCTTGTTAGGAATGTCAAGAATGTGTAACCTTGCGACCAGCGACTAGCGACCGCAGACCAGCCTCTCAATTACCAATTACATGGGCAAACTCATTATTATTATAATAACAATAATAATGAATTCATTTTACATATAATTAAATTATGCAGTGATTGAACTCCACAATTTTACCAACCGGAACTAAGTTAATTTAATAACCTTTTGCGATTAGATAATATTATATTACAACACTGACAAACGTACAAATCCATCCCTCCCACTGCGGTGCAAGGCGGTGGATCGAAAGAGTCTGGTTGGAAAGGTCTAGGTTAGTTCTCCCTCTACCAGTCTCTCCTAATCCGGGGCGCCACGCAGTGCAAAATTGAGCAACTAATCAATTTTATTGGCCTAGGTGACATGTAAAAATAGGGTCATTAGTTTTTTTTTCAAATTGACATAAATCATACATTTTTTTGATTTGTGATTTATCTGTTGAAATGAAAAGAAAACGTGAAGAGTTTCAACCGTTTCACGCACACTATCGAGAATCGCATAACAAGTTCGGAATAACAGAAGAGTATGTATGCGTGTGAATGAAGCAAAGAGAGTATGTAAATGATGTAAAAAAATATTTAGTGAACATTTCAATAATCGGAACCGCGTTCCCTAATCTAATATTTTATTAGCATTTGCGAATCAATTGAAAATTCACTCATTATTGCATTTATCATCAATTAAGTTATTTTAATGCATTATTTTTAGTGTAAAAACTATTACTATATATACAGGGTGTTAAGGGACGTACTTGACTTACTTTTACCAGTGATTTCTGATATTATTTGGAGTAAAAAATGTAAATGAAATTTTGGTCTCCAGTGACATATCTCTTTTTTTTTCAACTGAAAACATAAATATCACCAAGTACTGGACAGTTAGGGGTGGGATGAAGGGTTTAGCAGTTACTCGGCTGGGTGAGAGTGACACATGTGGAAGAATTTTTTTTGTTTGATTTGTAACAATTTTTTTTTTAAATACAACAAAAAGGTCACCAGAGATGAAAATTTCATTTACATCCTTAAAAGCTAGTTCACACACAGCTATCAAATATAAAAGATCATAGCACGCCAAATAACGCTCTCCATACAATCCCTTCTGACCGTTCACACCTAAGCGTTTTTAAGCGCAGATCAATCATAGAAAATACACATCTTAGACGTAACCGCTCTAAACAGGAGAGGGGGTCATTGTAATTACGGAGCTGCCTAGAACTGTGGATGACAGATGTCAAGTTGACAGATTTCAGTACAAAAAATATGCATTCCGTTGCCGCTCCCTAATTCGACTGACCCCCTCTCCTACCACAGGAAGAAATATTTGATAGCCTCGTGTGAAAGCACAAAAGATAAGCGCTCGCGCTTCAACAGATATCTGCTCGCAGATTTATAGCTCTGTGTGAACCAGCTTTAACTCTAAATGATGTTAAATTAAGTCCAGTACATCCCTTAAAGCTCTGTATAGCACCAATTGTGCATTTATTCGATGTAGTGTATTGAAAAAACATGTTAAATTAAGTTTGATTTTAACCTAGAGGTTTGTGCAAAAGTATGCAAACTGAATTTTTTTTGCCATTTTTTCACTTCTCAACGAAAAACTCTTTCCATCAGAACTTCATTTCTTTCGACAAGAAAAATTCAGTTCAATTACTGTTTGAACAGATCTTTTGTACGTAGTTTTGTCTTGTTTTCATTGTTTTGTATTGTGTTTTTTTATGTTTGTATAAAAATAGCAGCAATTGTGTTTATAAAAACATGTTGTCGCCATTTTAAAAATAACAATGTAATTAATCCCTGTGTAGCGTGTAGTGTGTAGGTTCATCACATCATTGTAATAATTCATTCACAAAATCATTTAGAATATAAAATTTAAAAAAAAAAAAACAAACAAAAAAAATTATAATCACGACTGAAATGATGACATTTTTTTCAAAAATGTATTTCATATCTTATTCCTGACGGTAAAAAGTTCCTCTGTTGTGAATTTTATATTAAAATTGTCCCCTAGATGTTATTTTTTTTGAAAATATACAATTTCTTATAAATTATTGTAAAAACTCTAAAATATTATGTAAAAAAAGTTATTATTTCTTTTGTGTTTTATTTATCAAACATTATTAATCATTTAATATTGATTAAAATAATATACCTATCTTAAAACCACAAAACTAAACTTTCCAGTAAATTTAAAAAAAACAAAAAGCCAAGTCATGACTATTTTTCAAAAGTATGTTGTACATAATATTTTCCTGTAAGATTTTAGTCTTAGGTTGAGTTGTTTCACAGATTTTCAAACTTAACATTGTCATCAAATGATCAATCCGCGCCACTTTGTTGTTTTTTTTTTTACATTTGAACGATCTCCTTTAAACGCCGATTCTAGGTCTATTTCAGATTTTGAACAAATTGTGATCAACAAAAAGGAACAACTTTCATGTTATTATGCTTATCAGTTGATCACAATTTGATAAAAGGCTGAAACCGATAAAGAAACGACGTTTTAAGGAACCTTTTAAATGTCAAAAAAATCAAAATGGCGCTGATTGTCATTTGATGAGAATGCAGCTAATGAATTTGTGTGAAACAATCTGAAAGTGCTACAAACTTTCTCATGCTAAATCTGGTAAATGTGTTCATTTTTATGTTATTTTTATAATCAGAAAAGTTGGTCAAGGAATTATTTGTAAGAGTAAACAGTTTGCATGACCCAAAACCATTAATTAGCAATATTTCTTATTTACTAATAACTCTGAAAATATATTCATATCAATAGCTAATCATTTGCTGGCCATGTATCAAAGTACATTCCAATATTATACAAAAAGTGTCAACAGACGCCACTTATAAACATATTCTTTTTAATAAAATAATCAATAAATTATTATTATTGTATATATTTATATCATACTAGAATAATATATATAAAAAGCAATAAAATTCTAAACAATTTAGAAAAAAAAGAAGTTGTATGCACTTAATATTGTAAGCGTTGAGTTATTGATTTTAGCAGCACACAATGTAGGTATATTAAAGATTTAAATTTGCTATTATTTGCTTGTGTTCTTTATATAAGTTTTGTGAATATAATATGTTCATTTGTTTTTGGGGTGTTATGCCGTGTTGCGCTACCTCCTTCTTTAGCCAATGTTTCGGACAGCGTACAGTGTCCATCATCAGGGCACATGTGTAATTGTGTACTTGTTAGTGTTGAAATGTGCGCTCATGTACTTTCACCACTAACAAATACCCAATTACACATCTGCCCTGATGATGGACACTGTAACGCTGTTGAAAACGTTGGCTAAAGAAGGAGGTAGCGCAACACGGCGTAACACCCCAAAAACAAATAACAAAAATACTTTTGGCCGTGAAAATCTAAAAACTTATAATATGTTCATTTTATCTTGTGAAAATTGTTTACTCGGCTCATTCTTTATGAAGTCCATTAGCAATTTATGAATTCACCTGTCCTTGTTTGTGAAAAAACTCCATTCAATATTATTTAATTCAATTCATTGTGAAAATTGTTTATAAATCATCATTCAACTGTTTGTTTGCAAAGAATTCATTTAATTCAACATTATTTTTTTTGTGAAAAAATTTTATTTACTTTATATTATTTTTATTTTATTGTGCAGAATTTTGATCCATTTTTAAATGTGCTTTCAAATATAAAACTGTGTTTGTCCATTGTTCTTTTTTTATAACAATTGATTGCGAAAGAAAATATTCTAGAGTTTGTTGTTCTTCCTATTAAACTAAATTAGTTTGTTTGTAATGAAATGTAGGTTTAACAAAATGATATTTTAAAAATGAAATAACCTATTTATGTAAATCGAGGCTGTGAACATTACTGTATATCACCTACATATTTTTGTGTAATTAAATTTGAAATTGAAAATTTAAACAATTCTTTTACTATTTTTTATTAAACATTACGTAAGTAATTACCTACCTGTGATGCTGAAGTTGATGGAAGAAAGAGTCAGGAAGACATGGCACGATCAAGTGAATCAAATACTTGAATTAGGTAAAGCCAAGAGTCGAAATAATAAATAATATGTAAGTATGTGCAAAGAAGGTCAGTATGTCTGATTGCTAATCCATTGCGACGTGCCACACGTCTCTATGGTGCGCTGGTGCACGTATGTGAAACTTGACGAACATGAGCGGAACATGTTGGCTTTATGAGAATGGGTCGTTTTTTCGACTCGTTCTTGTGTAAGTCAGTTCGCACTTCATATAATACGGGCATCTGACCCGCATAAATAAACCCCTTCCTACGACTCCTACCATAACCCGTCTTGTTCCCGCCAGTTCAATATAGTTCCCCTGTCTTTACAGAGCACATATGGGCACTCTTGTGACGCTTACAACCAGTGGCGGATTCGCCCTAAGGCCAAGTAGGCCCGGGCCTAGGGCGGCCAGATATTAGGGGTGGCCAGTCGTGACGAAAAAGTCACTGATGATAACAAGAAATAAACGGTTGCGAAATGATAACAAAAGAATGGTGGCGAAAATTTCAGAATCACTACTTTTTTGGTAATAATTGATACATTGTCAGAAGAACTCAAAAAATGACAGGATACTTATAAATTACATTACAATAAATTTAATTTTATTACTTACTTGACGAAACTAAACGCGTCTGAAGTCGAAGAAAAAGCCAAAGTATTGCAAATGGTTTATTCTACCGACTTAGAAGACAATTTTTCAGAAGAATGTCTCCATTTTCGTGCTCACTGCAGTGTAAAAAATGAGGATCGAAACAGTGCTTTCAGTTACAAACTGAAGGTCTTCAAACCATTTACCCAAAAGTGGATATTGCTCTTCGTATGTGTGTACTCCCGCCAGTAACTGTTCTGGAGAACAATCGTTTTCTTGTTTGCGACGAGTTAAAAATTATTTACGCACAACAATGACGGAGCAAAGATTAAAAGATCTTGCTTTGCTTAACAAAGAAGCAGATTTTTTAAGGAAATTGGATTGCGAAGATTTAATTAATGATTTTGCTGCGCTCCAGTGCAGACGAGTTTTGTAACATATTGTGAAACGCTTATTATATATTGTATGAGAATACACCTGTAGTTAAACTAGATAAATAAAACCTGAAACCGTTTTAAATGTTTTCTTTAAGATGAAGCCATGCGACGTATTGCAAAATCATACAAAATCATGTATTTTTGTTTTGAAAATTTAATCGCTTGGAAGTATTTTATATGCTTCAATTAAATACTGCGTGTAGAACATATCTTGGCCCTTAAAAATATTGGTAATTTTTTTTTATAAGTCTTTTAATAAGCCTAGAAAAAAATTAAGTAATAGGTCTATAAAAAAAAACTTTCAAGTGCAAACTCTCCTACTTATAAACCCCTTTTCGGATTTATTTTTATTGCATAATGTGGCAAATTTAGTTTCTTTTATGATAATCGCGAAAAAAAATGATATTTATGCATGAACTTCCCGAAATAAAATAAAATGTGCATTTTCGCGTTGTTATTTTTGACATCAATCAAGACCGCCGGCATTCGACGAAAATGTTATTTCAAAATGAACCTTATGCCATGGACATAAGGACCACACAATCGTCACCGCCTTTTTGTCGCATTCTCCACCCAACCGTTGTGGTGGACAGACGTACTTCGACTTAGTGACTCTCTGCGCCGTAAAATGTTATTCGAGTTTACGTACTATCGATTTTAAAATTTCCTAGTTATATACGTAGATGTTTGAATATACCGGTTAACCACTTTATAATTTACTTTATTTATATAATAATACTCGTATTTGAAAAAAATATATAATTCTGTTGCCAAATGTCGTTTGAATTAGGCAATAACTTTGCCTATGATTTGACATTAACAATTTTAAATCTGGCGCGCTTTTGAGTATTAAACAGTGACAACAGTACCGCACAGTGAGCAAATTTCAATATATCGTTAACAATTTAATATTTATAAATTCGTTTCATTTTCCGTATAAAGCGACTTCCTTGAAGTACTCGATTCACATTTTGAATAAGTTATATTATTTTTATTTAAAAAAACACGATTTTTTAAATTCCGCCGTAACATTGATGAACTTAATTATTTTTACGTTGTTAACACTGGCATAAATCTAACTATGCACATCAAATCTCCGTAGAAGAAAAACGTATTAACTTTAATTAATTAACTTTTATTGCCAAGTTCTTACTTTCGGGGAATGATTAAATATAATTTTTAGTTTATTAATACCTAAATTACAGTCCGAAGCTTTCCCGTTCAGTTGTTAACCGCCAAGCTGTTGGTGAATATTTTTGTTGAAAATTGTTATTTCCAATATTTTTATTTTTAAATACATGCAAATTGTCCAGAAGAATTTTAAACAATCTAATTTATTAGCAGTTCAAATATAATTGTAGGCCTCCTGGTCAAATGTATTTGACGGCCTCCGTGTTTGAGGGGAAAGGCTCTCGTCTAGCGATCCGATCTAGCGGTCGCGGGTTCAAATAATTAAATATATTATGGTATATTTGTGGCATGTTCCGGAATGGAAGATACTCTCAGTATCGCCCTGGTGTAAGACCTAAATTCGAAATTGATACGTTGCTTAGTGACCAGATCTGAATAGTCAGGTACTTCCCCACCTTCCTCTTCCCCATCTCTTTCTCTTCCTCGCTACCTTCAGCTTCATAACATACCCCAATTGGGGATGCCATAGTCTCACTGACTCCAAATAGCAGTAGTTGAGATTCTTGTGTGGTATTCACATAAAAAAATAAAAAAGGCACTAGAAAATAAGATAAATCTTCTTTATAGAAATAACGCCATAATTTTGTTAACTGTTAATTAAAGTTTAGTAGGTATTACATAAAACAGATTCCCAAGAATGAAGATTTTTTTTTTATCCACATAAAATTTGGAGTTCACCACTCTCAGTCAATTACTTAACTGTAAACTAAATGTTTGCATTAGTGTACCCTCCTCCACCCAGAGCAAATGATTCCTTCATATATTCCGGTCCTCTTCAAAATTCACGTTAATACATCCCTTCTTACAGGTCCTTCTTTAAGCCGCCCCACAACGCTGCCCAACTGGTTGCTTGAAAATAAAAACTTTTCAATAGAATTCTAAAGAAATGTGAACTGCAAGAGTGTATAGAAGGGTAAACTAAATCGTTTGATAAATTAACTGTAAATTGCATATTAATAACTACCTAAAAAGTTTTTTTTGTTATTGTTTTTCGGGTGTTATGCCGTGTAGCAGATCACAGCTGCTCATCTGCCCTGATGATGGACACTGTAACGCTGTCCGAAACGTTGGCTAAAGAAGGAGGTAGCGAAACACGGCATAACACCCCAAAACAATAACAAAAATACTTTTTGGCCGTGAAAACCTAAAAACATACCTAAAAAGTTATATTATAAAAAATAATGTAAGAATTCAAAATTATTAAACATTTTTTATTAATAAACTATACAAATCTTAAGTACGTTCAAATGTTTTATAAACCTAGTCTATTCCCCGTGCGAAGGAGAGCGGTTCATCTTGGTTCATGAGTTTAAAAAACAGTCTTTTCTGCCTCCTGTAAAATTTGATAAATGAAAGTTACTTGTTCTACAAATTAGGCCCATAATATGTTAATTTTACCATGTATTTTGATAATCATAAATAAGTATTTAATATAATTATTATGTTCATATTTTTCACAATTTTTACCACAGTGTATTTGAGGGCGGAACTCGGGATTTATGAGCCTGACGCCTCTCGTCTATTATTGGTTGTCAAGTTTTCTCAAGTATTTTATAATCCCTCGCAAAACAGACGATTTCGAATTTTTCAAGGACTATGGGATCACCTTAAATGTGCAATTATCCTTGAAACCTTAGAAAGTATTACAAACTAGCAGCTATTATAGTTAACTAAATTTCTGAATCGATTTTAAAAGTTGGCAATAAAGTAGATTCATTATGTAGTCTATTATGATGGGTACTGAGAAAGGGGCGGCTGGTACTTACTACATGGCCTGTGGCGGCCAAGACTGCAAATCCGCCACTGCTTACAACTTAAAAAACTTTTTAAAAACAAAGAACAAGTTTAAATTTTAAAAAAAGGTAAGTACGTAGCAACAATAAAGCTCACTGTTTAGTGCATAAAACAATGGCCAGCATTATCAATACAGTGCTAAAAGCCAACTCAGTCTGACATCTCATGAAATGTCAGCCTACTATCAAACATGATTCCAAGATCCTTCATGGTGGAAACACGCTTTAAACTTCGGGTATACGCCGGTAATACCAGGTATGACATGCCCTAGGGCAGGGGTTCCCAACCTTTTTGTACTCTAGAGCACATTCTAAAATATCGGTAGGGTGGCGGGCACCACCTATTTTTAATCGACCAACTCCTTCCATAACTTCTCATTTTCTCATAATTTATTTTCTTATATTCATAATTTATTAATAAATAATAAACAAAAGTGTTTCAAAATACTACCACGTGACTACTGTCAGTTTGGCTGTCGGGGCCATGCTTATTGCTTTCACTGACAGTCAGAGCTGTCAGAGTCATGTGCCATGTGTTTTGGCGCCTTCGGCATTCATCGGCACAGTTCGTGGCTCGTTCACTTCGGGTTTTCTGCGTGTACAAGAAGTGATGTGCAAATAGCACTCCCCGTTCCAGGCTAGCGTGAAGAGTACAATCTGGCTCGCCGCTAGACAAGTTGGGACAAGTACTGTCAGCAAAAGGAACCACACATACATACAATATCGCAAACATACGAATTTAATAAACCTAGGCACTCAAAGAAATTAAAACTCTTAACAAATAAATAAAAATAATTCACATTTTTAATTAATGTTTATGAAGAAATTCTGTCTCTGTCGAATAGTGGCGGGCACATACGAATCGTTGCTGTGTGGAGGGTGTTTTTCAGGAGGAAGGAGTGAACATGAGTCAGCACTACTAATTCCGTCCCATTACACCAGCAAACAAATTAATTACCAGCAAGTAATTTAGGAGGCAGCTACGGATAACGCCGCCCTAAGAACCATTTATTGGATAACCAATACCTTTGCCATAAGTCACTCCATGTGCTCTCTTGACATGTGCACCGATTCATTGTTACGCGGATGACAGTACAGTCCATGATAGCTTTTTGTTTGACAAGCCCCCAAAGGGCTCACAAATCCCAATGGCTCGGAGGGCTTTGAAACAAAGAATGGACGGTTACCTCGAGAGTGTTTTCTCTTGGGGTAAGAATAACCTCGTCGAATTTAATGTTTCAAAGACCCAATCATGTCTGATTACGTCTAAAAGGGATCGGAATGATAATCTAGTCTCCTTCAACGGAAGCAATCTCCCGAACAGGCCTTCCATTGATATGCTTGGTGTAACTCTAAGTGACCAGCTCAGGTACGGGGGCTCCATCGAGGCCAGAGTTAAGTTAGCCTCTCAGAAACTGAGCGTACTGTACAGGGCCCGCAGATACTTTAATAGTACACAACTGCTAACCCTGTACAAATCGCAAGTGCGCCCCACGGTTGAATTTGGCAGCCACCTCTGGTCTGGAGTCCCAAAATACCTGAAAAAAACCCTCGACTCTGTGCAGAAACGGGCGGTCCGTTTGATAGATTCTCCTAACTTAACAAATGGACTGCAATCTTTAGAGCACAGGCGTCAGGTGGGAATGCTGTCCTTGTTCTACCGGTATTACAATGGAAGATGCTCCGAGGAACTAGCGTCACTGATCCCCCCGGCACCGGTGCATAGTCGGGAAACACGCCAAACACGCGCTCAACATTTGTACACGGTTGACATTAGTCACATGAGAACGGGTCGTTTCTACGACTCGTTCTTGAGTTCAACAGCCCGGCTGTGGAACGATTTGCCGGCTTCTGTGTTTCCTCCCTCCTACAATATGGGTCTCTTCAAGACCCATGTTCACTCCTTCCTCTCCTCAATAGCACCCTCCACACAGCATCTCCAAAGATGACATAGGCCCTGAGGGAAATTATTTCCCTCAGGGCCTCCTGTGTGGAGTTAATATAAAAAAAAAAAAAAAAAAAAATGATATTGGTGACTTAGCAGGGGTGCCCGGGTTTACAGGGAAAGGTTTGCCCGGGCCTTGGCAGCGAATGTATCTGCCCACCAACTACGTGGCAGGCCGGATCGGAACAGACTTGTTGAGGGAGACCATTGACCTCTCCAGCAGGACTCTCTCAAAACTTCGCCTTGCACTCCAGAAGGAGGGTTAGATTCATAGGTGCGTCACTCATGGACACACCAACTCACTGATCCCTACCCACCCTTCATCCTTTCCAGAACTTCCTCTCCTAAAAAGAACCACACAGCATCCTCAAAGATGACACAGGGCCTGAGGGGATTTATTTTCTATTATGCTATTATGTAAATTCTTACAAACATACAAACAGAGACAAAAAACAGGACACGGAGACACAAATTTTGAAACAAAAGTGTTTATTCAATTCTTAAAAATATTACAATAAAATACAAGAATTTTATTTAAAAAATAAAACTATATGACACCACATAAGAATGTCTTTGCCCAATTTATTGTAAAAAGATGTAACACAAAAATTAAAATGTTGTAAATGAAGATTTGAAAGAATTTGCCCAGATCTGGTTATGCACCTAGTAACTGTCGCAAGCATTTCTGCTTGTTTTGTTCTGCAAAGTTTTTTTTAAAAATAAGTTTACAAGATGGAGTCTTTTCGCAAGCGTGAACATGAAATTTCAATTCTAAATCCAAAAATCTCCTACCATAGTTAGAGTGGTTGCGTGTTTCTTGTGCGATGATGGAGGATTTAACTAGCAGAGGATTGAACTCACGAAACCTGAGTAGAAAATCATAACTTTGGATAGCTCAATAAACTAACCAATTGTTAGTTCGTTGAGAGTTTTTGTAAAAATAAAGCAAACATTAATTCTCTCTGTAAAAATGAGGAGCTAATTCCGTCAGCCATTCTCTCCTTGTGATAACAATGTCTTTCATATAAGCCTTATCGGAGGAGCTCTGAATATCGCAGAATACAACCCTGAAAAAAAAGAGATAAATTGTTTTTAATAATCATGTTTATGAAAATACTGCCGATTCCGCTTCATTGGTACACCGGTTTATTGGAACAGCTGGTCATTTGGAAACCACAAGGAAAAGAAACCAAATAATGAAACTAATACAAAGAACAGAAACCAAATAATGAAACTAATACAAGGAACAGAAACCAAATAATGAAACTAATACAAGGAACAGAAACCAAATAATGAAACTAATACAAGGAACAGAAACCAAATAATGAAACTAATACAAGGAACAGAAACCAAATAATGAAACTAATACAAGGAACAGAAACCAAATAATGAAACTAATACAAGGAAAAGAAACCAAATAATGAAACTAGGGAATTAAAATCTTCGAAGTTGGCAACCCTTTCCGTTTATGTTTTAAGGGAAATACCTCGATTATATTACGTGATCTTTATTTTGGTCTCTCAAGTTGGCAACCCTCTCCGTTTATGTTTTAAGGGAAATACCTCGATTATATTACGTGATCTTTATTTTGTTCTCTCAAGTTGGCAACCCTCTCCGTTTATGTTTTAAGGGAAATACCTCGATTATATTACGTGATCTTTATTTTGTTCTCTCAAGTTGGCAACCCTCTCCGTTTATGTTTTAAGGGAAATACCTCGATTATATTACGTGATCTTTATTTTGTTCTCTCAAGTTGACAACCCTCTCCGTTTATGTTTTAAGGGAAATACCTCGATTATATTACGTGATCTTTATTTTGTTCACTCAAGTTGGCAACCCTCTCCGTTTATGTTTTAAGGGAAATACCTCGATTATATTACGTGATCTTTATTTTGTTCTCTCAAGTTGGCAACCCTCTCCGTTTATGTTTTAAAGGAAATACCTCGATTATATTACGTGATCTTTATTTTGTTCTCTCAAGTTGGCAACCCTCTCCGTTTATGTTTTAAGTGAAATACCTCGATTATATTACGTGATCTTTATTTTGTTCTCTCAAGTTGGCAACCCTCTCCGTTTATGTGTTAAGGGAAATACCTCGATTATATTACGTGATCTTTATTTTGTTCTCTCAAGTTGGCAACCCTCTCCGTTTATGTTTTAAGGGGAATCCCTCGAGCATATTGTACGTAATTTTTATTTTGTTCTCCCAAGTTGGCAACCCTCTCCGTTTATGTTTTAAGGGGAATCCCTCGAGTATATTGTACGTAATTTTTATTTTGTTCTCTCAAGTTGGCTACCCTCTCCGTTTATGTTTTAAAGGGAATCCCTCGAGTAAATTGTACGTAATTTTTATTATGTTCTCCCAAGTTGGCAACCCTCTCCGTTTATGTTTTAAGGGGAATCCCTCGAGTAAATTGTACGTAATTTTTATTTTGTTCTCTCAAGTTGGCAACCCTCTCCGTTTATGTTTTAAGGGAATCCCTCGAGTATATTGTACGTAATTTTTATTTTGTTCTCTCAAGTTGGCAACCCTCTCCGTTTATGTTTTAAGGGAAATACCTCGATTATATTACGTGATCTTTATTTTGTTCTCTCAAGTTGGCAACCCTCTCCGTTTATGATTTAAGGGGAATCCCTCGAGTATATTGTACGTAATTTTTATTTTGTTCTCTCAAGTTGGCAACCCTCTCCATTTATGTTTTTAGGCGAATTCCTCGAGTATATTGTACGTAATTTTTGTTTTGTTTTCTCAAGTTGGCAACCCTTTTTTTTTCAATGCCGTGTTTCGGCATAACACCCCAAAAATAAATAACAAAAATACTTTTGGCCGTAAAAACCTAAAAACACACGTAATATATTTATATTTATAATTTCATAACGCCAAAGCTTACCACTACATATAGCCTATATTACTCGCATATAATGTACTTTCTCTTGGTGAAAGAATTTTAAAAATCAGTTTATTGGTTTATCTGTGAAAGCGTAACAAACAAACACACGCAGTTTCGCATTTATAATATAAGTATAGATAACACTGGGTTACCGCCAAAATACACAAAAGCGCAGAAATGTATCCATTCTGTAAGAGCTAGGCATTCACAGTAGGCTTTCGTAATAAAAAGAATAACTGGATTTTGGGAACAATTATTAAGAGATTAGGGAGTAGGACTTATGTAAACATACATTCGACAGGTCAGGTTTGAAAAAGACACCATGATCAGCTTTCTGAGAGGAAGGTTAGGTGGGGGGAGAGTGCGGGGCCGTAGCTAGGGGGGGGCATTATGGGGCAATGCCCTACCTTAAAATACCTGTGCCCTACCTTAAATGAAAAGCCATTGATGCTGTAGTTACTTTTCTGAAGTTCATTGTTAGCAATGATCAATAATTACCTTGTGTACAAATACTTATTATCTATCTGTGTACAAATACTTATTATCTATCTGTGTACAAATACTTATTATCTATCTGGTGAAAGAACACAAGGTAATCCTTTATTATTGTTAAATAACTAAATGTTTTGATCATCCAATCAAGTATTGCCTCACACATGTACGACGAAAGTCGATTCACCAGATCAGATCAAGTAATATTTTTACTTGCGCCCTACCTGTAATTATCGGTGCCCTGTCTTGAATTCAACTCTGGCTACGGCCCTGGGAGAGTGACATAATGACTGATAATTTGCTGGACTTTGGTCCACTCAGACGTGGACAGAACCAACGCTAATTCCCCTGTTCTTTGCAGATCTCAAAAACCATGGGAAGGGAGACTGCGAACCAGACTGCAACCACCCCCACGTTATCCAAAGTGAAAATAAATAGTGATTAATTACACTAATAAAATATAATAATGTATAAAATGAAATATTTAGCAATTTGAATTGAATAAAGATAGATAAGATATATTCTTCATGTAATTATTGTTTAAGTGTGGGGGTGTGGTATATGTGTGAATGTGTATGAGAGCAAGCGAGATGGTATGCTTGCGAGAGACTATAAAAGGTGATGCGTGTCAGCAGTACGCCTCTTTTACTATAAGCAGCTCCCCAATAAATACCAGTACAACATTACGTATCTTCATTTTGTGTACTACCCGACACGCCACAATTAAGGCAGACACTACACACCGACACCCAGTACATTTCATTTGGCGCGTACATTACAAACACTCTGCCTACAATGTATTTTAAAATACTTGGACACGTTGCTCGCTAAACTGAGGACTCTAACTTGGAGAAACCACCGGCAAAATGAAAGTCAGGACAAGCAGAGGGAGGTAAACATGCGCGTCCTGTGCTCTCCACACAGCGCAGAACCGCAAGAAGTGGAGGAGCCTTGTCCACCAGAGAAATTGGAGTGGGGATCAATGAGGAACTGACTTAAAAGAACCGTCAAAACATGGTAAATCAAGTGGGTGGCACAATGGACCTAATGAAATAATAAAGTAAGGTTATGTTTACCACTGCGGCTGCTGGGCGTTGTGCAGGCAGCTGTTGGGACTGATGTGCAAGTCAGTCTGGTTGCCAGTTAGACTACGGTAACATCCCGAGTGATGCAGAAACGCAGCTGTCATGAAGAGGCCCGAGCTGAGGCAGCGAAGTATTCTCTCCATCTTGACTGGAATTTAAAAATATGTACAAATTAAAAATTTACTATAATCAGAAAATATATATGATCTTACGTCAAGCGATCGCTCTCCACACTAGCTACCAACTTTTTGAACAAACCAAGCTACCTAGAAGAGCCAATTGAGTTAAGATGTTTTCTTATCGCAGGAAACAAACGCTTTGTGGATTAACCCGTCAGGCTAATTTGTTCGCTGTTATGAGTTGCCCATATACAAGCGCGCACACCTAGCTACCTAGCGATCACCTACCGAACGGCCAGCATTTCACTACCATATAAGGTCACGGATTTCGGAGCAGCACGAGAATCACGTGATCACTGCGTGTCAACATCATCCGACCCTCCTTGACCAATGGGAGAGGCGTTGCCCATATATGGGATAGGCCGTCTCTCTCTCCGGGAACGGACAACAGAAACGAAGCCGAAGAGAAAGGTCAGTCACGAGCAGAGCGCCAGAGTGGTAGGGCTATGAGTCCCCCGTCGCGTGTTGTGCTATTGCCTGCTACAACCCGCTCGTAACACCGAGAGCGACGACGAGGATTATTAAACCTGCGTGCCTCCTTGTGCCCCCGCATGGCCCCCCTGCTACAACCCGCTCGTAACACCGAGAGCGACGACGAGGATTATTAAACCTGCGTGCCTCCTTGTGCCCCCGCACGGCCCTCCTGCTACAACCCGCTCGTAACACCGAGAGCGACGACGAGGATTACTACACCTGCGGGCCCCCTTGCGCCCTGCGTGCCGCCTTGTGCCCCGGCATGGCACTCCTGCGACGTACCTGCCGGTACTCACCCGGGTACTCCTCCTGCGCGCACCAGCGTCCGCCCGTCCATCCGTCCGCCGCTTCACCGCCGTCCACCACATGAGCACTAATAATACCCCCCCCCTAGTGATTCATGAGCCGATAGATTTATAGCTAACCACCCAGCCTAACCGCTCGTCAGGGCATATTCTGAGCTGTTGTTTGTATTACCTTGTCTACTGCTAATAAACCTGTTTATACCAAATACCTTGTTGTCACTGGATATCGCCTGTAGAGAGACCGAACCCTGTTCAAATAAAGGTTATGTTTACCCCGCCTCCTAGGAGCGAGTCAAACAAGCCTAACACTGGCGCCCAAAGCCTAACATCGCTTTTCGATCTCTTAGAAATTGTTGTCTCCTTTACTATCATAGTGAGAAATATGATATAAATGGGGTTAGAAAGAGAAAACACCACGCCTATACTCAAATATAAAATTTAACCACAAAAGAAATAAAATGTAGACCTTTATGAAACCAAAGTTTCGGGTCACATTTTGAAAAAAATTATGAAACTTTAGGAATTTTTTGTTAATTGTTTTTACATGGAACGACAAAAAAAGTGTAAATATAAAAAATTACAATATAATGTAATACATTTGTCTAATAAAATATGTAAGTGTTTTTACTTTTTACACTAATTTTAATTTAATAAAAAAAACGTAATGTGAGCCATTTTCAAAACTTTTTTATGTTTGTCTGGAAAAATTTAATATTTCAAAAATTATGTTTTCTTTAATTTAAAAAATTGAAAGCGTATTTTATCACCTTTCAAAAACAGTTTTTAGTCATCCTTTACTTACTTCCATCAAGTGCTTTTTCATTGTTTGCAATTCCGAACTTCTTAGTGACCAGCTTCTCCAGGCTGTTCCGAATGTCGCAGACCTTCCTCAGAGCGTCGCAGTTCAGGAACATCTTCTGGCACCAGGTCTTTAATTGTTTCCGGTTTCTGGAAGCCTCCGCCAGATCCGATTGCTTCTTGAAGGCATCGTAGACGTTGAGAAGTGTGATGAGGTCTCCTTCACCGACCTAAAAATATACAGGAAAAATTTTTACACTTAAAACCATTTATTGGATAACCAACACCTCTGTCATATATCACCCAAGTGGTTCACTACGTTTGGTGACTTAGCAGTGGTGCCCAGGTTCATGGGGAGAGGTTTGTCTAGGTCTTAGCGGTGAATGCATTTGCCCACCTACTGCAAGGGGCGGATCGGAAGAGACTGGTTGAAGAAGACCTAACCCCAGAACTCTCCAGCCTAACAGATCTAATCAGCTTTCTCGATCCATCGAAATTTAATTTGTTTTCTATGTTGTTTTAAGTGACTTCATAAGGGTTTTTTCATTGACCTCTTTCAGCTATATTTTTATTCTCGATATGTACTCATTAAAAATTTTTTATTAGTTTTATGTCTTGGGGAAGGATTTTATGGAGTTGTGTTGCAAAGTATATATAGTTTCTTTATCTGAATGTGGTTTTATAAGTTGGAATATTTTTAGTGTTATGCATACACGATCTGCATATCAGTCAGTGGTTGAGTGGGCACCGCGTTTGGGTTCCACCCGGGCGTCCCGTGTTCGATTCCTCGGCTGGCTAAGTCCTCCATCACAACACAAGCAACATTTTCGGCTTTCTGTGGTGGTAGTAAGATATTTTCAAACATTGTTATTATTCGTTATGTTTTCCCGTTTAATTCAGGAATGTTTGTCTTTCTTTTAAAAAAAAAGAAAAAATATGTTATGCATAATTTATCTTGCTCATTTTCCAGCATGCATACTTTTAACAGACTGATTGTACAATAATTTATTGTTGTAAATGTCACACACAAAGGTATATTGGCTGTACACTATCAGATAGGGACGAGTACTTGGATAACAGGTTGGGTAGCGAAATGAGGGAACATGTGTAAGAAGGAGACGCATATAGCTGCGTGAACAAATAGAAAGGTTGGGCATGTTCTTAGGTTTTCACGGCCAAAATTATTTTTGTTATTTATTTTTGGGGTGTTATGCCGTGTTTCGCTACCTCCTTCTTTAGCCAACGTTTCGGACAGCGTTGCAGTGTTGAAATACAAAAAACCCCATTAACATTAATAGAGACGACGGAGCTAAGCTCAATAGTTCTTGGTATCCAGTAATTGACGGCTACACCAAAGTTAAACGCAAAAAACCATGCTGAATTTTTTCTAACACCAGTTCGTAGAGAAATGGAGCTGGCAGCATGGTATCGCTTCGACATACATAAGCAAACACTTTCACCAATATCATTTGCTAATCTGCCCCGATGATGGACACTGTAACGCTGTCCGAAACGTTGGCTAAAGAAGGAGGTAGCGAAACACGGCATAACACCCCAAAAATAGAAAGGTTATTTAGTTGATGTAACCCACCTCAAAGTTATTCCTCTTGACCACCTTGGCGTTGATGGCTTGCTGACCACCGGCTGGTTTGACGAAGACACTCTCAACCTGCATCATGGCCACTATGGAGAGGATCTCATCAGTGCAGCCAAACTCCCCTGAAAAACCAATTTTAAAATGATCATTTTGAATACAGATTTTATTCAGAGTGTGAAGAGACAAACTTAACTTACTTTAACCCCCCCTCCCCTTCACATTGGAGGGGGTAAACATCCCCCAAAGGAGAGTTTTGTGCGACATCTAAAAACGAGTTGTTTCACATTTCTGTGGTTGTTGACCACTCAGGTGTTTTGCGATTGTGCAAGTTTTTTGTCTTAAACGGACTGTCAGATTTATAAAAACTTAGTTCGAAATTAAAGCTCTATAAATAAAACTATATTTCTGAACGTAGCCAAATACTAAAAACTGTTTTTGAAAGGTTATAAAATCAGCTTTCAAATTGTTATATTACAAATAAATATTAACTTTTGTAAATATTG
The DNA here is from genome assembly GCA_936435175.1 of Glyphotaelius pellucidus. NCBI lineage: Eukaryota > Metazoa > Arthropoda > Insecta > Trichoptera > Limnephilidae > Glyphotaelius > Glyphotaelius pellucidus. Next base: position 18,202,472 of record OW386566.1, on the reverse strand, counting down.
AAATTTGGAATGCAAACATAAAAAAATTGTAAAAATGACTCGCGTGATGTTTTTATATGAAAACGATACTAAAATCACGGATTATGTAAAAAAAATACTTATTCTATTGTATAAATGTATAATAAACAATTTTGTCAACTCACTTTTTAACCATTTCATACAATAATATTTAATAAAAAATTAACAATGTGTAACGGCACGTAGGCAATTTGGCAGGTAAAAACTGTTTCTACAAAATAAGTCTTTTTTATGTACTTCTTTGGACAACTTTGAATAGAAATATGAAGCTTGATTCAATATGGATCTTTAACTTTTTATTTTAGGGTTGTCACTAGAACAACAACGGAATTATAACGATTTTTGTGGAAACGCACGCGTTAGTATTATTGTACTTGACTGCTATTGTTATATTGTCGTGAAAACACGCTTACGGGTTGGAGTGGTTAAATTATGTTATTATCCAGCGGCCCACGATGAAATAATAACAGAAATTGAATAGAACTTTCACAGAATTTGAAATTTAATGAATTGTTCAAATTCTATGAAACAACCTAAGATTTTTTTTACATCACATACGCTATAATTAAATGATCCTATGGAAAAACTATTCGGGAATTAATCTGTATTTAAAAAATATTATCCAGTCACTATTATTTATGAAATAAAATAAAATCTACCCAATTTCAACGAATTTCATGTTCAGGACGAATTAATTTACCTGAATGAATCTGTTGCTACAAACATGTATTACATTTAGAAAATTATATATGTATGTAGGTAGGTAGTCCTGTTTAGTAGCTGTAGTAGTGGAGTTTTCAGGACTTAAAGAGACCCACCGCACAGCATCCCTAAACATTACACTCACCACTATTGCATAATATCTTGGCTCGGGAAGGAGGCAGGGGTAACTCGGCCATCTGTTCCCCGAGGGGAGAGGTGAGGGAGCCTCTCTTGTCTATGGCTCTCAGGGCATAGAGAATCTCTACGGCAGAGAGCATTGAGCGGGCCGGGGGCTGGGAGGGGAAGGGGAACCTGCAATAGATAATAAACAAAATATAGAATCTTTAAAAAACCAAAAAAATTAACAATCTACTATAATTAACATTTAAGTAATTTAAAAATAATCAATCTTTTTTTCTTCCTAATTCACATTAATTTAAAATACATCTTTTTCAATTTCGCTTTTGTTTTCATTGAATGAATGTATAAATGAAGTGGAATTTAACCCACTTCCCGACATCAGATCGAGCTGAAACTCAGCAGATAGATTTATTATCGAAGACAATGCATTCTATCAACTTTTGGTGGCAATCACGCACAAACGCAATCACATTTCTCGATGACATTACAGCAGTTAATATACTAAATAGTCAGTCTTATCAAATCGGGATAGCGCGGTTGGCTCCGGTTCCTGGGTGGGAAGGTTCAATCCTCAGTCAAACCAAAAAACAATAAAAAATTTATGTTTTAAGACATTTAAAAATGAATGTACTAAAGGAAAAAAACTTTGTTATTTTACATAATATTGTTTGAATATATTACAATCAACATTCTTTTATTACTTATCATCATTTTAGTCATCCAGTAGAAAACAAAGACTGTGCGGGGTTTAACACTTAAGTATTTAAGTATTAACACTATTTAAGTGTTAAACCATAATATTTTTAATTATCTTATAATATTTTTTATTACGTTAGCTCTCTTGGAAACATTTTATTACAAAACCAAAGAAAACGTGACTCTGGACATTGCTTTTTTCACAAATTTATTTACAAATTCCTTGTACATTGTGTTTTTTTTTACATTAACTCCACAGGCCCTGAGGAAAATAATTTCCCTCAGGGCCTATGTCATGTGGGAGGCTGTGTGGAGGGTATTTTTGAGGAGAGGAAGGAATGAACATTAGTCTTGAAGAGACCCATGTTGTAGGAGGGAGTAAGCACAGAGGACGGCAAATCGTTCCATAGCCGAGCTGTAAAACTCAAGAACGAGTTGAAAAAACGACACATTCTGATGTTATTAATATACCTATGTTGGGCGCGCGTTTGACATGTCTTCCGACTATGCACCGGTGCTAAAGGGATCAATGACGCCAGTTCCTCAGAGCATCTTCCATTAAAATACCGGTAGAACAGGGATAGCATTCCCACCCGATGCCTGTGCTCTAAAGATTGCAATCCGTTCGTTAAGGTGGGAGAGTCTATCAAACGGACCGCCCGTTTCTGCACAGAGTCGAGGGTATTTTTCAAGTATTTTGGAGCTCCAGACCAGAGGTGGCCGCCAAATTCAACCGTGGGACGTACTTGCGATTTGTACAGGTATACCTGCATTCATTGTTTTTAAACCACAGTAGGCAAATTTGGGTAGCAAACGCTTGAGTGGATAAAGAAATAGAAATCTTTACACTCCTTTTTCCGTTTGTCTGCTCCTTGTGTCCAAACCAAGTGAGGCACGGAACAAGCATAGATTGAATGCTGTAGAAATGAGATCCCTGAGGAATATGTGAGCTAAAACCATGTTGGACAGTGTTAGGAATGTGGAGATCTTGAAAGACTAACCTGAGAATATTGTCGATTCCGAGAGCTTTGAGCTGAAGCACGATTCCTGAGAGATCGGTCCGCTGTATTTCTGGTGGCACGTTGACCATCAGCTTCTCATACTCTTCTTCTGAATATAATCTGCAATCAAATGTGGATTTGTAACTTCTCAAAAGCATTAAGATATAGAAAGATCGGACTGTGTTTCACGGCCAAAAGTGTCTTCACTTCAGACGTGGAAAGTGCCGGCATACAAAAGAGTGAGGCAAAGAGGGGACTTTGCTTTTCCACGTCACTTGTTATGCAAAATGTCGCTCGTTTTGGAGCCATTTTTTACAATATATTTTGCTGGTTTTGAGAGGTGCTTTTTAAGCGAGATTATATCTTATACTGTATATCAACACATACATATATTCTCTATAATCCAAACAATTAAAATCCATATCTTATACTGTATATCAACACATACATATATTCTCTATAATCCAAACAATTAAAATCCATATCTTATACTGTATATCAACACATACATATATTCTCTATAATCCAAACAATTAAAATCCATATCTTACACTGTATATCAACACATACATATATTCTCTATAATCCAAACAATTAAAATCCATATCTTATACTGTATATCAACACATACATATATTCTCTATAATCCAAACAATTAAAATCCATATCTTATACTGTATATCAACACATACATATATTCTCTATAATCCAAACAATTAAAATCCATATCTTACACTGTATATCAACACATACATATATTCTCTATAATCCAAACAATTAAAATCCATATCTTATACTGTATATCAACACATACATATATTCTCTATAATCCAAACAATTAAAATCCATATCTTATACTGTATATCAACACATACATATATTCTCTATAATCCAAACAATTAAAATCCATATCTTATACTGTATATCAACACATACATATATTCTCTATAATCCAAACAATTAAAATCCATATCTTATACTGTATATCAACACATACATATATTCTCTATAATCCAAACAATTAAAATCCATATCTTATACTGTATATCAACACATACATATATTCTCTATAATCCAAACAATTAAAATCCGAGTCTGTTCGGTTATGAATTTTTGGATTACTGGAATATTTAAGAAAAGGCTGGATTTACGGAACATTTGACAGTTTGACTTTTTCTGGAACCTTTTAATGCTTTTTTCTTTGTGCACTTTGCAACTGCCTGTAGTCAGTGAGACTATGGCATCCCCAATTGGGGTTTGTTGTGAGGCCGAAGATAGTGGGGAAGGGAAGGAGATGGGGAAGAGGAAGTTCAAACCTGGCTATTGAGATCTAGTCATATCTAAACATGGCTAAAGCCATTTCAAACAATGTTTAAATTCTGAAAGATAGTCTTACACTAGGGCGATGCTGAGAGTATCTTCCATTCTGGAACGTAATGCAAAATATACCTTAAATTGCAAAAGTACACAAATCAATCAAATAAAAATGACTTGCTCATGCCGGGATTTGAAGCCGGGATCTCTAGTCTAGTCGACCACGGAGACCATCATAGGTACTTTTTACCTTTCAAATGGGATACTGTGGATTTACCACTATTATATACCCTTTCTAACTTCTTACAACTCACTCCACTAAAGCATCATCATCATCTCGGTACATCAGTTGCCTTTAAGCTCAGCTTGGTTGGAATGTCAAACTTAGCATGACTGTATAAATCCGGCATAGATTGTAAGCCCAGATTTCACCAATATTACATGTTTTGTCTACGATTTTAAAAGTTGAAAACATTTTTTATATATTATTTCAACACGTCAATGACCGCAGTTTATTTTTATACAAACTTAATTTACGAGTTGTTTTTTGATAAAGTTCCCCACATCAATCAACGTGGTGCTATGCGCGATAAAACAAATTGCTAATAGTATTTGTTTTTCTGAAGTCAGTGCCACTATTCATGAAATTGTGACAAACTGACCACTGAAAACAAACTTTTTTCTTCATTGGTTAATGTCTTATGTTTTCCACACAGCCCTCGTCACCCGGTGGTTTGGATAACTGGAGGTTCGGGTTACAGTGGGTTCGGAGTACAGAGACTGTATCACGTCCAGAAGGTGGGTGTTGTTGGCTCTCTGTGCAGCACAAGACCATGAGGAATGGGGGCCTGGGGTCACAACTCAAGAAGAAGATACCAAAATGGATGTTATCAATATAATTATGTTTTTTAAAGTGTACCTGTAACATTTCCCGTGTGTAACTCGGCCCGCCCTACCGGCTCTCTGGATAGCGTTGGCCTGTGAAATGGGACACAGAATCAAGTTCTCAAAGGACGCACTGGGGTCCAGGTAGCGCACCTTGTGGAAACCACAGTCAATCACTGCAAATAAATACATAAAACAAAAATGTTTTAATAACCACTGGAGTGATTTTTGTCATATATTGGTGCCATTTTAAATGTCTCCGATTGCTTTTCGGATAAAAAAGACAATTATCTCCTTGATTCGGCAAATCTTTTTTTTTTTATATTTGCAGCTCTCACATATGTTATTTTGGACTTAAAACGAAGCCATTGAAATGCTTTATCTATTATGATCATTGATGTTGCAAATCCGAACTTCGTACACTATTTTATAACGATGTTAACAATAAATTTTTAAAAATTTTTTTCATGCAGAATTTCTGATCAGCTGTTTACTGTTAAAATTAAATCGGAAAAATTATTATTATTAACACCTTAAATGTTCTTTGATTCTTATGTCGAAATTACGAGTTTTTTCCGATATAAAATGAGAAACAGTCATTTCATTTGAGTTTTTGTTCCGGAATTAGTAAATTTATATTCTTTGTCCTACCATAACACTTAGTAATAATACATTGTACCCACGCGAGAGACGCTTGTACTTTTCCCAATTTAAGCTTATAAAACTTTTCCCAGCCTTCTTTCCCTTAGCCTTTTCTTTCCCTTTCTTGCCCCTCACACTTCAACATCAATACCTTCCCGAAATATAAATTCCATAGTTCCATAATTCATACGAATGATATCGAAAAAATATTAAAGTATTAAAAAATGTTGGTACATTAATCAAATCTTTAAATTTTTATTGCGAAAACCACAAAAGCTTTTAGTAAATTACCACTAATTCTAATGTGTTTTATCTGAACAATTCATGTATCGGGGCCCCTGAGGGTAGTGTAGGTACAACTACAGTCAGTACTCTAATTACTAAAAACTTTAGGGTGTGGAGCGTGGAGCAGACCTTGACAAGCAGACGTGGAGAGACTAATATACATGTATACATTGCCTTATAAGTAGTTCATCATGTTGATATACGAGAGAGACTGAAATCTGATGCTTATTACGTGACCTAATAAAGGAACAATAGAGGGTACGGTTTGAGTAGGTCAGGGCTATGGGGCCAAATATTAATATCTCGTAAATACGCAATTTGTATTTTACTCCTGTGCTGTTTTGTATGACACAACTTGTAGAAACTTTCTATGCTTATAATTAAGGAATTTAAATATAGTTAGGTGTTTTGTAAATCGGTAACATCTGTTATTTATTTTACTAGTTAGTTTCCGGCACGCATTACACTGCCACTAAGAAAGTGAAAAGGTTTCTCCCTACGTGTCCTTTCCCATTCGTCCCCGTTCCCTTTAAGCTTCCCATTCCCTTCCCGCGACCCTTTCCCCTCCCGCGTTCCCACTCCTGGTCCCCTCTCCTGCAAACCTTCCACCTTTGTTCCCCTCCCCCCTCATGGATGACCCTTCCCCCTCTGCCCGCTGAAGTATATGAAATACACAAAATTTTGAAACATTGCATTTTTTCAAACAAATTTCATCACGCCAGAGTTCACCAATATATATAGAAACCTTCACGGGCTTGCGTTTAACAACTCACCAAAGTTTCATCGCAATCGGATGGATAGTATAGAAAATAATTTCGTAACGCCAGAGCTCACCATCGCGGGAATATCAGAAAGCTCACCATCATTATCATAGAAACCATCGCGGGCATGCGCACATCGGATCACCACAGTTATCCCAATAGGATGAATGGTTTAGGAACGCATACGGGACAAACAAAGATACCTTCATTTTCATGGAAGTTACCTATTATGGTGGCCTATAAATTTAGAATAATTCATTTAAATTACAACAATTGTCGGTGTTCACATACTATTAGTTGTAAGAGTATCGGGGTGTCCGTAATCGGGATACTTTAGTTGCACGACAGTTGCGCTGCAACACTTGCGGGCATAAAAACACATTATTTGTCGGTCTCCTGCCTCCAGAAGGCCGTCAGGAGGGTCTCCGTCCAGTCAGCCAGTCAGAAGAGACTCCGAGAATAATCTCTCAGCATTCAGAACTGAAACGTTTCTCGAAATGGCTTTAGCCGTGTTTGGTGAACAGATCTGAATAGCCAGGTATTTCCCCATCTTTCTCTTCCAATCTCCTTCCCATCCCCATTACCTTCAGTCTCACACGCTCCAGACGGGAACAGCTGGAAATCTTGTGAGACATTCACACGCGGTAAAAGTGAAACAAGTAAGTCGCTTTATTTTATTGTTTCATTATCAATTATACCACAGACAATATATAGAAATCGAAAATATTCTAAGTTGACTCATATATATATTTTTTTTGTAAATCCTACAAATATGAGGTAAACGGTATATGAAAATATGAGGTGTACAGGTTAATTCATTGACTATATAGCACTGCAATAAGTTTTTATGTCTCTATGTTAAAATTCGAAGGTGTGATTTTTTTACTGTTGGCGAAAAATTTAAAAAATGATCTTCTGAAAATCTCGAGCAAACGGAGAGAATGTTTTAAGTCACTCCGGTGGATACGGACAAGATTTTACATGATGTAGCTCTATAATTACAGTGAAACCCTCTTAAGAAGTTTCGTGGCTTAAGAAGTTTGATTTTTTCGGTCCCTTGGTTCAAAATTGACCCAATTTTTCCCACATAAAAGGTTTTCCTGCTTAAGAAGCTGTTGTTTTTTCCGGTCCCTTGAAAACTTCTGAGGGAAGTGGAAGAGGAGAGAAATTTTTTTCTTTATGTGGCACTACAAAGCGTGCCGGGTACTCGCTAGTTATAAATAAAATTTAAAAAACATGAAAAGATTAATAAACAATAATCTAATAAAATAATTTTACAAATCTAGAACGGGAAAAACTTTCAGTATCACCCAGGTGATGCAATGATTTTATTTGGAAGCAATTTATGAAATGCATGTGATACAATGCAGAAACGGGCGGTCCGGTTGATACTGTAACAAATGGGTTGCAATCTTTGGTGTACAAACAATGTGTGGGAATTCTGTCTTTTTTCAAATGGCATTTCAATGAAAAATGCTCCAAGACGCTCCAAATCTCTTCAAGATCCAAGTTCATTTCTTTCTCGGGTGAAGTTAGCATATAAATTGTAGTAACTCTGTGTTTGTCTCAAACTCTTGATAAAAGCTCTGGGATCAACAAAACACTTTATTGTGACAAATTATCAATGAGCTCTGATTTCTTATTTAGCTGGCGGTTGAAATAATCTGGACCCCGACCTCAAGGTTCCCACAGTATTTATAATACTCTATACCTACATTATGGACAGCTAAGTGCCATCTATGGGTAAGCTCTTACACTAATATATTACAGAAATAAAACAGAAATTATATCAATAACTAACCGTAACTAATGCCCGGAATAGTAACCGAAGTCTCGGCAATGTTAGTCGCTATGACAACCTTCCTGCAACCCTGTTTGACACTCTGAAACGCCTTCAGCTGCTTGTAGGCAGGCAGCCCACCGTATAGCGGGAAAACTGACAGCTCGTAAGCCGCCATCTTGGATTCAAGATGGCGCCCCGTGACACGCTTGTTGTTGTCGGCTGCGTAGTCTTCTAGGAGACGGGTAGCTGATATAACTTCATCCTGGTGACAAAAAATAATAAGTAAGTATCGATATATTCTAAATCAAGTAGTACATACCTGTTAAAAATCATGGTATGTATTAATTTATTTATTTATTTACGGACCAATAGTCCATTAATAATATAACAATAAAACAAATAAATAAAAAAAGAGATAATAATGAAAGGAAAGTACATATAAATGAAGAGCATTGACAAATTATAATATAAAAGAACTATAATATAAAGAATAGAAGACAACTACAAGTCAAAGCTTGAAGATGGATTTAAAAAACTTTAAAAATTACACATTTCATATCGACTGCCGAAAGTCATTTAGGCTAACACCAAAAAATTCAATGCTTTGACTTGCATTGACAATTCTCGACATTCTGGATAAAGGAGAATGATATCCATAATTAGTGTTGATTGAGGAACAGCAATTCATTATTTCGGAGTCTACGGGAAGGGATGTTTAACTGGATGAGTTGTAGCAAAGCAGGTTTGTCAGTAATACTGTTGATAATTTTGAAAATGCAAAATAGATCATTGTCCTTTCTACGTTTTTCTAAAGAAGAAATGTTTAAATTTTGTTCAATTTCATCATACGAGTACTTGTCTCTTTCAAGTCCTAATCTCCAAGCAATTCCTCGTAGGAAGCGATGTTGTACAGATACGATGTGACAAATGCCGACAGCATAGAAACCAAATGACACTAGCATATTCAAGATGAGGGCGAACCAGAGAACAGTAAAGAGTTTTAAGTGCACTTATATGTTTAAAGTCAGAGGTAATTTTATAGAGGGGTGTCTGAATTTTTGACAATTCTGTAATATGCAGCAATTTCGTGTTTAAATATATTATTACATTTAGGCAGGTACTTTATCGCTTGTCTGAGATCTTCACACAATTGGTTTCAATTTTGAAAATGACACTTATTTAAGCAAATTTAACTTAATTCAACCAGAGTTACGCAGAATGCACAGACAACTGAAATTAGTATTTTTGATGGTCAATGTAGTAGCAGCCAATTTGGTTTCAAAATGGACGCCAGTCAGTTTTTGAATAGCTTTTTAAGAAAAGGGAAACGATACATAAATTCATCACATAAAATAGGAGGCAAATAAATTGTTAATTATAATTAAATTATAACATTAAAAAATGTATGTCATTCTCGTAGTGTGATTCCCGCTAATATAGATTCAAGATGGCGACCAGTGATAAGCTTTTAGTTGGAATAAAGAAATTATCAATATCTATCACAAAGTTTATTTGGTTCAACAGGCGGCCATTTTGGATTGAAGATGGCGGCCAGTGATAAGCTTTTTGTAGGAATAAAGAAAGTATCAATATCTATCACAAAGTTTATTTGATTCTAGTAGGCGGCCATTTTGGATTTATGACGGCAGCCAGTGATAAGCTTTTCGTAGGAATAAAGAAAGTATCAATATCTATCACAAAGTTTATTTGGTTCAAGTAGGCGGCCATTTTGGATTGAAGATGGCGGCCAGTGATAAGCTTTTTGTAGGAATAAAGAAAGTATCAATATCTATCACAAAGTTTATTTGGTTCAAGTAGGCGGCCATTTTGGATTGAAGATGGCGGCCAGTGATAAGCTTTTTGTAGGAATAAAGAAAGTATCAATATCTATCACAAAGTTTATTTGGTTCAAGTAGGCGGCCATTTTGGATTGAAGATGGCGGCCAGTGATAAGCTTTTTGTAGGAATAAAGAAAGTATCAATATCTATCACAAAGTTTATTTGGTTCAAGTAGGCGGCCATTTTGGATTGAAGATGGCGGCCAGTGATAAGCTTTTTGTAGGAATAAAGAAAGTATCAATATCTATCACAAAGTTTATTTGGTTCAAGTAGGCGGCCATTTTGGATTGAAGATGGCGGCCAGTGATAAGCTTTTTGTAGGAATAAAGAAAGTATCAATATCTATCACAAAGTTTATTTGGTTCAAGTAGGCGGCCATTTTGGATTGAAGATGGCGGCCAGTGATAAGCTTTTTGTAGGAATAAAGAAAGTATCAATATCTATCACAAAGTTTATTTGGTTCAAGTAGGCGGCCATTTTGGATTGAAGATGGCGGCCAGTGATAAGCTTTTTGTAGGAATAAAGAAAGTATCAATATCTATCACAAAGTTTATTTGATTCTAGTAGGCGGCCATTTTGGATTTATGATGGCAGCCAGTGATAAGCTTTTTGTGGGAATAAAGAAAGTATTAATATCCATTACAAAAAATCCAAAATGGCACCCTACATGGAATCAAGATGGCCGCCAGTGATAAACTCATTGTAGTCTTATAACCACTGGAGTAGTGACCACGCGAAATAAATAAATTTGCCTCGATTGCTCAAGATTTCCAAAAGATCATTTTTAAAACTTTTCGCCACCATGAAAAAAATCATACCTTTGAATTTTAACATGGATACATAAAAACTTATTGTAGTGCTATATAGCCAATGAATTAATCTGTATTTTTGTTATTTATTTTTGGGGTGTTATGGCGTGTTGCGCTACCTCCTTCTTTAGCCAATGTTTCGGACAGCGTTACAGTGTCCATCATCAGGGCAGATGAGCCCTGCCTCACTCATCTGCCCTGATGATGGACACCGTAACTGTCCGAAACGTTGGCTAAAGAAGGAGGTAGCGCAACACGGCATAACACCCCAAAAATAAATAACAAAAATACTTTTGGTCGTGAAAACCTAAAATCATACCTAATCTGTATTTTACCATTTCTCTCATATTTGTAGGATTTATAAAAAAATATATAAAAAAATTGTTAAGTTTATAACCGCGCGAATCCTGCGTGTTTGTTACTTTGAAACTCCGTGAGAGGTACTTATTCGAGCCAACATGGAATATTTTCGATTTCTGTATGTTGTCTGTGTTATAATTGAAAATGAAATGTGTGTATCCATGGAAAAAGGACTTAATTTTAACAGTAAACAGCTGATCAGAAATTCTGCATGAAAAAAATATTTTAAAAATTTATTTTTAACATCGTTCTAAAGTAGTCTACAAAGTTCGGATTTGCGACATCTATGGCCATAATAGATAAAGCATTTCAATAGCTTCGTTTTAAAATAAATGGCTGGTCATGGAAATTTTTTACAAAATTACAATAAATGTTTTACAAATGGTAGGAAAATGTGGTCAAATTTTGGACTGCTGTCAATCGCAGAAAAATAAAAGTGGTCCATTTTTCGACCATAATCGCTCCAGTAGCTAAGAGATGGGAAAAGGAAGCATGTGACTTGATTCTTAGTAAAGAAAACATTGATATTGGATCTGGTGGCAGAATGTGGTGGAAATGTTTCTTGCCTGTCCGGTGAGAAAAGCCAAGATGTCGCCGAATGGTTCCTTCTCGTGAATTTTAATGATGGTATCCACTGTTGCCTTTATGTAGTCAGCTACTGGCTCTGGAAACAAAAATATTACAAGTGAAATAACAAACATTCGAGACACAATGAATTATTTATAACACTTCCATTAAATACATTAAACAATATCAGTACTGGCAGTGCATTGTTTTGGCATGACATTCTATTAAACCCTTTCAATACCAAATTACAGAAACTTAATCAAGTCAATTTTGGCAGAACATTCTATTGAAGTGTGTAAATTTTGGTAAAGAATAAGGAACTGCAGTCCTTTTTTTATTTTTTTTAAACTTCTAACTTAAATAACTGCATATTTATTTTTATTTTTATAGTTAGTTTTAATAGTTAAAATAAATGTCAAAGTTTTAATTTTTCAAGATCCACCGAAAACCACCGTATCGTATACCAATGTTGTCATTTTGTATGGAAAATCAGAGGCGTTTTTTATTCAAGATTAACTGCTTTTAGTATAGAAAAACATTAGGTAAAATGTCAACATCTCATAGCTACTGTTATTGTATTGTACCAAATGCAATAATACATCTGTGACCGCACCTGATAAACACTTTATTAGTGTTACTCAATCTGTATTATTAATATTATATGTAGGCAATGTAGAGTTCCGAGCGGGACGTGCCCCGCGCCACTTCAGGCCGCTGCGCAGAAAAGTCTCACAGTGAACTGCGCTGTAAACCGTTAACTTATATTTTTTTAAAGTCATAATATTTTTCACTGGAGTTCCTTATTGTATGTATTGAGTTCTGTAGGAAAACCTTATGGGAGTATTGAATTACTCTGTGTCAGAGGTGGCTTGGGCATGTACTAAGAATGCCTGATGACCGAATTCCGAGGAAGATACTAAGGGCGATTCCAGAGGGTAGACGTCCAGTGGGCCGCCCCAGACACAGCTGGGCGAGGCAACTCCAGAAACTGTGTGACGAGAGGATGGGACTGCCATGGACGGGGGCCGAACAGTCTGCACAAGGCAGGGACGTAAGGAGCCATGTCGATGCAATAGGTCCCCGACCCGAATAGGATAAGGGGATGAAGATGATGATGACGAACGTCTCTAAACGGCCCAACACTGATTCTAACTTCTGTTGATGGTGTCCTATTACTATTTTTTTTTTTTTTTTTTTCAAGAGCGGAGACGGTTTACATAAATAATGTTCCCGTGAGCACTTAGGCCGTAGACCCATTGTGCTATCTCCCATTTTACCTCATTCCTTTGACAGTAATCCAGTCCCTTTTACAAAGTTCACCAGGATTGTCATTGGAAACGAAGCTATGTCTTCTGGTTCGACAATGTGTCTTCCCAGGTCTCATTTCTCCTCTTCACTCCTCCGCGGTTCCCTGAAGGCCCCACGAGGGAAGAGGGCTTCATCTCTTCTCTCCATTCCTTAGTTCCCTGAAGGCTCCACGATGGAGAGTTCACCTCCCCTTGGTTCCCTAAAGGCCCCACAAGAGAAGAGCCCCACTCCACCTTGGCTCCCCGAGGGCACCAGGAGGGAAGAGGACTTATCTCTCCTCTTCACTCCTCCTTGGTTCCCTAAAGGCCCCATAAGAAAGAGTTCACGGAGATGGCCTCATTTCTCCTTTTCACTCCTACATGGTTCCCTGAAGGCCCCACATGGAAAGAGGACATCATCTCTCCACTTCACTCCTCCTTGGTTCCCCAAAGGCCCCGTGCCGGAAGAGTGCCCTTCCCCTTGGTTCCGTGAAGGCCCCACAAGGGAAGGGTTCATGGAGGTGGCCTCAGCTCTCCTCTCCACGGCTTCTCCTCTTGGTTCCTACTAAGAGCCCCAGGAAGAAAGTCCACAGAGGCGGCCTCAGCACTCCTAGGTTCCTAAAAGGCCCCTAGTTTTCGAATGGTCCAATTTTTTGTCCCACGAGTGACCAGGGAAATAGAAGGTCCACTCCAGCAGAGCCCCGAATGTTGGAGTAAGGTCTAAATACTCCGAGATGCGACCTTGTTTCTCGGAGGCACCGTTCTTGACACTGTTCCCCAGGACATTCAGCCTGAGCACGGTAGCTCACACCTTGGCTTGGGATGGCTATTGCAGGTTTGTGTTTCCACTCCCTGAGCGATGGGTTCGCCACACTCCCTACGCTACCTATTACTATTAAAGTAGGCTATAATTTTGGACAATACTTTGATAGTTGGGATGTAGTGAGTACTATATAAAAAAAATATATCGTTCAAATGGACATATTATTTTCAAAAATATATTGGAACAAATTCCTTGTTTTTTGGATTTCTTATTTTTGCCCGCCTGAAGTGTGTTAATCAGACGGACCGCCCTCCTTTGCAAGGAATCAAGTATTGTGGGGCTCAGAGGTGGGTCCCATATTCAATTTTTGGGTGTACTTGAATTAGTAAAGGATTAGCGGCTGGTCACTAGTGAATAATCGGATGGCCCTATCCTACAAGACAACCCAGTTTCTAGGAAGCCACACTTCTATGGAGCCCCGATACTTGAGCCATTCTGATATTGTGTAGGGTGCTTCCATCAAATTTCACCAGACAGTCGTTGATCAACCCTCTTCTTTCCCCTTACTATTCAAAATCAGTCTTTATAAGGATAAGACATGTCAGGGGCATAATCTTCTTATATTTAAAAATCCATATTGGTTTGATAAGTTTTTAGATTTTTCACAGCCAAAAGTATTTTCGTTATTTGTTTTCGGGGAGTTATGCCATGTTGCGCTCCTTCTTTAGACAACGTTTCGGACAGCGTTACAGTGTCCATCATCAGCTCATATGTATAATTGTTAGTGGTGAAATGTGTGCTTATGTACTTGGAAGCAATACCGTGTTGCCAGCTCCACTCCACTGCGAGCTGGTATTACAGTATACTTCAGAATAGTTGTAGATTTCACTTGTCTCCGTAATCAGGCGTAGAACTGATTCCAAAAAACCTGTTCCTCGAATCCACTGTCATCTAGTGATCCCTAGTCACCGGTAGAAAGTAGCCGAGACAGGTAATGGCGTAGGAACTGGTTCCAATGTAACTTGCTCCTCAAATCCATTGTCATCTAGTGATCGCTAGTCACCGGTATAGTTCCAAGTACATAAGCACAGATTTCACCACTAACAATTACACATCTGCCCTGATGATGGACACTGTAACGCTGCCCGAAACGTTGGCTAAAGAAGGAGGTAGCGCAACACGGCTGTTTAATTTAAATTAGCTAAGGCTCACACCTCTCCAGACATTTCGATTTGTTGGTTTGTTTAAAGTCAATTAATTAACAAATGAAATTATCAATAGATGTCAGGAGACGCAAACTCTCTTCAGACAAGACCGATATAAAAGGCCTGTGTTTAGGTTTTTTCCTTCTCTTTTCACCATCCTAACTTCTTAATAAGTAACAGTAAAATCCTTGGTCTGTCTTGGGTAGTTTGGGTCTCCGAAATTATTCACAATGTAATTGGGAATAAAGCAAAATAAAATGTCACGAGTCCTTTGAAAGTTTCCTGAAGCTGCCTTATTATTGTACGAAGTTCCTTCCTCCAAAACAAAACATATGTGGCGAAAATAAAATGTCACGAGTCCTTTGAAAGTTTCCTGAAGCTGCCTTATTATTGTACGAAGTTCCTTCCTCCAAAACAAAACATATGGTCCTTCGAGCCGGATAATTTAACGCGAGTGATTAAATTAGTAAAGAAGAACCAGCACTGAAAAAAGGAACAGCCAACATGCAGTTTCCAGCATCCAGCAAGCAGCAGAGGCCATCAGCGATAAAAAAGGGCAAGTGACCAATCCATATCCATACTATCTACCTTACCATTAAAATCCTTAAAAGCAAAAAAAATCAATGACATCAATATTGTGCATTACTCAAAAAAAATTGTTGCAAGCCGGTATGACAAAATTATTGACAAAATTATTGATTATTGACAAAAACTACAGCAATGTTTTAAATTTCGAGATTTATAAAGTTTGTTTGAAATTTTTATTTTAAATTAGCCGCGAAGTCAATAAAGCAGTTTTTGTTGGAAATGCTCTATGGGCGATTGAATAAAAATCAACGGGATTCATCTATGATTAACGACGTTGGTAAATTATTATTATTGTTATTGTTGTCTCGTGACAGTTCGTGAAGTAAATAACTAAAATTTGGGAAGTTATCAGTGCGTATATTATATGATTAATAGTGATTAAACGGTGATTGCGATAAAATAATTGGATAACTCTGTAAATTGTAAGTACACATCTGATTAATCAAAATGGATTTAAAAACGCTGATCGCTCAACGGGGCGTTTGTAAAGGCAAGATGACAAGGTTCAGAGAATTTTTAAACAAAGATTCACTGACGCAAAGCGAACTAGAATTGCGTATAAAGCGTTTCGAACCTTTGCTAGATAATTTTGAAGAAATTCAAGATAGAATAGAGGCATTATCTCCAGACGATGTTGAAGGCGACCGAGCGAGCTTTGAAAATGATTATTTTTGTATATTGGCCAGCGCAAAAGAGAGGTTAGCTAAAAAGGATTCTGCAATCACGGCGAATAACAATATTAAATTACCGATAATTGGGTTAATGGTTAAGGTTTCTCATATTTACATGCAGGAACGCAGGCATTGTTAGCGTTAATAAGAATGAAATACTGGCCAATTATGGGTAAAAACTTAATTAAAAAGGTTCTGAAATACTGTATTGTATGTTTTAGGTGTAACCCGAAAACAGAGCAACAGCTGATGGCGGACTTACCGACCGAAAGAATAACGGAAGGTCGCCCGTTTCAATTATCCGGCGTGGACTACTGCGGACCCATTATGATTAAATCAGGTGTCAGCCGTAAGACTCACAGCGTAAAATCTTATATATGTCTATTTATATGTATGGTAACCAAAGCTATACATCTAGAAGTAGTAATGTCTTTAAGCACTGATAGCTTCCTAAATGCGTTTAAGCGTTTCATCTCGCGAAGAGGGAAACCCAGTAAAATGTTTTCAGATAACGCCACGAACTTTCGGGGCGCGAATAACGAATCGAGGGAAATCTATGAATTTTTGAAGAATTCAAATGAAAAAATCGATAAATACTTAGCCAATTTATCCATTCGGTGGCATTTTATACCCGCAAGGGCTCCGCACTTTGGGGGACTGTGGGAAGCAGGGGTCAAATCAGTAAAATACCACTTGAAGAGGGTGGCAAATGCTTCATTACTAACATATGAGGAATTCAGCACTGTGTTATGTCAAATTGAATCATGCTTGAACTCCCGTCCTCTCTGTCCGCTGTCCAATGACCCCCAAGACCTAAATCCTCTGACTCCTGGTCACTTTCTCATTGGAACGAGTTTAGCAGCGATCCCGGAGCAGAATTTGCAGAATGTGGCAGTCAATAGATTGAATCATTACCAAAAATTAAATCAACTAATACAGTCGTTTTGGTCGAGGTGGCGCAAGGAGTACTTGGCTGAGCTGCAGACCCGGACGAAATGGACTGGCAACCACCAAAGGCAGCTGCAACCAGGCCAAATGGTCATTTTGAAGGAAGATAATGAGCCTCCTTGCTTTTGGAGGCTAGGACGAGTGCACGCTGTACACCCGGGGCCCGATGGAAGAGTACGAGTAGCTACCATCATCACAGGACAGGGAACGGTTCAGAGGGCAATATCAAAACTATGCCTGCTGCCAATTGAGGACAACAAATGCGGAGACCATCTACCCGAGATAGACCAAGGAATATAAGAAGCAACCCGGCAGCGCCTGTGCACAGTGCGGCGCCCACAAGCAAAGGAAAATAAATGGATGGAGCTGGGTGTTTGTTTTTATAATCAGACTTTAATGATAAATTCGCTTTTGTGAATAAAAGTGAAAGGCAATAATAAATTCGCTTGTGTAAATAAAAGTGAAAAACAATGATAAATTCGCTTGTAGAAAAGTGGAAAATACAATTAAAATAAAAAAAGTGCAAATAAATAAAGATGGTGGAGGTCGTGACCTCTTGTGAAAACTCATATGAAAATTAAAGGTCATAATCTAGCCAAAGGAAAATGAATGAACACTGCAAGTGCCCATTTAAATGTATATAATAAAATTAGCTGTCCTGGAAGGAAGACCTGGTCCAATCCGCATGGCATTGTGTTTGTCCTAAAATTAAATGTTTAATAATTGTAGAACTTATTGATTTTAATGTTAATCGTTAACTTAATCTTTAGCTTTAATGTTTAACTGGAGCATGTAAAATATGAAATGGTTAGTTAATTTAATCTGGTGTGAAGCAGTTAAAGTTGTTTGAGTTATCTTTAGTAGTATAAGTGAGATATTTTAATTATTATATTCTATTTGTGTAAAAAAAAAACTCTGGCCTTTACCGTTTTTTGGGCGGGAATATGTTTAATTTAAATTAGCTAAGGCTCACACCTCTCCAGACATTTCGATTTGTTGGTTTGTTTAAAGTCAATTAATTAACAAATGAAATTATCAATAGATGTCAGGAGACGCAAGCTCTCTTCAGACAAGACCGATATAAAAGGCCTGTGTTTAGGTTTTTTCCTTCTCTTTTCACCATCCTAACTTCTTAATAAGTAACAGTAAAATCCTTGGTCTGTCTTGGGTAGTTTGGGTCTCCGAAATTATTCACAATGTAATTGGGAATAAAGCAAAATAAAATGTCACGAGTCCTTTGAAAGTTTCCTGAAGCTGCCTTATTATTGTACGAAGTTCCTTCCTCCAAAACAAAACATATGTGGCGAAAATAAAATGTCACGAGTCCTTTGAAAGTTTCCTGAAGCTGCCTTATTATTGTACGAAGTTCCTTCCTCCAAAACAAAACAACGGCATAACACCCCAAAAACAAATAACGACAATATTTGTTTGTTTGTACTTTATTCGCTGCCATATCGTTCATCCTATTGCGATGAAACTTTGGTGATTTGGATGAACCCGCGAAGGTTATAGGCTATAATGGTAAGCTCTGGCGTTATGAAATTTGTATGAAAAAATTACCACAGGTAGTGCGCGAATGGTTTGAAAATGTGTGTATTTCATATTTCATTATTTTCAGGGAGGGGGAGGGTAACGAAGGAGATGGGGCCTGCAGGAGGGGTGATGAGGAAAGGAAAAGCGGGGAAGGTGGAAGGGGAACGCGGGAGGGGAAGGAGATGCGGAAGGGGAACAGCGACGCTTGGGAAAGGACATGCAGGGAAAAACTATTTATTTCATTGAATGGCATTGCAACGCATGCCGGGTACCCTCTAGTATATTATGATAAAAAGCAGCATCAGGTTGCAATAAAACCAAAACTAAAATTACCTTTGCTATAAAACACATCTACCGGATGCATTCTCCCGTCCACTGACAGAATGGCGGCGGTAGGGCCTTCCTTCTCCCCACCAACGTTCTCCTTCTCCTTCTTCTTGTTACTGCTGTTGAGATTGAAGAAGTCACGGAGGTGTTCTGCATCCATGGTGGCAGAAGATACAATCAGTTTGAGATGTTTTCTTTTCTGAAATCATAAAGCAATATAGTTTAAAAAATGGTGTCTTGCCTCAATTATGTAAATCTTTAGTCAGTCATTTGTTTGGCCCGGGTCACAAAATGGAAACACAAAATATGCATTGTTTTGAGGTTACCTAAATTCCTAAATACCTTCACTGTTATTTATTTTTTTATTTACTCTATTTTACGCCCGTAGGGCTTTTGGGTTGTCCTTCTTTTTAACCTACATAACTTTTACCAATCTGTCACATTTCCACCAATCTGTCACATTTTGTTTTTACTATAAATGAATTCTCTCTGGATCTCAGAGGGGAAATTGTAGCAAGGGGGGAAGGAGGCCTAAAATGCCTATTGGGGGTGACAAACACGAGCTGCGTGTATACCTATTTCGAATGACAACCCACATGACAAAATTAACGTACAACATTAAAGTTGTAGGAGACAAGTTTTTAAGATTTTTAAAAATATTTTATTAAACATCATTAAAAATAATAATCGCTGTTACTTGATAGGTTATACTTTTGGGGTTTAAAAATTGTTTTATGTTTTATGTCGTCATGTCAGTTTTTTGTAACATTATAGAATATAAGCAAGTCGAGGTGGCAGAAGACAACTGGTATTACCGGAAGTTTAAAACGTGTCTCCACCATGAAAGACCTTGGAATCATGTTTGATAGTAGGCTGACATTTCATACTCATATTCAGATGACTTGTAGCACTTCATTGAGAATGCTGGGCTTTGTTCTGCTACTGCAACGAATTTTAGAGACTCTCATAATTTTATTCAATTCCTTAGGAAGGAGTAGACTTGAAAGTGGGTCGGTAATTTGGACTCCACACCAAGCAAAATATTCCCTCATGTTAGAGAGAGTTCAGAAGAAATTTCTGAGATTTCTGTACATGAGGGAGTATGGCTATTATCCGTAGCCCTATCCTAGCGACTTTCTTTTAGCGGTATGCTCGGAATGAACCATCTACGGGTCAGAAGGGATGTACACATTGCTACACATTTCTTCAGATTGATCCGCGATGGTTTTAAAACTCAGCTATCATGGAGAGCATTCATTTCTATGTTCCCGATGGGTATCTTCGCCACTGACAGCATAGACTGTTTTATCTTCCGGCTTGCAGGACTAACTTGCCAATGGTCATGCCGGTCGGGAGAGCAGTTTTACTGTTAAACAGAATTAATTCCGATATCGACATATTTAGCGTTAGTGAAGCTGCCTTTAAAAGGCAAGCTCTATTAATTCTTGTATAGTTTGTATGCCTAAATAATTGTAATACTCTTACAAATGTATTTTGAAAACGGATTAAAATGTAATATTTTGTAATGTTTTTGAGATCGACCATAATCTGTCAGTAGGTCAGAATATTCCCGCTTTGTAATAAAATCTTAATAAATGTAAAATTTGTTAACATATCTGAAAATGAAAAACTATTTTTGAAAAGCATAATTTTTTAAATATAAAAATTTTAATGCAAACTTTAAAAAGTTTTAAAAATAGCTCACTTTGCATTTTTTCTAACTAAAATTATTGGTAAAGAAAAACAATAAACACACACAAATGTTTTTTTTTTCCGACACTGTTAATAAAAATAGTGTCTTACATTACAGTGGTTTATAGTTAAATAAATATGAAGAAAAAAACTATTCAATAATAACCAGAAATTGTCACAAATAATAAGTTAACTTAAAAATGATTTAAGTATGTTTTAAACGCAAAAATTGTTACATTAAAAGTGTAACTCTAGGAATTTTTATCATTTTTTATTAATTGAAACATTTATTAAAGTTACAATTTTACGACATAATATAACATAAATATTTCAATCACCCTCCTAATAAAGCAGCTGCTTGTGTTTAGGGGAGGACAACTTCATATTTTTACATCTTCTATTTAAATTAAAAATATTATTACAAAAATTATTAGTAATTTTATAAGAAAATACGATAAAAGTAATAAAAATATAGATTAGTTAATAAACGATACAAAGGATTGATAAAGCAAAATCATAAATCTAAACAATAAGTCAAGTTATGAGGTGGTACCAGAATATTTTAATTTAATTAAATAACTCCCTAAGTCTACCACTAACAAGCAATTTCGGGATACCTCAAGGCACTGTGCTAGGTCCCCTACTATTTATAATTTATGTCAATGATATTTTCAAACTACCACTTAACGCAGACATAATATCATATGCCGACGACACAGCTATCATAGTGAATGGGATCGACTGGAATATAGTAAACGAACAAGCAAATAATAGCATGAACACCTTAAAACATTGGTTTGATACAAATCTCCTTTCATTGAACACTAACAAAACATACTACATACACTTCTCAATTAACAAACTAAAAACACTCCCCAACACTAAAATAATTATCCACAATAACAAATGCAATAAAATCACATGTATCCATGGCTGTTCAACGTTGAAATCAGTATCAGAAATTAAATATCTCGGAGTGATAATAGAACAACATATGAAGTGGAAGAGCCATATCTGTGAATTGGTTAAGCGTATCAGAAAGTGTATATATATATTCATAAGATTAAGAAATATTTTAAAACCCAACAATCTAAAAAGAGTATACTATGCACTAATCCAGTCATTAATTCAATATGGAATTATTGGATGGGGGGGTTCATACAACAATATTCTTACCCCGATCAAAGTGATCCAGAAGCTAATCATTAAAGTAATCCTAAAGAAACCCTCCACATATCCAACAGAAACACTTTTCGCAGATTTCACGGTGCATCGAGTAGAGAATATCTTCAAGAAAAATGCAATTATCCAAATTTACAAAGATAATATCGTCCAAAAAATTTGAAACCCACCAATCAAAAAGATATCAAGACAACATCAAAATACCAAAATTTAATACCAAACTAATGCAAAACAATTACATTTATTTAGGAATAAAGTATTTCAACAATCTTCCGATTGAAATAAAAAAAATCAAAGACATCAATAAACTGAAACTCAAACTGAAGCAACACTTCATCAGGAATAATTAATTAAATAATTACCTGTTTTTCTCTTTCTTTCTATTTATTGTCAATCTATATTTATTTCTATTTAAATTAGATTTTTCGAATTTCTCTAAAGTGCACAATATTTTAGTATGTAACCATATCCCATTGTATGTACATCTTCACATATAGATGATCCAGAAGTTTCAATTGTTCCCATTATATAATGTTATATAACCTATTGTATAATGTTATTCTATTTCTGTCATAATTAGTGTAACTCGCTCATCAAGCACAAGAACTAGCTTCTTCTTTGGTGAGACTGCAATTTTAAAGAATTTCTGAACCAATATGTAATTTATATTAATCCACTGTAAACTTATATATCTATATTAAATAAATAAAAAAATAAATTTTATATTTGTCGTACTTTTCTTCCGATCTAGGGGTAATTTATTGAATAATTTTATACCCTTGAATATATAGTGATGCTGTGCTGTTGTGGTTCGTACTAGTGGTACGGTAAGTCCTCCAACAGATATTATCCTTTTGCTAAAATTTAATTGTGGTATATTATTTTTATTAAAGAAATCTTTATGTAATTGTAGTAGTGCAATTTTGTCATAAATTTTTGTAAGTGGGGGAACCGGGAAATCTTGGAAAACATTTATTGTTGGGTATTAATAGGGTTTTTTTAAGATGATTTTAATTAATATTTTTTGAATTGTCTCCAGTGGAAGTAGGGATGATTTATATGCACCCCCCCAAGCCACGATTCCATATTGTAGTACAGAATGCGCAAGTGCATAATAAATATATTTTAGTATTTTTAATGATACAGTATTTCGAAGTCTAAAAAATATAATATATCTATAGTATGTAACCCAAAGATATTGAAATATAAGAGATGTGCTATCGGCAGTTTTTACTGGGTGGGACTGTGTTTCCCGGTTAACCAATACTAATGCACACCTTAAATAAATCAACTAAATGAACTAACTCTTCCCGTATTCAAACCACATTGTTAACCAATACTACTGCACACCTTCAAAAAATCAACTAAATGAACGAATTCTTTCTGTATTCAAACAACGCCCATTAGACAGTGGTCCGCCGACGGTCGGGCAGCCATCATAACATATCTCTTGTGTTTCAATATCTTTGATGTAACCACATCAGGGATTCGTATTGCTTGGATCGCAAACTGGAAATTTAAAAAATTGTTTGCACACGTAAAGAAAATCTACTTATACCATTGTAATGCAGTCGATCATAGTTACTATTTGTAATGTATGCTTTTTTGTAATGATCGCAAACTGGAGAAGAGAGTGTGTTTCAAGAAAACCTACATTAATTTGTCTTAGGTTTTAAGCCTAGCAGGGGTGCCCGGGTTCACGGGGTGAGGTTTGTTCGGATCTTGGCGGCGAATGCATCTGCCCACCAGCTGCACGGTAGACCGGATCGGGAAAGACCATTTTTTTTTTTTTACATGAGCTCCACACAGGCGGCCCTGAGGAAAATAATTTCCCTCAGGGCCTATGTAATCTTTGGGGATGCTGTGTGGAGGGTTTTTTAAGGAAAGGAAGGGAAGGAGAGTTCTGGGAAGGAAAAGGGTTTAAGGGGTGGGTAGGAATCTGAGGTTCAGTGTGTCCTGGTCATCGGCCTCCAAGACCTAGACAAACCTCACCCCCACGAACCCGGCCACTCCTGCTAAATCACCAAACATAGCGAATCACTTGGGGTGACTTATGGCAGAGGTGTTGGTTATTTTATTTATTTATTTTTTTTTAAGAAAGACAAACATTCCCGGGTTACGAATAAACCAACAATGTTTGAAAATCTCCTACTGCCACCACAGAAAGCCGAAAGTGTTGCTTGTGTTGTGATGGAGGACTTAGCCAGCCGAGGAATCGAACACGGGACGCCCGGGTGGGACCCAAGCGCGATACCCACTCAACCACTGACTGGTCGAATATAATTATCCAATAAAGTTTCCCGGGGCGGCGGTACCCATTCCCACCTCCCAAATTGGTTGTAGGAGATCTTTTGACCTCTCCAGCAGGACTCTCTCGAAACACCGCCTTGCACCGCAGTGGAAGGGATATATTCATATGGACACACTGAATCCAAAATTCCTATCCACCCCTTTACGACCGTCCAGTGATCCAGTAATCCATTTACCCTAGGTTACAAACTGGAAATAGTGTGTGACCAGATAGTAACCTACCTTTAGTGATATGAGTCATCTAAATGACTTAGATAACAAAATGGAAATAAGGAAAGACACATGTTTCGGTCACAGATTGGTATTAGAAAACAGGATAACCTACCTTTAGTATCTTTTTGACTAGTCCCATAATGACATCAGTGAGCTGGTTCCTCTCGTGAACCTCGTCCAGCATGATGCAGGAGTACTGCGTCAGAAGCGGATCGGAGAACATCTCTCGGAGAAGAATACCCTCGGTCACAAACTGGAAATAAAATGACGCAGGGTTAAGCAAAAGTTTTTTTTGAAATTTTTAAAATTGTTTTTTTATCGCAAAGAAAAGGCTAAGTCACTATTATGTGATGACCGCACAAGAGCCCCATTTCGTCAGGACCAGTGGGACCATGGCATCCCGAGATACGTTGCAAGAATGAAGGAGTTATGGAAAATAAACTGCCATAATATGTAGTAATAACTTTCTTTAAAAAAAAAATATTTTAAACAAATAAAACATATCTGAATACTCCACTGCCAAACATAAATACTCAACCTGGGTAAAAAGCCAAAATATACAGGTTATTCCCAGTTTCAATACATCTTTTGGACAGAGAAATATTAAATTTCATGCTACAAAACTATTTAGTGCTCTACCAAATCAAACAAAAAATAAATAAATTAATATATATCAACTTGCAAATATGATGAAGACAATGTAAAGACAACTAGAAACTAAATACAAAAATATGCTTTATACTTACATGACAACAAACTTTTTTTTATTACCTACTAACTGATGTTATGAATGTATTCATCTAGCGCACAAAAATCAGTCTACATCATAATATAAGACTAATTGTGACCCATGTCTGTCAACGCCTCGAATGCTTATGCGAGTTCAGTGCCTCGCAACCTTTTGCTTCCGAAGAGTCCTCCAAACTGAAATTAGCAATAATTCATGGCGCCTTGTGGAACGTCAAGCGTCGCAATGGTTGAACACCGCTAACAAGATCTTGATGGGTTCGATGTTATGCTGGTAATAAACAAATCTTCAAGCTATAAAAAAGATTGAAATAGGAGAGAGTCTTATCTTATGATTTCGTGGAGAAATCCTTTGTCCCAATAGAATTCACTATTTAAACTTTAACGCCCTTTTTCGCACTATTAGCACGATGCAAAACCAATTGTCATAATCTCATTAAAAAGCTTTCACAAAAACATGTCTTTTGAGAAATTTTCAAAGAGATTCGGCTAGAAGACGCAGTTAGAAAAATAAAAACATGGATACGATACGATACAAAACGATTGTACCCACAGCCAGGAGCACTCCTGTCCCAGTGAGACCGGTACACCGAGGGGCACTGATTTGTTAGGACTTGGAACACGTGCTCTGAGAATGGAAAGGAGGTTGGAGTTTAATCGACCGGTATACATGGCAATCTAATAAGCCAATATTGGAATTTAGGATGGGCAGGAATAAAGGGTTGGATTGAGCATTACGATTTTTTTTATCCTTTATTTATGTCTTCCTTTTTCTTGCCTCTTCTCGGCTCTTCTTGTCTATTTCTGGCTTTTCTTGGCTGTTCTTACCTCTTCTTGAATCTTCTCGCCTCTTTTTGGCTCTTCTTGTCTCTTATTGCTTCTTGTTAGGTTTTTTCGTCCCTTCTTAGCTATTCTTATCTCTTCTTGGGATCTTCTCGACTCTTCTCAGCTCTTCTTGGCTCTCCTTGCCCCTTCCTGGCTTTTCTTGACTCTTCTCTTCTCTTCTTGCTTCTTCTTGTATCTTCTGCTTAAAAAGGTAAAATACACCGGAGCATTTAATATGCGACTGCTGCGTCTATGACTGGTCTAGACAGTCCTTTGATTCTTTCAAAAATTCAATCCTAACTAAATTCAACAATGCTAACACTAAGCTCTGCAAATATCTTAGTTTTTTTTGTGGCAGCTGTTTCGGCTTACTTTCAAGGCCATTTTCAATCTGCAAAAAATACTTGCAGAATTCAACAACAACACTGCCAAACCCAACCCAAGCTAAACCCTTAAAAATCAAATGGAGTCATCGAACGAAACACAACAACCATCAATAATTAATTTATCCCTTTGCACGTCCGTGGGAAGTAGGCAGTTTAGGTAACCAGGAAATTCCAAGCCTTCCTCTTTCCCATATCATTCCCCTCCCTGGCCCCTTCAGCTTTATTCACGTTAAGGATGCCATGGTCCCACTGGCTCTAGGCAGTTGGGAAAACGAAATAAAAAAGAAGAAGAACTCACCTTGATCTGCGTGGAGCTGCCGTATTGGCTCTG
Source organism: Glyphotaelius pellucidus (assembly GCA_936435175.1). Classification (NCBI taxonomy): domain Eukaryota; kingdom Metazoa; phylum Arthropoda; class Insecta; order Trichoptera; family Limnephilidae; genus Glyphotaelius; species Glyphotaelius pellucidus. The sequence continues at coordinate 18,175,662 of OW386566.1, read as the reverse complement.
AAAGCTGACGGCGTATCCCACGCTTCCATCTGCCCCACATATCGTATCACGCTCCAATGCCACGCGCTGGGCTAGCGTCACGGCGGCCGCCACGCGGGGAACTGTGACTAGCACCGAACTGCCAGGTTGGCAGTAGCCGGCCTCCACCAGATACTAAAAAACAAAACAAAATTGTTATTTATTTTTTATGTAATTACCGCACAAGAGTTCCAACTGCTCACAACCGTCTGGAGCCAGTGAAAATATGGCATCCCTAATTGGTGTATATTGTGAGGCTGAAGGTAGAGGGAAGGGGAAGGAGATAGGAGAGAGGAAGTTCTGAAAGTACCTATAGATTATTCAGATTTGATCACCAAACACAACACAAGCCATTTCAAGCTATTCACCAGGGCTATACTTAAAGTAGGTATCTTATATATAAAAATCAATTTTTGTTTGTTTGTTTGTTTGTTCATATGTTATGCGCTGCCATACCGTTCATCCGATTGCGATGAAACTTTGGTGATTTGTTGTGTGCATGCCCGCAAACGTTATATGTTATATATTATGGTAAGCTCTGGCGTTATGAAATTTGTATAAATGAAAATGAGTGAATTTTATATATATTGGCGTCAGGGAGGAAAGGCATGAGGGGAAGAGTAATGAAGGAGGTGGGGTTAGCGGGAGGGATGACCAGGGAGGTGAAGGCTGAAGGCGAACGCAGGGGGAAGGGGACGCGGGAGGGACGGGAACGCATGGGAAAGGATATGCGGGGAGAAACAATTTATTTATTTGCATTGCAACGCATGCCGGGTACCAGCTAGTATACTAAATAATTATTATTTTAAATGAATAAATTGTGAAATAATACAAAATTATCAAATTAAATTTAATCATTAAGGACAATATTAGGGACTCTCAAAAGAAAATTTGGAATTTGGTTGTGTTGAGGAATAGAACCCAGGACCTTACCTTTGCTGGAATTCTGTCTAACCAATGAGCTATTTCGACAATATCCGTTACGGTCATATTTTAACTGTATTTTAGCTAATAAAAAATGCATAATGTCGGTCCTAACATGATATCAAATAAAATTATTTGTTCTGAAAATTTGTTCTTTCTTTTAAATGAAGTTTGTTATAATTTTTTTTTTCATTTGTAACAAAATTTTTTTTAGCGCCGTTTTTGAAAAAATCACTTTAAAGACGCCGTACTCCTATGCAAAAATTAGCAAGTGGCAGAGAATAAATAATATTTAAATACATTTATTTAAAAAAATGGTAAGCCGGTACAACTTTTTATTAAAAAAATAAGTAAGTATGTACACGGATATCAGAATACATTGGCTTCCTATTGGGTAGATATTGCAGGTAGGTATGTACTGCGTAAACTCCTATGTACTGTCGAGGTACCGATGTCTGTGTAGGTGCCTTGGCCCTTTTTGGCGATATTTCGTTATAAATTTAAAATTTAAAAATTTAAAAAATTTAAAATTTCAAAATTCAAAAAATTTCTAAATTCAAAAAACGTTACAGGTTAAATAATCGAAGGGGATTGGTTAAAATAGCCCAGTGGTTAGAGCAGAGCCCCGGCAAGGTTAAGGTCCTGGTCTCAATTCCTAGAGGCGACCAAATCTGTGTTCAAATTCTTGTTCTACCGGTATTTCAATGGAAGATGCTCCGAGGAAATAGCGTCATTAATCCCTTCGGCACCGATGCATAGTCGGGAAACACGCCAATATATGTACACGGTTGACATTTGCCACATGAGAACGGGTTGCTTCTTCGAGTTGTTCTTGTGCTCAACAGCTCGGCTGTGGAACGACTTGCCGGCCTGTGTTCCCTCATTCCTACAACATGGGTCTCTTCAAGACCAATGTTCATTCTTTCCTATCCTCAAAAAGACCCTCCACACAGCATCTCAGAGGACAGAGGCCCTGAGGGAAATTATTTTCCTCAGGGTCACCTGTGTGGAGTTAATGTAAAAAAAAAAAAAAACAAACCAAATTAAAAAGCGCCCGAGCCGGAATTCAAAAGGTCAACTATTTATAAACCTGATTCATTTCGGTATAATTTTGAAAAGGACAATACATGGCCATTTATCCAAATTAAAATGTATTGATTTACCCACTTATCAAGCTGTTATCATGTCCGCTCTGGGCTCTGGGCCCTGGGCCCTAACTGCCTAGCCCGGAGGGGACAGTAAGAGACAGTAGTGAGAGTGGTATTTTTAGTATCGCGAGGGGGGCTTTAGTACGACAGGAACAAATGGGTCATCACATTAAACTGTGTGGGAGGTAGGGGCATGTTGTCGCTGGGGTAAAATGTCATATTTAATAATCAGAATGCGTTTTGAAACTGCAACACATGTTTCTATGTGTTTTGTTATCATCAGTATATTAAGACGTGAAGCAAAAACTTTGTACCGCTTTTTACGAAAATTGCGCGGATGGAGGAGTATGAAATTTCGCACACTTATAGTTTATATAGAGAAGAAGTGCAGAATGCCAATATATTTTTTAAATTGTGCATAAAAATACATTAAATCAATAAAAAAACATTACACATTAAATTAATTATGGTCGAATTTCAACCATGACCACTAGTATTAATTAAAAAACTTAAAAATATGCTGAATCTGCGATTCGGTCGATGATTTAAGACAGAAATTAAAAATAACCAACACCTCTGCTGTAGGTCACCCCAAGTGATTCGCTACGTTCGGTAACTTAGCGGGGGTGCCCGGGTTCATGGGGTGAAGTTTGTCTAGATCTTGGCGGCGGATGGCTGCCCACCTACTGCATGACGGATCGGATCGGGAGAATCATTTCAGGAGACCTTTTGAACTATTCAGCCGGAATCTCTTGACCTTGCTCTGTGGGATGGATTGGAAGGGATGGATTCATATTTCTATCACTCCCGGTCACACTGACCCGCCGATTCATACTCAAGAGGGTTGACCTTTTCCTTCCCAGAACTTCATCTCTTTCCTCTCCTGAAAAAGACTCTCCACATTACATCGTTAAAGATGACATAGGTGGCGATGGAAATTATTTTCTTCAGGGCCTCCAGTGTGGAGTTAATGTAAAAAATAAAAAGAAATCGAAAAAAATGTTGAATTCGTGATTCAATCGAAGATACGACCGGTCAGTGGTTGATTGGGCATCGCGTTTGGATCCCACCCGTGCGTTGCGTGTTTGATTCGTCGTCTGGCTAAGTCCTCCATCACAACACAAGCAACATTTTCGGCTTTCTGTGGTGGTAGTAGGAGATTTTCAAACATTGTTGGGTTATTCGTAACACGAGAATGTTTCTTTCTTGTAAAAAAAAAATAATAATATTTAAAATGGAAATCGCAAAATAATATGCAAATGCGTCACAAATATTATACCTTCACATCAATAATATTTATTATTTGTTTCTATCGATTAATAATTTATATTAAATAAATCCCCTGTAAGGAATATTTTGCAGACTGAATTAAATGATATAATATTGATAAGGTTTTGGTGAAAATAATCTTCTTTTTTAAATTGGAAATTAAAAAAAATTGCATTTATATTCGGATAGTTTAAGTTTTTTTATTTGATTAGGTGAGTATTTAATTTTACAATGTACAAGAAATCTCTCAGTTTTACGTGTTTATTTGTTACAATATATTATAATTATTATTTTAAAAGTAATAAAAATAACAACATAGTTTCATTAATGTTTCATAAACATCATTGTTACCTTCGCTAAACGAAGTAAATAAATTACAATGTTGGCATGGTGACTGGTGAGGTGACCGTGAAATTTCGTTTAATAGTTATGCTATTAATTTTAATAGCACTAAGATGAAAAAAATGTACGTAATATATTATGCTATTGACTTAAAAGGACAAATACCAAGCACATACAATATATTACGCTGTTAATTTATAAAGTTAAATTTATGAAATGACGTGTTCACACCCCGATCTCCCCTGAATAAGTAAGTATGTACAAGTCTTTACGATTTCCTTCATTAGATAATGGAACATACCTACAAACATTACAGCAACCGAATAGAAAATTCCCAGAAGGGTGATCTACGCCGATTTCAAACAAAAATCATATTGCCAATATATTATATAGTAAATATAGTCCTCCACGCTCACGTTGAGAGTTCATCTGTGTTGTTGGGAACATGTGTAATTGTAATTTTTCCAGTGCAAAGGATGACTTTATGTAATGCAAAATACCATTATACTCCTAGGGCCCAGAGGGGCCATCGAAATAGATTATGAGTTCAAGAAAAAGCTAAATATTTGAAAATGTTTGATCGATTCACCGAATGGTTTTGTCACTAAACACAGTTAAGGGGACCCGGTGGTCTAGCCCCCGTAAATTCGACGAGTTTCAGGATTTTTTTTTAATGAAAACAGTGAACAATGCTATTCAAACTTTATAGAATATTAAATGACTTTAATAGTATGCAAAAATATTGTTATTAAAAAAATAAAAATTTTAAGTAGTTAAGGAACTGCGCTGAAGTTGCCCTCCTCATAAATACGGACTTTCGTGGTGGGTCCAGTTTTGGCTCTTTCACTTATCCGTTAACAAAAACAAAGTATGAGTGTAGTTATCGCAGGAACTAGAATAAAAAAATTAAAAAAAATGGACAAAATGGCTGTTTTTTCATTATATTTTGTATGTAAAAAATAAGGTATTCAACGTAAAAAGTTTATTTTAGTTCCAGCGATAGGTACTGGTGTACCATAGGAATAACATAGTAAAATTTGAGACGAATCGGCCAGATAGTTTTTTTTTTTGCCTCACACTATGCAGAAAAAAATAGTTTTGAAATAAATGCATTTGAAGTTTCGCCCGACCCTTTTCCCTGCTTCTGCGCTGACCTGCTAAATGGACTGTAGAACTTTAAATATCGTCAATACCATTACAATCACAAAAATTTTACAATATATTCTTAAAGGATTATTTGAAATATTGAAAAAAAAAAAATAATAATTTTAGACCACCGGCTCTCCTTAAAGCTTGAAAAGGGTTTAAGTTTAGTGACCAAATCTGAATAGTCAGGTACTTACCAACCTTCCTCTTTCTCACGTAGTACCCTTACCGTTCGTTTTAGCCTCACAATATACTTCAATTAGGGCTCACTGGATCCCATAGTTGGAGGCAGTTGTGACTCTTGAGGCCTTTACATTCATTTTAGGGGAAATTGAGCATAGTTCGGGCACAGTAACACGCCCAGCACTTTTCTATTGGCTTACAGTGGAACGTATATAATCTAGTGTGCAGTGATTTGTGCTTAGCGACATTAAATATTAACAACAAATGTCCCATAAGCAGACAGACAGACAGACAGACAAACAGCAGCAGTGGGGCAAACAATAAAAATCCATAACTTGTTCATAAGTAAACAGTGAGAGACATTAATGTGAGTTTACTTCAGAAAAAATAAACGTTATTCAATCGATAATTATTATTATATGTTTACATATAAAGCAATGTGAGGAGAGTATACGACGCGAACGCCAATGTTAAGGCGATACACAACCCTAATAATTTTTGTTTCCTCAAAACTCACATTTTAATCATTTCCGACGAATTCGTTACTATAATAACATTTTTACTCCGATCGATACCTGAGGATGTAAGTTCTTTATATTTAAAATTAATAAAAACAATACCTTGCCATTAATATATTTTACGTACAACTATTTTAAAACTTTATAACCAGTTAACTATACTATAAAGTTAGCGGTAAGCACCAGATTTTATTTTTCTAGACGACGAATTAATAACTTCGGGAGGTATTCATTTAGAAACATCTTAAATATTTATAACACGTTCTTCAGAATTAATTAAAATGAACGCGGCGGAAAGGTCGAATCTCCAGGCCCTATAGGGCGAATTCGACCGTACGTTCATCTAATACGCCGTGCCGCGGGCGTAAATTTGTTTACACGCTTTTTTCACTTACGTCGTTAAGATTCCCACATTATGTGTCTTCTTTTTTTTTGATAGGGTAAATTCGACAGTAGGTCCGTCCAATACACGGATCGCGAGTCGCAATTTGTATACACGGCTTCTTTACTTACGTCATTAATATTCTGAATATATTTTAAGGTATATTGCCGTCTTAATGGCGTAAGAAGTTGAGGACGCCCGAAGAAGACATGGCACGATCAACTGAACCATCAAGTCGAGCGTTTTTACATTATCGGTACATTATATTACAGTACAGGTACCGCCGCCCCGGGAACCATTTATTGGATTGTATCTCTGCCATTGGTTCTCTTGCTTCGATTGGTGACTTGGCAAGGATGCCCGGTTCAACGGGTGAGGTGTGTTCAGGCCTCGGCGGCGGATGCGGCTACCCGCCGACTGCTCGGCAGACTGGATCGGGAAAGACCGGTTTAGGGACACCTTTGACTTCTCCAGCTGGTCTCTCTCGACCCATTGTCTTGCACTGCAGCAGGAAGTATGGATTCATACGTCCGTCAGAGATGATTTTTCATAAAAATGGCGCTTTATAAATAAGCCAAATAGTATTATTACTGGACGCACTGATCCCTAGATTACTATCACCCCTCATAAGTTTTCCTTCCCAGAACTTCTGTTCGTTGAAAAGACCCTCCACAGAGCATTCCCAAAGATGGCATAAGCCCTGAGGGAAATTATTTATTCCTCAGGGCCTTCAGTATGGGGTTAATGTAAAAAAAATAACAATAATGTTGGTTTACTTGAAACACAGAACGTCCTGCATCGTACAACGAATTTCCGCCCGTTTTATAATGACGTGTTTTGAATTTTAAATCCTAATTGATTTTGTTTTTTCCAAAAATAAACCTCAATTTATTATTAATGTCAATCAAATGCCAATATTAGACGGCTTCCGTGGCTCTCGACTTAAGCCTCGATTACATTGAGCGAGTTTACAAGCTACTAGTCGATAAGTTTAAAAGCGGGTGAATCGGCGAGTGAGATTGTCATGATGACACACAAAACTGTCTACCCGCTCAGTAGCGACAGTAGCAGCTAAAATAACGACTTTCGCGCGAACCAATTCGGTCGAGATTTTGTAAAAAATTTGAGCTTGCGGCTCAAATTTTTTACATTGACTCATTGGCTCATTGCTAGTCAATAAGAGAGCTTGCTACGCCTCAATACAAAGGACTTTCCTATCAAATATTAGTGGTTTCAACAATTACCCCATTTTTCCAAAAAATAAATTTTCTCACGTATTCGAATGAGAATTGGACATTGTTACGTTCATTCTCACCTCTTTAAAATTAATGTCTTTGATTCTACAGATTGTACTTTCTACCAGAAAAATATCTTAGGTTGTGCATTGATCAGCATTTGACATTTTAACAGCATATACAAGGCATTAAAGATTAATTAATTAGCGTATTAAGACAGCTATCATATATGTTGCCAAATAAATTAAAAAAGGGTTTATATTATAGTCTCGTACATTCACATTTAAATTATTTGTTTGAAATTTGGGGAAACGCGTGTGAAACATACATAAATGAATTACAGATAATACAAAACAAAGTTATCAAAAAAACTATTTCACTACAAGTCCACCACATCCACAAGAAATTATATATGGAAACAAAACTATTAAAATTAATAAAACTATATGAATGTCTCCTTATATACAAAATAAACAATAAACTCGTACATACAAACACAGAATTCATTAAAACATCCCAAGTACACAAACACTTTACACGACAACACGATAACATACATTTAAATAGCATCCCCACTAACTATGGTAAACAATCCATTGGTTACGAGGGGGGCAACTTATATAATTGCCTCTCAAACGACATTAAAAAACGAAGAAAAGCTGGGTAAATTAAAAAAAATATATATTAATTTTTATTTATTTTTATCAAGTTTAATTTGTAGAACTCCATTTTATTTTTTTAATTTCTTTTATGAATTCAATAATATTATTATTCAATTTATAAAAACAGTTTATTTATAAAAAAGTTCTGCTAGGTAATTTCGCCTTCTGAAGGCATTATCAAACTGTGCCTTAATGCCTTCAGAAGGCGAAACAGCTGTCACGTGTAATAATAATTACCTAGCAGAACTTGTTTATAAATAAAATTGAATATATAAAAGAAATAAAAAAATATTAATTTTTATTATTGAAAAACAAAATAATGAAATATAACAGCGCTATACTGTAATTTTTTGTTTAGATTAATGTGTTTAGTTATTTCTAGTTAAATGAGTGAAATAAAAATTAAATAGTCTAGATGTGGGTACTTATTCATCCCTCTTTAAAAAATATCCCATCTTCTATCAAACCTTTTCTAAAATTGCCTCCCCCATTCAAAATCTCATCTCTTCTAAGTCTGAACTCAACTCCAATCTTCCATATTATTTTGAAATTTGCCCATTTCAATAAAATTAATATAAATTCACCTTCCCTTTATTCATAATGTAAAATTATGGTCTAGAACCCCCTTGCAGGGTGAAATCCAGAAACAACAATAACGCTATGGATCTTTTCCAGAAACAACGATAACGTCTTGTTTTTTCATATGAATACCGCACAAGAGTCCCAACTGCTCCCGTCTAGAGCCAGTGAGACTATGGCATCCCCAATTGGGGTATGTTGTGAGGCTGAAGGTAGTGAGGAGGGGAATGAAATGGGGAAGAAGAAGGTGGGAAGTACCTGACTATTCAGATCTGGTTACCAAACACGGCTAAAGCCATTTCAAGCAACGTTTCATTTCTGAATGGTGGTCTTACACCAGGGCGATACTGAGAGTTATTGAGAGAGATATTGGTTATCGTGACATAAACAGCTCATTGGACCTTTATGGACTTAAACCATTAAAAATTAGAAGAGACTCTGCAGATATAATATATCTTCATAAAATTATCAATAGTTTTATTGATTGTTCGCCCCTTTTGGCTGAGATTAATTTTAGAGTCCAAGGTGTTAGAACCAAAGAAAAATCACTTTTTTATCTTCAAAAATGTTCTACTAATCTCAGAAAAAATGCTTTTATATTCAGAACATGCAATGTATTTGATAAGAATTTTAATAATGTAGACATATTCTCATGTAATTTAAGTTCCTTAAAAAAGTATGTCATAGCCAACATTAAATAATTTTTTGACCGTGTTGCAAGTTACCATAATATTGCTGTGAATCCTTTCCAGTTGCATACTTGTCATTCGACTTAACTATTGAGTTGTAGGTGTGTACAATGTACATATTATTATTATTGCTGTTGTGGAGTGAGAATACTCCATGTTGAAATTTAGTAAGCAGGTTATTATAGTTTATATTGTGTTTTTATATCTTTTTTTGAATAATTTTAAAACTTACGGGTACAGGACCCTTACTTTTTTGTTTTACTTTTTAATTATAATTTTAATCATGTGAAAATCTATCATTGGATTTTATGTATATTATTAAGGTTATTATTATAAGTGTAATATATCTGTTGATTTTCCAAAATAAATAAAAATAAAAATAAAAAATAAATAAAAAGTATCCTCCACTCTGAAACGTGCTGCAAATATACTATATTTAAATTATTTTTAATGAATAAATTGTGAAATAACACAAATTTATCAAATGAAATTTATTTGCCACGACGGGATTCGATCCAGCGACCTTCGGAATGCGAGTCAAGAGCCTTACCGCTGGACTACGCCGGCCGACTGCAATACAATACCCACACATTATACACTTTAAACATCTAATCTACCTTCTTACATTTCTCACGTTCCCTGTCCAATTTTCCTAAATTAATTACGATATATATGTACCTATAACTTAATCCGAGTTGTGTAATTTGATAATTATTATAATGAAGCATATAACGTAAAATTTCAATGTGTACAAGTGTTAGTTATAAGTCACTAGCTATAAGTCTACGTGAGTCACTACTTATAAATCTTAGTGACAAGACAGTATTTAGTAATAAATTTTAGTTGAAAGTTATAAGTAGTAAGTCTAAGTGATAAGTTACATATGAAATAAATTAAATTGAAAAGGCCCTTGAGGTGATTTTCCAACGAAAACGTAGCTACAGAAATAAATCTTTCATTATTTCACCAGGGCGATTCTGATAGTATCTACCATTCTAGATGTGCAGACTTGAAGATGTGCAGCACAGATTGCAGAGAGGGTATTGTCAGAAGAAGATGGTTAAATTGAATAGAAATGATGTCAAGGGGCAGCCTAGTGTGGCGAGGGTAAGACAGGTAGAAGTAGGTATCAGATGAGGGGTGAGATCTGAGAGAGATAGGAAGAAGAAAGGCGTTTGGCCTTAGTACTAGATAACAGTAGAGATATGATCATCAGCTATTTTTTTAAGATGAAGTCATACGAAATAATGCAAAATCATACAAAATCATGTGTTTTTGTTTTGAAAATTTAACCGCTTAGAAGTATTACAGATGCTTCAATTAAATACTGCGTGTAGAACATAATATCTTGGCCCTTAAAAACATACGTCATTTTTTTTATAAGTCTTTTAAATAAAGAATTAGGTCCATAAAAAAACACTTTCAAGTGCAAACTCTCCTACTCGTAAACCCCTTTTCGGATATGATTTTATTGTTTAATGTAGCAATTTCTGTTTCTTTTATGATAATCGCAAAAAAAATTATATTTACGCCCGATATTCACAAAATAAAATAAAATATGCATTTTCGCGTTGTCACAATACGGCCGACAGTCGACGAATTTGGATTTTCAAAGTGAACCATATGCAATCCACCCAAGGACTACTGCGTTGCCACACCCATTTTGCATCAGTTCAGCCTCGAACAGAGCGGGGAATAGACTCCGCGGCGCTTGGTTCCGTGAAATAAATTTTAAATTTCCTTGTCATTACAATAAACAATGCGTAAAAAATAAATTAATGTTTTTTACAGGCCTTTACGAAGTCAACCTGTAAAAGAGAAATCTCAAATACCTTTTCCAAAATGCTTTTTTTCAAGTATTTTTAAACTCCTCCCCTAAAGGGGCGTGAATTCCGATTTCGATTTTTTCCTGGACTATTGCATCACCTTAACTACTGATACCCATAAAGTGTTGGATTTTTTTAATCGAAAACTTATTTATTCCCGTTGTGATTTGAAACTCGATGAAACGAAAAATAGCGACACTAAAAAGAGATAAACACATAACCTGCGAGATATGAGACAATACAATCAGTCTCCTGCTTCGTAGCCTGTCGGTCTCCTCGTTGTGCGGTAGTGGGTATCCTCCCCACTTTTGTCTACTTTAGTTTTTTATTTATTTATCAACGCCCTTTTTGGGGGCTTTTACACATGATTAGTAAGAAATACACTGTATTTATTGTACATAATTGAATTTCCTCAGTAACAATGTTTTATATTTGTTTAAAGATAAATTGAAGATGTCCACTGACTTGGTATAATTATTTCCCTCCATTAGTATTCTGGCAAAGTGGAATACATATGGTAGTTAGTCCCAGAATTTCTACACTGAAATAAACCCTGACTTCTGGTATTACTTTGTGGTATCCGGAAGTTTATCAGTTCAAGCAATACCGGAATATAAATTAAATCATTTAAAATTTTATATAAAAATATCAAGTCAGTGAAAATTCTTCTGTCTGACAATTTGAGCATATTCATACCATTTAACAGAGTGTTATAGTTCAACATAATTGCTGGAATACCCATTTTAAAATTTAGAAAACGTAAGAATTTGTTTTGTATTCTTTCAACAGCTTGTACATGAGTATTATAATGTAGATTCCAGACGGAAGAATTGTATTCCAGCTGACTTCTAACATAAGCAAAATATAACAGTTTTAAGAAGTTTTTCATAAGTTTTCTGAAACTTATGAAACACTTCTACCGCGTGTGAATTGCACACTCTGTTTTTCATGGATCAGATCGCTACCAACTTAGAACTAGTACACTAGTCTTAGGGAGAGATCGTATGCAGGTCATCATCGATCGTCCTAAAAGCAATATAAAGTATTTGCTTTAAAAATAAAATATTTGTAAATTAAATTGATATTGCATTGCTTTGTAGTGCACGATGGACATGACTCATTGCTGTATAGCGCATGATTGACAAAAGGTTACATCTGAAAATAGTTTCGACGAAGTAGGAGTTACATACAGTTTTTTTTAGATTCATATCTTCGATAATTCTCGCTGCTGCAAAACACTGTTTATTTAGAATTACGATAATTTTAATTTTATAGTTAGATTATTGTTTGATAGTGAGTGTTTTAATAACATCGTTTCGATATTACAAATGAAATTAATATACCTAATCACCAGGCAACTAAACGTGGGCAGCGCGCTCACTGAGGGAATTGATAGGACTTCTAAAGCCTCGATTACAATGAGCGAGTTTACAAGCTACTAGCCGGTAAATTTAAAAGTGGGGAATCGGCGAATGAGATTGTCATGATGACACACATAACTATCTACTCGCTCAGCAGCGACAGTAGCAGCTAAAATAACGACTGCCGCGCGAACCAATTCTGTCGACATTTTGTAGAAAACTTGACGTCGCAGCTAGCGCCACACGCTAGTCCGTAGCGAGAATAACGACTCCCGTGCGAACTATTTCTGACAGTTACGAAATCAGTTGTTGATGGGCCGCCATCTTGAGGCACACGCTGGCGAGTAGCGAGCAAAGTTGACCACCTTTCAACTTTGTTGTAGGAGGGAGGAAATACAGAGGCCGGAAAATCGTTCCACAGCCGAGCTGTTGAACTCAAGAACGAATTGTAGAAACGACCTGTTCTCATGTGACTAATGTCAATCGTGTACAAATGTTGGGCGCGTGTTTGGCGTGTTTCCCGACTATGCACCGGTGCCGAGGGGATCAATGACGCTAGTTCCTGGGAGCATCTTCCATTATAATAGCGGTAAAACAAGGACAGCATTCCCACCTGACGCCTGTGCTCTAAAGATTGCAATCCGTTTGTTAAGTTAGGAGAATCTATCAAACGGACCGCTCGTTTCTGCACAGAGTCGAGGGTTTTTTTTAGGTATTTTGGGGCTCCAGTCTAGAGGTGGCTGCCAAATTCAACCGTAGGGCGCACTTGCTATTTGTACAGGGTTAGCAGTTGTGTACTATTAAAGTATCTGCGGGCCCTGTACAGTATGCCCAATTCACATACGGTGTCCGCTCTTGTTGGGAACAAACTCGGCTACCTGGTAAAACACAGATTACTCCAAATAGTTCGCTACGTTTGGGAACTTAGCGGGGGTGCCTGGGTTCACGGGGTAAGGATTGTCTACCTACCGTCATATTTTTTTCCATCTCAGATATTCTTCTCTTTCCTTTTCCAAAAAATAACCCTCCACACAGCATCTCCAAAGATGACAGGCCCTCAGGGAAAATGTTTTTCTCATGTCCTTCTGTGTGGACATAAAACAAACTAACTAACTCTACCAACTCAAACAAAAAAAAATAACAGAAATAAATAATTTTAAAACAAAAGTAAAAATATGGTTGAGAGAACAAAGTGAAAATGAACTATCAAACATACTGAAGACCATGTAAAGACAACTGGATACTAAATACAAATGTGGAAAAACTACAGGCCGCCTCAGAACAGGGAACCCTAGTGAGGAGGACTGTGAAAAAAAAAACTTTATAATACCTTAATATAATACAATTTATAAATACATTATGTACAAATTTTGCTAGAGATAATAATTAAAAAAAAAAAATTAAAAAAAAATAAAATAAAATAAAATAAAAAAAAACTAACCTTCACGCCGTTTCCCCGCAGGGGTAGGCAGAGAGGACGGACCGCCAAACAACTCGATCTTGGCACACACTCATTGCCTCGTTCACATTCATATGTCGTCTCATACATGCTCTTCTATTATTCTGACTCTTGACATTGCCCGACTCAACTATCTAATTCACTTGGTTGTGCCATGTCTTCCTTGGGCGTCCCCGACTTCATCTACCATTCACATTTGCGTCATATATTCTCCTTTAACATCGTCCCTTTCTTAATCTTACTCATTACGCTTACACCAGCCTAGCATTCTTTGCGGATCTCCACATTTCTCACACGGCCATACATGGTTTTACCATACATACGTCTCAGGGATCTCATTTTTATATATATCCTCATTTTATATCGTCCCTTTCTTAATCTTACTCATTGCGCTTACATCAATCAGCCTTGCATTCTTTGCAGATCTCCACATTTCTCACACGATCATACATGGTTTTACCACCACACATACGCCTCAGGGATCTCATTTTTACAGCATTCAGTCTACTTTCATCCTCTGCCATCTCTGCCAGTTCCATGCCTCACTGCCATACATCAGGGTAGGTACCAGCACTCCATTATCGACGGCTAGCTTCGCTGCCTTTGTGGACATGACGTAAAAAAAATGATATCGAAGACACCTAAAAAAACAAATCAGAGCTGTTGCTATCTCAACATTCAGAAAAGAATCGGTAAATTGTCAAGAAAAGTAAGGCTCTTTTAAAGAAAAGAGGCTCGACATTTCATTAAATAATTTACAGCCTATAACCAAGCACTTTGTTAGATTGACATTTGATGGTTGGAGCATTGTAAAGTTGACAAAGAGTTATTTTGGTAAATTAAAAATACAATCAATAACCATTTTAAATACTGGCATACTGTCCGTGTGTCCATGTGTCACTCAACTGTTTGTAGGTACAACAAACTTTACAGACAAGTACCGATCGATTTAGAAAAAAATATTAAAGCATTTTAACATTCTGCCTATATCGTGTACTTTATTGATTGAAAAGTAAGTACCTGTTTTATTTATAGAAGGTTAAAGTTTTAATTTACTCTTCAAAAATCAGGGCATTCTACACGGTTTCACGACAGTTGAACCCCCGATAGTTGGTCCCCGGCGTACGTATATATAATATGTAGTCGGTTTAGGAAAATACGGTACGGTAAAAATACCCGCTCCGCAGGTGATTCGGTTTCGCCCAGTTAGTGCTTATGACCACTTTATAAATCCAATAGGAACTGTTTCCAAAAATAGCCTATTCCTCGGATCCACTGTCATCCAGTGATAGGGGGCCATCCATAAATTACGTCACACCTTAAGGGGGGGAAGGGGTGTAGAGAAGTGTGACATTGTGTGACAAGGGTTATGGGGGGGTCATCAGCTCTGTGACGTCACATGTAAAAATCTAAATTATTTAAACGCAAAACTAAAAAATAAAATTTTGAACTACTGTTTTGATTATTTTTAGAAGTAGAATTGCGCAATATGTGACGTCACACTAGGGGGGAGGGGATCTCACAAATGTGACGACATGTGACAGGGACGGGGGGGGCAAAAAATCATGAAATTCGAGTGACGTAATTTACGGACGGCCCCTAGTCACCGGGACAAAGTAACCGAGATAGGCAATGACGTCACATTTAATATACAGCCACTTGATACAACTGATAATTACCGTCAATCTTTCCATATTCGGAGGGATACTGCTAGTTCACTAAATCGTAGTACTTATACTTGCCTGGGGCACGTCCTCACCAACCTGCCGACGGAAGTAGCGACATGTAGTAAATAGTGACAACGGTAGCTTCGTTTGAAATTCCACGTACACAGACGTTATTTGTGGTGCGGAGCGTAAGGCGTGACGTCAGACATGCAATCGAAGTCGGGTTCTGAAATTCAACCACGCAGACGGCAGACTGTTTGATACCTACTTACACAAAATATAACTAAATATCCCCGAAGGGGTGTGCAGAGAGGATGTATCGCCGAATAAAAAAAAAATTATTTGTTATAAAAATACATTAACAGTATAAGAAAGCTTTGACTGTCCAACTAGGAACGTCTCCCGTTCTAGGACACTCAAATTGACAAGTTTCGTTCATATTACGTAGGTAGTAGGTGGGTACTTAATGATTCATATAGCATTGTAAAGTTAAGATTCGTCAATAATAAAAAAAAAAATTTTTAGAATAAATCATATTTTCATTCAAATAAAGGACCCTTGAGGTGATTTCTTACGAAAATGACGCTATATAAATCAGCCAAGTATATTATTATTTATACCAGCGTTTTAGTAAAAAAAAATCATATCATAATAATTATAATTTCCGGGGGCCAAATATCTGGAGATCAACTGTCGGGTCACCGTACAGACGCGCATGAGAGCAAATATCTGGAGATCAACTGTCGGGTCACCGTACAGACGCGCATGAGAGCAAATATCTGGAGATCAACTGTCGGGTCACCGTACAGACGCGCATGAGAGCAAATATCTGGAGATCAACTGTCGGGTCACCGTACAGACGCGCATGAGAGCTGGGTGAGTTTTCTTCATGTTCACTCCTTTCTCTCCGAAAAAATATCCTCCACACTGCGTCCCTAAAGATGATATTATAGGGAAACTATTTTCTGGCCTCCTGTGTCAGGGTAATAAAAATACCCATCACACTGCGTCCCTAAAGATGATATTATAGGGAAACTATTTTCTGGCCTCCTGTGTCAGGGTAATAAAAATACCCATCACACTGCGTCCCTAAAGATGATATTATAGGAAAACTGTTTTCAGGCCTCTTGTGTCAGGGTAATAAAAATTGCGTCCCTAAAGATGAAATTATGGGGAAACAATTTTCAGGCCTCCTGTGTCAGGGTAATAAAAACACCCTTCACACTGCGTCCCTATAGATGATATTATAGGGAAACTATTTTCTGGCCTCCTGTGTCAGGGTAATAAAAATACCCTTCACACTGCGTCCTTATTATAGGGAAACTATTTTCAGGCCTCCTGTGTCAGGGTAATAAAAAAACATTTTGTCGAGTTGCAAGCCTAAAAAAGATGCAAATAGTAGCCGTATATACAAATGTGTCGGGTTTCCACTGAGGCATCGGATTCAACCCACCGCTTGCCTCCATCATTGAACAAGCAACTTCCCAGTGTAATGACACTAGTATAGCAATCCGTAGATGTTTCTTCATCAAAGAAATTAAAAGGAGGTTGGCGAGGGAAAGAGATTGAAAAGACGAAGATTCGGAAGTCCTGGTTATCCAAATCATTTTACCAAACACGTTTAAAGCAATTTCAAGCCACTGCTTCTGAATTCTTTTACCAGGGCGATACTGAGAGTCTCTAAGAAGGGCGGTTGCGATGCCCTTTTCATACAAAATTTAAATTTGTATTTGAGGCCAAAACACTTGAAAAATAGTTTTTTAATCAAAATGTATAGCAAATATTTAGTACGGATATATGCTACTATATTTATTTGTATTTTAAATTGTAAAAATGTTCATAATTTTAGGGGCAACTTTGCTGTTATTTACGAATTAATGATACTTTGGTCTTTATTATAGAATAACTTATTAAATTTATTATAAAAAAGCGGCCGTAAATTTAAATAACAAATGACCGATTCACGTCCGAATACAAATTTGTCAGCAATAAATTAAAATTTCAAAGCCTTTTGAATGGATTTTTCATTATATTAACACAGTAGATAGGGCAAAATTAGTTCTTTAATAATTAAAAACAAATTACAAAGTTGCCTCCAAAACCGTGCAAAATGAATTCTTTAATGGCCTTTTTAACATAATTTAAAAAACAAATAAACGAAATAGTACATCTCCGTACATATTGTCGTTGCATGCACAATATTTTTTTTTACATTAACTCCATACAGGAGGCCCTGAGGAAAACAATTTCCCTCAGGGCCTATGTCATCTGAGATGCTGTGTGGAGGGTCTTTTTGAGGAGAGGAAGGAATGAACATTCGGCAAATCGTTTCACAGCCGAACAGTTGAACACAAGAACGAGTCGAAGAAGCTACCCGTTCTCATGTGACAAATGCCAACCGCATACATATATTGGGAACGCGTTTGGCGTGTTTCCCGACTATGCTTCGACATAAAAACAGAGTGTGCAATTCACACGCGTTAGAAGTGAAACCTTCAGAAAACTAAAGTAGACAAGAGGAGACCGATTATACTAACTCATTCTCTCGCAGGCTAAATCCTATAGATGTGTTTGTCCTTTTTAGTGTCGCTATTTTTCGTTTCATAGAGTTTTAAATCACAACGGTGCTAAAGAAACTTCACTTCAAAAATATTATTTAGTTTGGTTAGCTATTTTGGCCTCACATCCAAATCAGTTTTGTATGAAAAAGCCAGCGCAGCCATACACTTTGGTAGATCTGCCACTCATTAGTTTTACTACGAAATACGATGTAAGTCCCACCTGTCCCGTGTCGGCTATTAACGTGACATGTTTCTGTTTGTTGTGTCTGCAGGTAGGAAACTTTATAGATTGAAAATACCGATTGACAGCTGTTTGTGTTGCATTTTTTGTTGGTACTTGCATATTGATTTGAGATTTATTGTATTTTAATGTTCTCCATTTTATACAGGTGCTTGCAGGTTTTTTACACGATGCAATGCCGCCTCACGGAGCCTCATGAATGAGTTTTTATTTTGCCCTGTTTAATTCATATTTGCCTTACTAACCCATTTTTGCATTTTATTTCTCTTGCAGTTTCTCAGCACTTCCATACTGCTTACTAACAACGTATGCAGGGACACTGGAGGTCTAGATTCGTTCAAAATAAATAAATGTAGCTTCGTTTAACAAAAAAAAATAGAATCTTGCGAGAGCCTTGAAGGAGTAACCATCTGTTACTTATACCAGGTGGATAACCTCCAATGCCCGGAGTTGCACGGCAACTTGTTTAGTTTAGTTGTAGTTGCACGGCAACCCGTACTACGTACCAATAGCTTCGCTCAGACAGTCCACACAACGCACAACACACATTTTGGGTAGCGCCGCCCCGGAAACCATTCTATGGATAACCAACACGCTACTATTCGCTACGTTTTATGACTAGCAGGGGCGCCGGTGAGGTGAGGTCTGTCCAGGTCTGGGAGAGGCCGGTCGAGGGAGACTTCGCCTCTCCAGCCGGACTCTCTAGACAGTCTAGGTCTAGACCCATCGCCTTATATCGCAGTTGGAAGGACATACGTCTGTCACTCCTGGACACACTGACCCGCAGATTCCTACCCATCCCTCACACCTTCATCCTTCCCATAACCGCATCTCCTTCATTTCCTTAAAATACTCAACACAGCACAGAGTGGAAGATACTCACAGTATTCAGTATCGCCCTGGTGTAAGACACCATTCGGAATTGAAACGTTCTTGAAATGGCATTAACCGTCTTTGGTAACCAGATCTAAATAGCCAGGTACTCCCCAACCACCTTTTCCCCACCTCCTTTCCATTCCCACTACCTTTAACCTCACAACATACCCCAATTAGGAATACCATAATCTCTAATTATTTTCCTCAGCGTTCGGTGGAGTGTGATTTGCCAAAGCGATGGGGAGTAAGTCACATCAATTATTTTTATATTTAGTAAACTAATGACTAATGACGTCTACAATAAAAATAAGTATAATTGTGAATAAATTGGAAACAAGTTAATCACAAAATCGATCATGACCGGCGGATGGATGGAGCGGGCGGTGATTCAAGACCTTGCTGCTATACTTAGGGCTGTCAACTGTCAACGCCCATCAAAATACGCACACAGAATAGATAAAAGCTAGAAATGTCATCTATATAATCATTGGAGGATATCCACCACTTACCCGCCCTGATATAAGTAACAGATGGTTACTCCTTCAGGACTCCTGCAGTATTCTAATTTTTTTTGTAAAAAGAAATGTACATTTATTTTTAAAACGAATCTAGACCCTCCAATGTCCCTGCATGCACGATTGTTAGTAAGAAATAAAAATGTATGCATTTT
Source organism: Glyphotaelius pellucidus (assembly GCA_936435175.1). Lineage (NCBI taxonomy): Eukaryota > Metazoa > Arthropoda > Insecta > Trichoptera > Limnephilidae > Glyphotaelius > Glyphotaelius pellucidus. The sequence goes on along the minus strand of OW386566.1, from coordinate 18,155,906 downwards.
TAAATTTGCAATAATTAACAAGACAGCAGTTGGTGCAGCATCTAGTAAGAGTAAAATAATAAAGAAAAATTAAAATATTTACAGGTGTAAGTATGATTAAAACCAAAGAAAATATATAAAAAGAAAGATATCGGGGGTAGTTTGTCCCACTATCGCGGGGCAGTCCCGGCGAGAATGAGCGGGCGAGCGGCCTGGCCGCAACGTGCCCAAACACCCGCGTCCCTTAACCGGTTTCCCACGAGTACTCTTGAAGAAGTATTTGTGGAGGGGGGGGGGGGGGAGATGCTCCCAAAGACCCTGGGGAATGAAGTGAGCCTCGGATCACCAGAGGCAGGACGGAAGGGAACCGGACTCGTGCCGGGGAGGCACGGGCACACATCTATAACCAGTGCCATGTCCCAAAAATGAAAAACCATGTTTCAGCGATAAAAAAAAAACACGTTTTAAAGGATAAAAAACCAGAAAGCAAAACTGAGCGACAGGAACAACTGCAGCTCAGGCTGATAATACCTAAATAAAATCTGTTTTCTCCTCCAAAAGTGGACAGATTATTTTAAGATTTTCTTAACTATTTAAGATTTTCTCATTAAAAGAAAATATTCTACGTCTGTCTGATGGGGATTATCAAAAATCTGTTTAGTTTTTAAACTGAATGTCTGCTAATGGCTTTCAAACCAGGTAATTTTAACGATCCGACACGCTAGTGGTCGATATTTTTTTATTATATTAAAAAATATTTGAATTAGTGTCAAAATTCGGATTATGAACGTTTGTCCGGACAAGACGCCGCCCGGTTTCCTCTTAAGTTCAAGAACTACATTCCTGATTTCAGGATTATTATTCCATGCTATTTTTATTTTTGTAAAATCAATATGCAATCTTCAAGTGTATAGTCAGTTTACGCCTTCTAGCATCGAAGGTCGCGGTTTCACAATAACAGCAGTTTTGGACACCGAATTATCACCCCCCTTTTTTTTGGCCCACCAAACGATTGACCACCCTTGTTGTAGATGGTATTATTTAACCTTACTTTGTTCAAACCAGACACGCCCATCGTGCTTTTCTATAGGTTTAGTTAGAGTTCAGTGTCGCTAAGCATTGTATCACCTTCACGTTGTCAAGTCAACGTAACTCAACCAAATTCTTATATTTCACTGTTCCACAGGTTTATTATAGACACAATAATGTATTCTTCATTATTTTAAACTAGCAGTTAAAAACCCGCTCCACAGGTTTTTGCTGCTAGGCTTTGCGGGCGGCTTTTGGTTCGGCGTCGCCCAGTTGTTGTTTGTGACCACTATAAATCCAATAGGAACTGGTTCCAAAAATAGGCTGTTCCTCGGATCCACTGTCATCCATGTCACATGTAATATAAATCCGCTTGATACAACTGAGTATTTATTACCGTCAATCTTTCCATAATCAGCTAGTTCACTAAATCGTTGTACTTATCCTTGCCTGGGGCACGTTCACACCAACCTGCCGACGGAAGTGGCGACATCTTGTGACGATTTTTTTAAATTAAAAAACGAATTACAATGGTAGCTTCATTTTAAATTCTACGTACACAGATGTTATTTGTGGCGCGGAGCGTAAGACGTGGCTTCAGACATGCAATTCGGGTTCTGAAATTCAACCACACAGACGGAAGGCTATTAGTACTGTTTGATGCTAGAATTCATTATTGTATTGTTCAATTTTTTCCCGACACTTAAAAAAAAGTTTAATTTATATGTAAAAAAAATAACATGGCGGACGTCGCTAAATCGTTGATCCAGTTGGTATGTCAGACATCTCCGAAAAATCTAAATTTTAGTTGAGTATGCAGTTATATGTAAAAGTGTACCCCTATCTGGTATAATACTCAGATTACTCTATAAGAGCATTAACCAGCGGCCGAGAATTTAAATTTCGTCGAAAGATGATCTTGTGATCGTACCCTTGCAACGGTACAGGGCGGTTCCGATGAGAAAGATTAATTATTCCCATACCAGCATTTTAACATAATAACTCAATATCGATTTTATTTCATTGCAAATTTGCTTTGATGTGATGATAAAACTCAAAGATAAAACAATTAAAATTATGTACTTTTTGTAATTATTTTTTGACCATTAGTATTTATAATTTTTCAATAATGTCTAAGCAAAATAAGAATGTAATTTTTTTTAAATATATTAGTTTGCAAGACCGTAAATAAGTAGACAAACTGAAGTATTTTCGTCACAAAACTAAGGCGCGGATCTTTTTTTATGATTTTATTTGAATCAAAATTAAAATTCTGAAAAGTAGCTTTCCCAAAATAATTTATTGATTTATTTTTCTGCATGATTATATGATTTGAAATATACGTTGTATAATACAAAATGTTGTTTGAATATTTAACAAATCTGCTAACGACCTACAGTAAAACCTTATTGTACTCAAAATAAACCTATTTTCTCAAAATTTTAAAAATAGCTTTACTAGATAAAAGAACAGTCTTTCGAAATCAATTTATAATTTATTGTGGAAAAGAGTCAATACGTCTAAAATTTGATTTAAAAATGACATATTTCTGGTTTTGTCTGGTTATTCCCCCTTAAGACCACCAAATCAATTATAATGCAGAAAAACTTTGCAGTAGTGAATTAAACAAAATGTTGATATTTTCTGGGTAACTAATAGGATATTTCAAAATGTCATACTAATGTACCGAACCGGTGTTATTTTATATCATGTTTAATATAAAGCATCGACACCTGTAAATAATATTTGATTTATGGCGAGCATTCGAATATTGCTTCATCATTATCTCAAATATTCGTATTTGGAGATGTCTCACCAATCAACTGGATTATTGACATACTGGACACAATAACAAATTGTAGATACTCTCAGTATCGCCCTGTTGAAAGAACATCGTTCAGAGGCGAATTGCTTCAAATGATAATAGGCATATTTGGTGGCCAGATTTGAATAGCCAGGTACGTTTCAACCTTCCTCTTAACCACTTGCTTCACTCACCCTTTAATAGGTAGAAAACTCAGTCACAACAGTCAAAACTGTCAGCGTCATTGATCCTTTCGGCACCGGTGCATGGTCGGGAAACACGCCAAACTCGCGCCCAACATGTGTACACGGTTATCGAGTGACACATGAGCACGGGTCGCTTCTACGACTCGTTTTTGAGTCCTACAGCTCGGCCGGCCCGGCCACTGTGTTTCATCCCTCCTACAATGTAGGTCTCTTCAAAACCCACGTTCACTTCTTCCTTTCATCAAAAAGACCCTCCACACAGCATCTCCAAAGATGATACACGTCCTGAGGGAAGTTGGTATCCTCAAGGCCTCCCATGTGGAGTAAATGTTAAAAAAATGAAACATTATGTACACAACAAAAAAATCAATAAAACACATTAAATAACTTATCAAATATTTATTGAAGTATCACATTGTTACATACAACTCTAACAAAACATAGTAGGTACTTATATTGTACTTGCAATATATATATAGCATTCAATTTAATATAATTTGGAAGTTTGATAAAATCTCAATACTTTAAGCGAAAATCCACACCTTAGAAACCTACAGGCATTATTAGGCAACTTGCCGCTATTATATTTTAATAAATATATATGTACAAGTATATTTAATTTTGTTTAAAGATTTAGATACTAAAGTGAACATGAGTGAACAAAATTACATTTTTTACAAATTTTTAACAGAAATACATGGCGTTTGGAAACTAGTGGTACAAGCGGGTAAACTGGTGAGTGTACTTCATATTTGGAGTCGATTTTGTGATATAACTTTATTTTGATTTTTATTTTGTGGTACAACTTTCTTAGTTTAGATTTATCAGTATTATCTTATTTTTCTCAAAAAGTTATTCCAATAAAAATTTTATATTTATTTATTTAATATCAACGATATAAATATACCATGAGCACACATGTCACAAAATCATAGGAAACATATTAGAAACAGTCAATAAAGATGATAACAGATAATTGTGGCGTTTGAAAGACGAATGACAGCAGAGATGCGATAACATACAAAAATCTATAGTACAAATAAAACTAATATTGATAGAAAAGATTTGATAGAATAGCCCTCTTGTACCTACCTTCTGTGCAGTTAAATAGATTTGCCACATCAGCATATCTATTAGTAACTTCATGTAATCTAGGTACAAGCGAGTGTTTCGTATACTCAGTCCGGTTATTGTTAACAGGATTTTAGAACGAGTGGCTCTCGTGGGTATATGAAATTCAATGAGCTTAGGTAAATCAGGACTGTCTATTCTAGCATTTACAATTTTGAACATAAATAATATTAAGTCGGATATAATTCTTCGGTGTTGATAAATTTAATTCTTTCGTCAAGTAACTATAGTTTATCTTTTTAATAGGAATACCGAGTTTAAAATTATGTCTTAGAAATTTATGTTCAATTTTCTCGATTGAATTTGCATGTATTTTAAAATGGGGGGACCAGATTGAGGAGTTATATTCGACTTGACTACGAATAATAATGAATGCAAAGTTTGCCGCTTGTACCATTAGTTTCCGGACACGGTGTATAATAAAATATAGATTTATGAGTAGTTGTCAATATGCAGAAAATCTAAAAAAAATTGCCCTCGCTAGATTGGAAATAAATTCTATCCTAAATGGATTCCCAAAATTGCAAAGTCGATGATTTTCCAAGTTGGCGTTTTATTTTTCATTATGAAAGAATTATATTTTGAAACAATCGACGCGCGATCACCAACGTAACAATTTTATCAGAATTTAGGAATAGATATCAAAGTACAAACTTGATAAATTTATCAGCAAATTAATCGATAAAAAAATGATTTACGTTTTAAGCCAGGAAAAATACTACTCGGATAAATTGATAACGGAAAAATACGACGTAATATTGTGCTATTTTTTAATCTAGAGAATTTAGGAGAAATTTTTTTATAAAATCAAGAGAAAATCACACGTGAAAAGACATAAAGAAATGTACTTTATTTTCAGCTGAGCAGCTGCAATGGAATATTCTAAAATATTAAACGTTGTAAACACTACCACAAGTAACTAACTCCTCAATGCAATAACTTATATATGAAGAAAACTGTAGTTTTGAGTAAAACGCATTTGTTTTTTTTTAAATGCATAATATTCGCTTGTAACTGGTGTTTAAACTTTTGCATGTAGCTCCGCCATGTAAAACCTACAGAAGTAATATTTACTCAGTAGATAAAGAATGGATTGGAGACACCAAAAAGACGATGGGAGCAAAAAGTCTGTACGCTTTTAAGTTGTTATTGCACCCAGCTTCTCAAATTGGATCATTTACCTCATCATAAATCTAGTGTAAAACTGTCCTAAACGATTTTTTGGGTGTATTAATATTCGGATTCAGATACCTATTTTTTTAATTTTGAAGTTATAACTATCTCCAGTTCGGTGACCGGACAACTCGGAATGAAACCTACTCAGAACCATCTCAGATAAGTCATTTAGAGTGTTAAAAAAATAAATATTAAAAATTGGTTAAATAGGTTACGTTAGGTTAGGGTTATCGGCTAATTTAAAATTATTTTTTTCATAGCTTTTAATGACTTTTCAAGGAGGTGCTGGCTGGTTTTATTCTCAGTTGGCATGGAACCCTCCAGTTCTCGCCCGATTTCAGACACATATTTTTTTTAAATTTTGAAGTTATAATTTCCCCCGGTTCTCCTATTTTATTGAAGGTTTTCGCCCGATTACAGGCATCTATTTTTTTAAATTTTGAAGTTATAATTATCCCCGGTTTTTGATTGATTAGTTCTTTATTTATTTAGTTGTAATTGAAATTGCACGTGCAAAACATCACAATGTGGGTTAGGATTGTATTACGCTAAAGAATGACTAGTTTCGGTCATCAGCCTAAACCAGTGGTTTCCAAAGTGGTCTCTACGGACCCCAGGGGTCCTCAGGATCATTCACGGGGTCCGTGGAAAATTAAAATTGAGTTGGGGGTCCCTGAACAACGTCAGGGGGTCCGCGCAAGGTTTAATATAACTAAAAAAATAGTGACAAAAAGAAATATAATTTTTTGTACTGCCATAGTACACGCATAATAATATAAATTAAAGTGTATCTGTGTTTGTTGCAAAACTTTTGCTGTACAAACAAAACTTGGGAAGAGGAGAATGTTCTCAGTTTCCAAATATTTTTAAATTGCAAAATAGAGATGAATATTTGCTTCATTCGGAGGGGGGGGGGGGGGGTTCGTGGGCCAAAAGAGTTTGGGAACTACTGTCCTAAACTAATGAGCAGTCCTAAATGCCATTTTTTTTAAATACTGTTAAAATAAACGTACAAATATATTTCAACATATAAATGACACATTAGAAGAAACAAGAACATTATTTTTACTTATAACCTCTCTTTTTATTCACACTTTTAGGTGAACAAAAACCAGATAAAATGTACTACTTGTCGTTTAGTACAGTTTTACACTAGATATATGTCACGGTGAGAGTTAGTACCTGCGTCGTGGAGGAATTTAAATACCAAATTGTGGAACCGGAAGACATGGTCAAACGACCCAATGACAAACCTGCTGAACTTTATTAAAGGAATTTGGTTTCTGTTATAGAAATAAGATTTTACATGGGAACTAGAACAATGTGCCTTTTCTAGAAAACCATTTAGAAGCACTCTGTAAAAATATATTTACTATATATTTCTGACAAGAATTAAAATTTAATTAGATAAAACAAATTATATGAAAAGATTGGGACGAACATAGATTATTTAACATTATAAAAATAGATTTCTTTTAAAGATAATCAATACATTTACACATATCAATACAATACAAACGAAATTTTATGATAAGAAACAACAATTTTATACTCGGCCAAATTAATTTTAAATTTGTCATTATAGTTTATAATTGATTAGGCGACACAGATTCAATTACAGATATTATTTAGTTTGTGAAATTTAAAAAATCTTAAAATAATTATGGATTAACATTATTTGTTATCAGAAAATCAAATGTAAAATGTCAGCAAAGGTAAAATTACTTCTCTCTAACTTTAATTATTATTGACAGGTTTCTTCAATTCAACATTTCGACTTTTATGAAACAAAATCGATATAATATAAAAATGTTAGGTTAGTTTCAACAGTAAGGGAAAAATAGACTTACTTCGGGGGAACGGACAAGTCCATACCATACTTTTATGGGGATTTATTTTTGTTTAATCAGTGTTTAAGCGAATGTTTTTATTTTTAGATAGAATTTCGGAAAAATGTTTGAAAACTCATAAAGGTAATAAAATAAAATTATAACATCGTTCTACAATTTATTTACAGGTTAGTTTGGCTGTATTGGCGTGAAATGCCGAGTTTAACAAACGTGTGAAGTATATGTGTGTGTAGATAGATAGAAAATGCATTCATTTAAAACAATATATACACACTTTTTCTTTTATATATACATATTACAACATGTTTAGGTTTGTAAGGTTAAAAAATACATATATTTCTTTCGGAAATTGTTCCATTTGGAAATGCTAGCGTTTCTTTGGACGACTCCGATACATTCACAGTAATACCATCCACCCGCTAAACCTAAAATCCACAGCATTATTAAAAATTAATTACTGCTCGGTTTTACAGAAGTAGATACATTTTTTTTAAATAAATACACACATTCTGACGCAACTAAAAAATTTGTATATATGTTCTGGGTAAAATTATAAAAATAAGTTTTTTTTATTCTTAGAAATTAGATAGCCTCATTGCCATACACAATTAAAATAAATCATTTTATTTACAATAATACTTGCAATACACGTATTAGCAACGGAACGTTGTGAAGTTATACAATAATAAGTAGGTTTATGAAATATAAAATAATATTTCAAAAATATCTGGAAGACACAGGTTGTAATTTTTAATGCTTTTCAAAAACATTAAAGTGACTTAAAAATAAAACAAAATATTCATTAATTCTCTTTAAGACAATAATTAAAATGATGAACAATTTAAAAAAAAAATAACAACAAGTTTAATTTCTTATTATTATTTAAAGAAAATTGCATCCGTACTTGACAATTTCGTAAATGAATAATAATTGCTTTAATATTACATCGACAAGCAAAACCAAAAATTATATACCAAAGAATTCACATTTAATTGTTCGAATTCGAAAAACTATAAAATCACATTTTTACAGTTTGACGTACGAATTTTTAAACAAGTTTATTAAAAAGTGGGTTTTTTATAGGACACAACAAATTTAAAATAAAAACAACATGAAGATGATATTGATCGATTAAATTCTGAATAATAGTAATAATCTGAGGGTAATGGTAGTGCAGTGATTCCCAAAATGGTCCAGGTGGACCTCTAGGGGTCCACGGGAGACCCGACGGGGGTCCACGTAGGCGACATAAAAAATGGGAGTTCACAAGTGGGGGTCCACGAACTGGTTTCGATTGAGACCCATCCCGTGCCCTATATCCATATCCCATACCCCCCGTTTCATATCCCATTACGCCCCCTCCATAACAGAGCGACTGACGTACCGTACAGCACACGTTTTCGTACCGGTTATGCATGAGATCTTAAAACGCCCAGCTAGACAAGGGGGAGGGGCGTAATGGGATATGGGTGTACTGTACTGGGATGGGATGGGAAAATACCCCCCCTTCGCCCCATATCTCATTACACTCCCTCCGTCGTGGCAAATATAATCTCGAATACTGATCCATTTTGCCCCCGTTTGAAAAAGAGTTTCGTAGATCCGGTGCTGCTCCGTTGTGACAGACCACACCTCGCCATTCAATATTCAGTACAACGGGTGAGTCGAGTTTTGGGAATATGGTAGAAATGTACCAGCAGGGGGTCCACCGTGACCTGTAAAATTTTGAAAGTGGTCTACGAGAAAAAAAAGTTTGGGAACCTCTGTGGTAATGGGTACTTTTGTTCGAACAAAGATTCGACACAAAAATGTAAAATTGTTAATCTTATATATTACTTTGTTACACCATTTCAATACAGAAGCAACACCAATAAGTGATATTGAGACAATCACATTAAAATTCAAAGAAAAGGAAAATAAATTAAATAGCTTTTGTATGAAAAACATCACAAAACTTTAGTTTAAATATCTAAACTAATTTTACAGCGCCAATATATTACAGTTACTTTACTAGATATCAAAAATAGTGGTTAGGACCACCGCCACCCACTCGTAGTATAAAATATAATATAAATATACTTCACGTGTGTAATTACAAGGTAAATACTTAGGCCGTTGTAATCACTTAGTCTTGAGTTGATCGATCATTTTACACGACCCGGGTCAATCACGATCCACTGGCAAAGTGATCGGGTCAAAAGTACCCGATCTTTCAACAGGTATGGAATAGAAAAAAATCCATACAGTATCCCCGGAGGGGTCATCGTTCTAGTATCTTCCGTCTTTAGCTCAAACAAGACGTACATTTCTCTCTCACGAGCACAAGATTCGAGACGCCCGGTCTGTAAAATTCATATATCTGTGTTCAGCCCATGAAGGGTGATCAGCTGATGGATCATCGATTAAATGGTTGAATCTTTTTTGAAACAGTGACCCGATCGATCATTTGTGATTCGTGATCGGGTTGAAATGATTGGATCGATCACGATTGACCCATTACAGTATCCAATCTATCTTCAGCGACGGTTAAGTAGAACATGACATTTAAAGCTAAGTGCTAGATATTTGGCAATACCGAAAAGAAAGAGAAACATCCCGAAGTTAATAATAATTTGAAAATATTTTAATGTCGCCTACATTCATCATTGTAAGCTGAAAATATTGCCTGTACAATGATGAAGGACTTAGGTAAGGGAGGATTGATTTCACAACTCCTGGTTGAAGCTGTGGACCGCTCCACCAACCGACATAACTAAAGATACATTAATGTGTTAAAAATAAAGGCTTGAAAATCGATAGAAGTCACATAATCCTTGTGCTGGTGGAAATAATAATTAAATTGCCTTGTCTCACCAAGTGCCTGTCAACAATAATAATTTACCAACTTGGCCATATTTTATTAAATATTAAAATGCTTTCCGATCATTGTCTAACCACTGGGGCGCTTTTTGCCACAATATGGCACTATTTACAATACCTCGGATTGCTTTGCTGCCAATTTCGGCAAATTTTTCCTTATTTGTAAGTAATTAAGTAGAAGTTTACGATTTTATAATATTTTACTTATAAATCCTACGAATATGTAATAATCGACAAAAGAGAGGTGAATTCATTGACTATAATGTCTCCATATTAAAATTCGGAGGCATGATTTTTTTTTTAATTTGGGCGGAAAATATTCAAAATGACCACCAAAAAATGTCGAGCAATCGTAGAAAAAAGTTTTTAATTGCGCTGTCGCTCCAGTGGCTAAAGAAATTCATTTTCCACATTATACAATAAAAGTAAATCCAAAAAACGTTTTGCAAGTAGAAGATTTTTCAAAGCATTTTCATAAGACGGAAACTTTTTCTAGGTCTTGGCGGGTGGCTTCCGGACCTTGACCTTTCCAACCGGACTCTCTCGACCCATCACCTTGCACCGCAGTGGGAGGGTGAATTCAGACGTCTGTGAATCCATTGACCCCCAGAATCCTACCCACCCCTAATACCTTTTTCCTTCCCAGAACTTCCTCTCCTCACTTTCCTTAAAAAGACCCTCCAGACAGCAACCGCTAAGATGACAGGACAGGCCCCGATGGAAATTATTTTCATCAGGGCATTCTGTGGGGAGCTACGCAAGAAAATTCCAAGCTCATCTCGTTAAAAATAAAACACGTATTAAAAAAAAGTACAAGATGATGTGATCTACTCGCCGTATGTATTTATAATGCATCTATAAAAATATTTCTAAGCCTTCTAATTTTCTAACCAAAAACACAATATGATTTTGCATTGTTTGTTTGTTTTGATTTTGCATTATGAGCCAAATTACAGCACAGCGGTCGCTAAGTTAGATTTGTGACAACGGCCGTTTTTTTTAATTTTTAAAATAAAGCATAGAATAACACAATGTATTGGCAATCGATTTCAGTCAACTATTTCTTTAAAAAGCATCTCTCAGGTTTCAGTGCCGAGTAATTATTGCGTATACACATAACTCCATAGATATTCAAATTGACAGGCTTGCCATAACATGAAATCTGGGTATCGTTTTGACGGACTGGACTCCAAGATGGTTCGAGAAAGCTTTGAATAAACGATCACTGACAACTGCCGAAGAGTGCGCATTGAAAGAGGCAGACCCTGAGCAGAAAAGTAAAGATCGCTAAAGTAAGGCAACGGTTTGCAGCGCAGTCCGTTGTGCGCATATTATCTGTATAGTGTCAGTTCGTTTTTAACCGAACCGATTAGCGTAGCAAAAATGAGTTGGGTTTTGTTTAGTTAAGTTTTTTTACGCAGCCAGGAATTTGCGCACATTCGTAAAAAGTACTTGTAATTAGTAAGCAGATTTTATTTTCGCGGACTAAATAGTGATATTAGAATTCGAGTTGCCGCATATTGTCAGATTGAATTATTTTTTACTTTCCATGATGGCCTGGGTCAATCAAATTGAACGTCTGTATATATATATACTTCCTCTGTACATAGTAACATAACTTTATAATACAATACCTTCTTTTAAATTAAAAAATATTAAGTATAGATATATTCGTAATATTCATAACATAACATATTTTAACAACATAAAAAAATATTTTTTGTACAGAGTTGCTTAATTAAGTATTAATAATTATTTTTACATTAAACTTTAGGTACAGTCTGAGAACATTTCTACCAGACCGAAAAACAGGTACGTCACAGTTATTACAGCCTGTCGAGAAAATCTAGAAAAAATTAGGGCGGCCGCGGTGCGGTCTTTTACATGGCTTTATAATGGCAACACCAAGATGATTCATAAGAAAACTAATGTTAGTTTAAATACAACACTAAGGTTCAAGTGAATGTTTTCACATCAACATCAAAAGGCTTCATCGCTTTATCGTTTATTCGCCACGACGATAATGACAAATTATTTACAATTTTTCAATTCAGGCTCTGTAATAAGCGTTTAAAAAGTAGAAGAAGATGGTATGATAAGGAGATATGTAAATAAGAATGATAGAGGGAGCGCTTATTATCTCTTTTTTTAAAGATAATAATCAAGCGAAAATTGTGAAAGTATTTAATAAAACACGACTCGTTTAAAATAAAATAAAAATCTCTCGACAAATGCGTAAATTGCATTTAAAGATACACTGTGACTTTTTTCGTACCTATAACACGTTAAATAGGGAGAACAATGTTTATAATTTTTTTCTGTCGAGGGAATTTCATATAATTACCGTTTCGGCTCTACAAATGTACATATATATTATCTTTAAAAATAATAAATATTTTTTTTAAACTAAAAGGAGTTCAAAAGAAATACGTTATAAATAGGTAGAAATTCGGAATGCAGAGACAAGAAATTGCATCGTGTTTTTTTTTAAAGAAGCCAGGCATTATTAAACAAAATATAATTTCAGGTGTGACGTGAGTTGGTACAAAAGATTCTAAAATTTAAAAATAAATAACTCCTTTTTTTAGCACACATAATGAAATTATGCCGCCGTTCTTACAATAGTTGGTAGTGTAATGGTCAGCAGTTGATCGGGGTTTGATTCTAGGACGTGGCATTTTAAAAAAATACTTTGTAAGAAAAATTTTCAACAAAAAAAAATTCTAAATAAAAATATTTTTAAAAAAGAGTTCCCGTTTTTCCCGTAAATGTCAAACTGTCAAAATCGGGGACCGAACATAACCTCACACACGAATGTACTAAAATTTACTCCTAAATCTATGATATGATGTGTTGCCATAAAGTTGGTTTTATTTCATGCAATTTCTAGACTTTCTTGACAAGCTGTATATTACAATATTAAATCCAAGACATAATTACTTAAAACTTATCAAATAAAAGTTTATTTTATTCTCATCCGGGCCGTAATAATTAATAAAATAATAGGTGACGTAACATAAAACAATGAACACTGATTTGTTAATAGGTACTAAATAATACATTGAAAACACTCAACAGAAAATTCCTAGAGGTGTGAATTGACCCTTGTAACGTGTAGGCCAAGAAAACTGTTATCTGCTCAAAAAAATATTTCCATTTTTTTATGTTCGATCTTTTACAAGATTACAACGGAAGTAAGTACAAATAGAGCTTACTGGCTTACAGAGCCGCCAATAATTCAATGAATAAGATGAAAACACAACAAAAAATTATTTTCTTGAAAAATGTTAAAAAATATTTGGTATGAAAAAAATATTCTCAAAACTTTGTCGCCGTCCTCAAATAAATAAACATATATATTTAAAAGCACTAAAAAATTGAATTTTCGTTTAATAATGGAAATAGTTAAAATCATTTTCGAAATTTGTTCTTGGGAAAGCGAAAGAAGGCATTGGAATAATTTTATATAATATTAACACATGAATACCACTCAATTAATTTTATATTATTTATAATACGATTTACAAATATATTGGTAGTTTAGTTTTTTTAATAATTAGTAGAAAACAATTAGAGGAAAAAATGAAATGACTACATAAATTCAAGAATATTTTTTTTAGAAAAGTTCAGGAATTTTATTTTTTTAAAGTTGAAAAATTAGGAATAGTAGAGATATTTTGAGAAAACTGTATTCTATTCGCTAGGAATAAGTGCATATTTTTAGTTAAAAGAATAATTAGAAATGTTGAATTTTCAAAAACTTTTCATGAATAGAAGCGATATGGAAGGGAAAAACAATTGTTCTATTGTAAGTTTTTTAAATACTAAACTGGCAAGAAAATACACTACCATATATTCAACGTGAATGAGGAAAAAATGACAGCACAGCTACTTTAACTCTGTTATAAAAATATATTTTAAAAATAATGAATCTATGATATTATTCGTAAATTAATTTTAAGTAAGTTATTTCTGTGTAATTTATATTGTATCTAATTAAAATTTCTACAAGGAAATACAGTGATTTTTTTAAATGCGCTGTAGGATTTTTGAAACGCCATAACATTTTTTATTATTTTAAAACTAAATGGCTACCAATTTGCCAAAAAAAAACCAAACATTTAACTCTTTGCTGTATTTTAACCACTAAGGCAGTCAAATGCCGCCCGGTTTCAGGAGCACCTTTGAAGAAAAAACTTTTTATGTATGCATTAAAATTTTTAAAATATCACGGACTTTATCTTTATTTCAAATAAACAAATTGAAAGCGTATTTCATCACCTTTCAAAAACAGTTTTTAGTTTTCTGATACGTTAAAAAATCTTGCATTTATTTGGATTTTATCGCAAAGCCGAAATAGTTCAGCGACCTTTGGACAATGTACAGTCAACATGAGAGATCTGAGGGATAAAATCAATTTTAATTTCTTTCATCAAAGCAACACCAAAATTATTTTAAAAAATCAACAACATAATATTCAATTTAATTTATAAACCTCATTGTAATATTTAATCATTGTAATACATAATCGACCACCACAACACGAGCATGTGCCTAGCATGGTGGTCGAAAAATCATAAAATTCATGTAACAAACATTTTAATGAATAAAGAAAACAAAAAAAAAAACAAAAAATGAATGATAGCATTAACTAAATTCAGTAAAAATATGAAAGAGTATACCTATGCAATTAGGTGGCAATCGACTAGAGTAGAGGATTAGTTTTTTTTTTCTTTTGTATATTCAATAATATTTTATTAAAAACAGTTTATTTATAAAAAAGTTCTACTATGTAATTATTATTACGCGTGGCAGCTGTTTTGCTGTTGACAGTTTGATAATGCCTTCAGAAGGCGAAACAGCTGTCACGCATAACAATAATTACATAGCGGAACTTGTTTATGAATAAACTTTTTAAATTGAATAATTATATTATTGAAAATATGTCCAAAAAATGGAGTTCTACAAATTAAACTTGTTAATAATAAATCAAAAAAAGATGATAAAGAGGATTTGGGTTCGAGTCCCAGTTCCGACCGTCACCTTTTTTTTATTTTCTGTGCCTTTATATCTTTCATATTTTCTCTTCAATTATTAATTATAAAAATCATTACAATGAATAACTGCATATAGAATAGACAAATGAAACATTTATTCAAGTAAAGTTAGTCTCCAGCGACCAAATGTTTTCAAAACATCAAACTAAAACATTGTGACGGGGCCCATTTTGTTTTCAATGGCCATGGAAAGCAACAAACCACAATGTTTCATCTTTGCTCAAACATTTGTGATAATATTGTCGCTGGAGACCCGGCTAAAGAAAACATCATCACAAAGTATTAACAAAAAACATATTATAAAACAGTCGATACATTTACATAAAAAAGTAACAAACTAATACGAAATAAGAAGTATAAAAAGTGTTTCCCTATTTTATTTATACACACAAGAGACTTACAAATACACATTAAAATAAACTAACCCACTTTATGAGGGAGCCTGACTATTTACCAATTTAAAAACATAACTCTGCACTTTTATGACGTGCATTTCTGTCAGTCCTATAGACACAACCAGCAGGCCATAACCGACGAATTGGATGAATCTTAAAAATTCCCAAAGCTTGTCGCAGAAGATGGCAAAAAGGATGCAGTGAAGAGAACTGTGGACGTTGACTATCTTCCACAGCCAGGCGATGGCGAAGAAAAGTCCAGACCGAAAGGCGATCGTCTGTCTCTGCAGCTGCGCCTCGCTGATCTCGGATTCCTCTCGTTCCAAAGTCTGCTGGTAGATATCGATATAGCGATTCCACGCCATAGACGATACCAACAACTGGCCAGAAAATAGGATGAGCTTTCTCAACATTCTCTCCATCGATACTTTAGGCTTGTACACAAAGCCGACCTCTCCGTTTGAATCTGTGGCTTCTTTCGTTGTGACGCTTTCGTTGTAGTGCGGTAATACAGTGTGCACCTTCACGTAGCCTCTTCTGGGGGGATTGTTTTTCAAGAAGCAAAATATCCCTATAACGAGACAGATGCATCCTAAAAGATCGCAGAATCCGTCAATGTAGAATCCTGCTGTACCCACTTCTGATCTTTCTCCGCGTATGTGCTTCCTCGCTCTCGCCACGTGGCCGTCCAAATCATCCATCAACGTCCTAACTTGGAACAAAACAACACCGACTCTTCTATAAGCCAGAGAATCGATCGAAATCAGTTTACCAGCTATCATCGCTAGACCGACGTGCGAATATGATATCAAATTTGGCGTGATGTATGGCATTCTTTCTGATACGCCTATTAAGTTATCTAAGATCGACACTACCGGAGCGAAGATGTAGTGATTCGTGTGATCCAACATCAGAGCTTTAACAGTGGGGTAACATAATGGATTAATATCACAAGTTACCCAAGTATCTTGTTCGTATTCTCGTGGCTCGGAAGCTTTCTTCAAATTTTGTTGCGTAGAAGTATACACCGTTAAATGACTGGAAGACTCTGGCAGATTTTTATAAAGATCTGTCAGTTCGTCTTTCTTGGATCCGTTGGAGTAGGCAGTCCAATTTCCTGTCAGTTCTGAACTTGTCGGGGCGTTCTGCTTGTCTCTGCTTAATGGATAGTTCTGGATCCTTAAAATCATGTTGACATCCATGAAGACAAAGAAGACCAGAAGAAGGAAGAAGAGACTCAGCAAGAACTTGCTGATGTGGGAAGATGGACCGATCATCTTGAAGCCGTAATAACTCCTCACTCGCAAACACTTCCACGGTTCTACGTGCAGCCACAATAGATTGCAGTCATCTCGGCTGGTAGTCAAGTCAGAGGCCACGGCACTGTTTTTTTAATGAACAGTGGTTCATACAATTTTACACACGCGACGAGACGTATTATAACAATGGCTATTCAAACAATTACGTCTTTCTATTGTTATCACAAGTTTGAATAGCATGTTTATTTTGTTTTCTTAACATACACACTTTATTTTTAAATCTTTGATTTGTACTTCTTATTTTTATTTATTTACTAATGTAAAATGCGAAACTGTTGGAATAAAAATATAGCTATTACTTTTACAGAAATAAGACTATTTGAAGGGTATTTTTTTATGAACACTTTTTATTTGCCTCGATTAGTCTTTTTGATTGGTATGAATCTATTTTGTGAAACTGTTGCTACTTTTAATAATTTTTCATTCAGTCTTCCAACATTCGTCCTAAACATATTTCACAAAATTTATACACTTGCTTCAATTATTCATCGTTCACTAATATACACGAATACCTAAATTAAATAAAGCACTGAGTGCCAAAAATGTTGAACTGAGATATTATAGGATTTTAACTAACTAACCATCACGCCGTTTCCCCGCAGGGGTAGGCAGAGAGGACAGACCGCCAAACAACTCGATCTTGGCACACACTCCTTGCTTCGTTCACACTCATACATGCTCTTCTATTATTCTGACTCTTGACATCGCCCGACTCAAGTATCTGATTCACTTGGTCGTGCCATGTCTTCCTCGGGCGTCCCCGACTTCGTCTACCATTCACATTTGCGTCATATATTCTCCTTACACTCCTTTCCTCATTCATTCGCTCTACATGCCCAAACCATCTGAGCGTCCCTTTCTTAATCTTATTCATTACGCTTACATCAGCCTTGCATTCTTTGCGGATCTCCACATTTCTCACACGATCATACATGGTTTTACCACACAGGGATCTCATTTCTACAGCATTCAGTCTACTTTCATCCTTTCTCTGCCAGTTCCATGCCTCACTTATAGGATTTTAACATAGAAATATGCCTTACAGAAAAATTATTAAATAAATCCTAATAGCTAAGATATGATTTGAGATGTTCACGGCCAAAAGTACTATAGTGATTTATTCTTGGGGTATTATGCAGTGTTGCGCTACCTCCTTCTTTAGCCAACGTTTAGGACAGCATTGCGTGTTCGTCATCAGGGCAGATGTCTGCATACTGTAATAACTTCACTTAATCTGCCCTGATGATGGACACTTCAATGCTAACCGAAACGTTGACTAAAAAAAGAGGTAGAGCGCTACACGCCCTAATACCCTAAAAATAAATCCCATCATAGCAAATTTTGTTTTGAATTTATAAAGGGCATTAAGTGTCATTTCACACAAAAGGTCTAAGTACCACATGGAAAGTTAATAAAAAGCACCAGAAAGGCTATTCCCTATAATTTGTGATAAGAGATCACTCTCCCGCGAGATGTCCTATCATATTTGTGTATTTCTACAGCTGTTGCATACTTGCAGGAATTCGTGTTTAAAACGACCCAAACTAAAATACGTGACAGCGCACAGCTGAAATTTAGACATCGGCCGATAGAAAAAGCAAATAACAGCCGTAGAAAATTACACAAATCTGACAGCACTTCTCGCGGGTGAACGATCTCTTATCACAAATTTTAGGGAATAGCCTTTCAGGTGTGATAAAATATAAATATAATAGAGATAGGATACGTTATTTGATATTCCAAAAAAATATTTAAATAGCTACAAATAATTTTGTGGCACATAGGTCTTTATTTTAGGTATTAGCAAAATTTAAATTTATGACCCTTTGTGTTATATTTAATTCAGGTATTCCTATATCACATATACAAGTAGTCTCTCATCCAAATACCAAAGACTCGTAACATTCCTCAGTAAATCAACATTATCCATTCATCCCAGACATGAGAGACTGCATAAATGCAACGGGCGTAGTACAAATAAGAAATTGCGACGCATAAACCGTCACTTTGGTTGGAATGGGTTCTAACTACACTTTACCTCGCTTGCATGCACGCATATGTGGTGTCAAAATTTACAAAGACGATTTCTCGTAATCTATTTGCCGATTTCTGATTTTGAGGTTAAATCCATTGTAAAATATTTTAGTGTAACATATTTTAAAGGAAAGTGTTAAAATAAGACGTATACTCACCATTTTAGAACATAAGAAATGTGCAAATAAAACCAAATGCAACCAGCCAGGGCATAATAATTAATTGCAAAAGGTTCTAACTACATTTCTCAAATGCCATTCCAAGGCTAGGTCATATTTAAATAGTTTCCTTTAAAATACGTTAAACTAAAATACTTAAGGTGATCCAATAGTCCAGGAAAAAATCGAAATCGGAATTCACTCCCTTTTTGGGAAGAGTTTAAAAATACTTGAGAAAAAGCTTTTGGAAAGGTTGTGAAAGGTATTTGAGATTTTTTTTACAGGTTGATTTTGTAAAGGCCTGTAAAAACATGAACTCATTTTTTGTGCATTGTTTATTGTAATAACAAGGAAATTTAAAATTGATTTCACGGAACCAAGCGACGCGGAGCCTATACGTCTATCCCCCGCTCCGGCCGGGGCCGAACTGATAAAAAATGGGTGTGGCAAGTCAGTAGTCCTTGGGTGAACGGCATAAGGTTTATTTTGAAAATCCAAATTGTGAAATAACAACGAGAAAATGCATATTTTTTTTTTTTTTGTGAAGTTCAGGCGTATTTCTTTGCGATTATCATAAAAGAAACTGAATTTGCTACATTAAAAAATAAAACCATATCTGAAAAGGGGTTTATAAGTAGGAGAGTTTGCACTTGACAGTGTTTTTTATGGACCTAATGCTTTATTTTTTCTAGGCTTATTAAAAAATTTACCGTTTTTTTAAGGGCCAAGATATGTTCTACACGCAGTATTTAATTGAAGCATCTATAATACTTCTAAGCGATCAAAGTTTCAAAACAAAATTTCAAAAATACATGATTTTGTATGATTTTGCATTATTTCGCAGGGCGTCATCTTAACACAATATTGAAACTCAATATCAGAATATCAGATTATGAGAATTCATCTTTGCAAACTGACAACCGAGAACATGGTAAGGCGAAAACAGAACCCTATCAAACCAAAGTTACGAACTAAACTGCGCATCGTAAAAACCATCAACTGTCAAATAGAAACAAAATGGCGATCTCAAAAGGTTCTAAGATGTAGAACCTTATAAAATAAATGGAATCTTTAAATGCTTGATGTTTGAACTTCGTCATAAAAGTATTTACGGAAATGCAACACAGAAGGCTCTAAAATTTGATGACCTAAATGCAATGATAGCCTTGTTCGATGGCATCTTAAGAAGTAAGCTGGAGTATGCTGGTGGTGTGTGGACTCCGCACCAAACAAAATATATTAATATGCTGGAACAAATCCAGAAAAAACCCTTAGGGATGTCTATATGCGGACGCATGGAACTTATCCGAGGTTCGTGCACCGTATAGAGTTACTTGAGGCAACAAATAGATTTAGCTTAGAAACTAGACGCTACGAAAATCTTGCAATTCTTAGTTTTAACATAATCCATAACTATATTGACGGCCCATTCTTTTGGAATGCAATGGCTTATACGTGCCTGAAAATTTCAGCCGTCGACACGACTTGTTCAAAATATCATACGGCAGAACAGATGTTCTAGCACAGCTTAGCATGACAAGAGGAATGGTACCATTGAACGAAATATCGAAAACACTAGAAAATACATATATAACTCTTCTTTAGATTTGCCTTGAGATTTTTTTGTATAATAATCATCTTCCTAGGTGTTAAGATTGTCAAAATGAAAAAATTGTACGGAAATTGGATAATTAATATGTTGTACAATTGAAAATAAATTTTTTTTAAAAAATTGGTTGCACACATGAGCAAAAGAAATAATTTTGCATTCAAAGAATATTTTTGATAAAAAAATGTCAGTTAGAACCGTGTAAAAATAAGGTGTCGAAACTGCGAGACGTAAAAGCAGACTCATCTCAAATAATAACATTATATTTATACTTAAGCAACAAGTTGTATGTGGTGCGGCGTTTATGATCTAAATGGTCCCATACACGTTCATTTCTAACTGCAAGATCATTTTTTTTAAAGACAAAATATGTTCGGTTTACTAGTTTTTATTTTTATTTATTTATTTAACGCCCAAAGGGCTTTTACATGACTTTAGTATAATTTTAATTTGACAGATACTTTAAAAACTTAGGAAATAATAAAAATAAAATTACATTTGATAAAAGTCATACAAACACAGAAACAAAAACAGAAAAATTCAGCTATTTTATAGGTATACAAAATGCGTTTAGTAATAGTGTTGAAACAAATATTTTAGGTAATCCACAAAATTTGATATTGAATAAGTTGACATTGAATACGTCAACATCATCCAAGTACTGGTTTCCCATGGTGTGAAGTCGTTGTATCAGAGAGTGGGCAATGTAGTTACGCTTATGAGTGCTGCTGTAGAATATTATATTTTGTCGTGTTGTTACTATGGGTGTTCGTAAGTTAATGAGTTGCAGGAGTTCATAACAGTCTTAGAGTTATTATTTTGAATAATAATTATAAAAATATAATGAAAAATTATCAGAATTTAGAGTTAAGTATTTTGAATAAAAATGTTAAATCGTTTATTTTATGTCTGTCTTCTAATGTATGTATTTTTAGAGTATTTAGTAAGAAGTCGTATTTTAAGTCTTCTACTGGGATATTTAATTTAAAATTTATAAAACGCAGAAATATTTTTGTATTCGCTCAATGTTATTAACGTGAATTTTGTAAGATGGGGACCAAACTACCGAGTTGTATTCGATGAGGCTTCTAACTAGAGATGCGTACAATAGTTTAATGGCTAGCTATAGCTTGGTGGCACAAAGGTGCTTGTGCAATTATCGAGGATCTAGATAGCTAGCTAGGATTGGCTACTTTGGATGACTTAGCAGGCGTGCCCGGGTTCATGAGGAGCGATTGGTTGGGGGAAACTTTTTGACCTCTCCAGACGGACTAATCACCTTGCTCCGGGACACTTTGACCCCCAGATTCCTACTAACCCAGAATATCATTTTCTTTCCAAGAGCTCCCTCCTTTAAACAGCATCTGGAAAGATGAGATAGGCCCTGAGAAAAAAAAAATTCTCTAAGGCCTCCTGTGTGAAGCTAATGTTAAAAAAAAAAACAACGCTTAGAAATAGATGCAAAGTCCCCTTAGCTACTAACCGGTTTCAACTAACGAATTTTTTTCCAGGAGACTCCACACGAACCCTGGCTAACAGTCACCGGTCGTAGCATTTGTACTTTGTCCTTAAGCCTCAATTACATTGAGCTAGTTTACAAGCTACTATCCGGTAAGTTTAAAAGCGGGTAAATCGGCGAGTGACTTTATCATGATGACACACAAAACTGTCCACTCGCTCAGTAGCAACAGTAGCAGCTGAAATAACGACTCCCGCGCCATGTAACTCTGTCGACATTTCATAGGAAACTGACAGCTCGTAGCTAACGCCACACGCTAGCCAATAACCGAAATCAGCTGTTGGTGGGCCGCCATCTTTAGGCAAACACCACCGAGTAGCGAGTTAAGTTGACCACCTTTCAACTTTCTTCGTAGATTGTCCACAATCTGCTAGTTAGCAAGTAATACGATGACACTGGGCGAGTTTACTAACAGATAGTGAATTTCCCAGATAGTAGGGTGTAAACTCGCTCTATGGCATCGAGGCTTTAGCAAATATTTTGGGGGAGGGGAGCGCTAAAAAAAATATACTTGAAAGATGGGTAAAAATTTAGAAAACTTGTAAAGGTTGAATTAGGCCGTTTAAAATTGTTATTTAATTAAACGACTATCGCAGCATGGAACTACTCGTGCCCGAAAATGTTTCAAAAGCAGCTAATAACTTATCTTAGCGATATGGAATATCCGGCAGTCGGCAGTGGCTGGCTGTCTGGCGGACACATCTATCGGTCAATTATTGTATTTGTTAATTATTTATGTGTTTAATGCGACGCTTCCCGGCCCAAAAAGAATAAGATGGAGAGATATGTAATTACGAATGTTGGACAGAGCGCGCTAATATTTTACGTGATAAAAAATAGGCGAAAATTGTGAAAATGCTTAATAAAACATGACTCGTTTAGAATAGAGCAAAAATCTCGTGGGTGAATTTTTTCATACATATAATTTGTTAAATAATGGAGACAGACGTGAAAATAAAAATTTTCGTAGCATACTTTGCGATTTTTTTCTATCGAGTGAATTTCATATAATTTACGTTTCGGCGTAGGGAATGTATAGATATTATCTTCAAAAATAATATATATATATATATATATATATATATATATATATATATATATATATGTTATGGTTAAGGTTTTCACGGGTGTAAGATGTAAAACAATTTTCTCGGTTTACCCGCGTAACGTAGTCCTTAAAAGGACTTTTTATCTCCTGACGTTTCGGACAGATCTCACTGTCCATCTTCAGAGGCCTTATGTCTTGGCTTTTGTCTCAAACTGTTCGCTTTCGCGTGTCCGTTCGGTTCAAAAGTCAAAACCTAAGTGAGTGCTTGTCAATTTTTATGTCTCGATCGAAGTACGCGAGTAGAAGGTGATTTGACGGTAGAGGGGGTGGGGGCGGGGCCGGCAATATCAGGCGGATTACGTGTAGAGATTTGATTGGATTGCTTTAAGTTAATTGGATGTATTATTTCTGAGGATTTTGGAAATGCCGTTTTTTGGGGAATTTGATCAATTATGACTTTCCAGGTGTTGGGGATTCTAATTGAGTCATTTCTGGTGTTCATATTATTTTTATGTTTCTAAATTTCTATGGCTTCGCGGTAAATTCTTTTCGATTCATTGTTTATGCTAGCTATTGTTGTGGCGTTGTTAAAATCTATTTTATGACCTTCATTAAGGACATGTTGAACTATGGATGAAGTTAAGCGTTTGTTAGTGACATCTACTTTATGTTCTGCAATTCTACAAGATATTTTTCTATTACACCGTCCAATATAAACCTTTTCACATGCCCCACAAGGTATTTTATAAATACCATGTGATTCAAGTGGAATGTGGTCTTTCGGACTTCTTAATAGAGACGAGATTTTATTTTCAGATTTATAAATGGTTTTGATTTTATTTCTTTTGAGGATTCGACTGATTTTATCTGTTGAGCCTTTGATGTATGGGAGAATTGCTATAGAAAGAGGTTCTTCTACCGTTTCAGGATTAGTTTTTTTGCGTTTATTTATGGATTTGTCTATTAAATATTTGGAGAAGCCGTTTGCTTGAAGAGCATTACTAAGATGATCTAGTTCTTTATGAATGTGATCTTTGACTGGCGGACATGTATAAATTCGGGTAGCAGTGGCTTAAAACTGCGTATTTACCCACATAATTTGTAACATGGCGGTCCTTGAAAAAATACATTTTGCGAAATTTTCAAATTTAACAAATAAACATTAAAATGTATTATTTTTCAATTCTGGTAACTGAATTACTTACTACTAACTATTATAAGTACATTTTTTTAAATTTTTTTAAGCGTGTCCCTATTTTGTAAATACATATTTAAAAATGTTGAATGCAATGTTCAGCATTAGAATATAAAATTTAAATCTTCCAAACATTTTAATTGTATTCATAGTAAGCGAAAATACCCCATTCTCGTCAAACGATTTGATCGTGAATAATAAATAATGCTTGTGTAATTGTGTATGGACCCCTTTAGAATCGCGTGAAGCTCGTAAATGACCAGGAGTAAACCACGACACGTGTAGAACACCAACTACTTCATCATTTATTCATTTACTACATCATTATTTATTCATTTACTACATCATTTATTTATTCACTACTAGCTCAAGTCTCCGGCGTTGCCCGGGCTCTACACAGAGTTTTTCAAAATCGTTTCACTTTGGGAGGCGGGTATGGGTACCACCATCCCGCGAACCGTTTATTATATAACCAACACCTCTGCAGGTCACTCCAAATGGTTCGCTACGTTTGGTGTCTTGGCAGGGGTGCCCGGGTTCACGTGATTCATTGTAAATTGTATCGTGGTACCCAGAAAATGTTTTTTTTTTCACATAAGCTCCACACAGGAGGCCCTGAAGAAACAAGTTCCCCTCAGGGCCTATGTCATCTTTGGGGATGCTGTGTTTAAGGAAAGGAAGGAGAGGAAGTTTCTGGGGTCAGTATGTCCGGGAGTGAGGGGCATATGACTCTATCCCTCCCACTGCGGTGAGGCGATGTTCCGAGAGAGTCCTGCTGGAGAGATCAAAAGGTCTCCCTCGACCAGTCTCTCCCGATCCGACCTACCACGCAGTTGATGGACAGACGCATCCACGCATACCGCCAAGATATGTGTTTATGTATTTATAATATTTGTATGTGGTTTCCCCAGAATACATACTTTTATTTAGAGACATATTTCTCCCTCAGTTTAATGTCGTAAAAATATAACATAATGTCTTGAATGCATACATAATGCAAATTTATTATATTTTCTAAATGAATAAGCGTTCTTCACGATAAAAATATGTTACAAAAGGCTTTCCTATAAATAAATACAGCACTATAACTGACAATCGGACATTTTTTCACACGTGCGCCCCACGGTTCAATTTTGCAGCCACCTTTGGTCTGGAGCCCCAAAATAAATAAAAAAAAACCTTGACTCTGTGCAGAAACGGGCGGTCCGTTTGATAGATTCTCCTAACTTAACAAACGTATTGCAATCTTTAGAGCACAGGTGTCAGGTGGGAATGCTGTCCTTGTTCTACCGGTATTACAATGGAAGATGCTCCGAGGAACTAGCGTCATTGATCCCCTCGGCACCGGTGCATAGTCGGCAAACACTCCAAACACGCGCCCAACATTTGTACAACATTTGTACGGTTGACATTAGTCACATGAGAACGGATCGTTTCTACGACTCGTTCTTGAGTTCAGTTCGGCTGTGGAACGATTTGCCGGCCTCTGTATTTCCTCCCTCCTACAAGAGTCTTGAAGAGACCCATAACACCACAGCATCTTCAAAGATGACAAAGGTGAGGCCCTGAGGGAAATTATTTTCCTCAGGGCCCCCTGTGTGGAGTTGATGTAAAAAAAAAATCCGTATTCGGTTTTTTTACATATATATAGATTGCATCTTATTTATTTATTTATTTTTACACACAGGAGGCCCTGAGGAAAATAATTTCCCTTGGGGCCTTTGTCATCTTTGGAGGGTCTTTTTATGGAAAGGAAGGAACGAACTTGGGTCTTGAAAAGACCCACGTTGTAGAAACGACCCGTTCTCATGTGGCAAATGTCAACTGAGAACAAATGTTGGGTGCGCATTTGTCGTGTTTCCCGATTGTGCACCGTTGTCGAAGAAATCAATGACGCCAGTTCCTCAGAGCATCTTTCATTAAAATACCGGTAGTACATGGACAGCATTTCCACCGGACGCCTCTAAAGAATGCAATGCGTTTGGAGTTTGGATAGGAGAATCTATAAAACGGACTGTCCGTTACTGCACAGAGTCGAGAGTTTTTTCACGTATTTTGGGGTTCCGATGACTGTCAAATTCAACCGTGGGGTTAACATGCAATTTCTACAAGGTTAGCAGTTCGCTTGCTGAGGACGGTTTGTACTATGTCCGTTTTGGTTTTTTTAAACTATGAATGTAGTAATATTAATTATATTTATCTACCATGCTCATACAGAAAAAAAAACATATTTTCGCCGGGATATTACATTTTGAACATCACTTTTTATTCTATCTCCACAGTAATTACAAAAAATAAGGATGTCCATTTTGGCCAATAGAAATGCGTCATTTTGTGGACATAGTTTAAACCAAAACTCAATTTTCTATTAACAAAACTCGCTTTCCGTTATCTGCGCGCGCAACAGCTATTACACATTGGAGAACTGTTAAAACATTTGAATTTGCATTTAACTTGGTAACATTGTATATATTAAATCTTCTTTAACAGTGAATTTAATAGAATAATACACCAGCAATTGTTATTTTAAATTGTTACATTCAAAAACTTTCATAATTGTTATCTGTTTTGAAATGATTATTAGACGTAAGGAAAAATTGAGCTTAGTTTGGGCATGCAGAGGCGTCCACAACACACTTCGATCAAAGTATCGATTCACTGTGCGAACACAATAAAATGATGATAACATACGTAATTCAAGGTTGTTTTGTAATAAAATAAAATGATGGTAACATAATAATATCACGGTACTTAGTATCAAAGGATGCATATTTATTATTAAATAAGATGCAATTTACTTTCATTACCGTTAACCCTTCTAGACCTGCTAATAATAAAATATATTAAATTTATGCTTGATAACACTTTGTAGAATTATTTGAAAAAAATTTTTTTTTGTAATACTTCAGAAGTAATTGCTACTTTCCTTTGAAACAACGTTAGGCCTGTGAGGGCTTGTTTCACCTAAAATGAAAAATCATACACTATATTTTAGTAAATACAAAAAATTTACATAAAATGTGAAAAATAAAAGCCCACGAAACATACCATTCATTTAAATTTGATAAAAATTTTCAATTGGCAATCGATTTACTCGAAAATTAAAGCTGAAATCAAAAACGGTATACCACAAATCGAATCCACGCGTGATGTAAATTCACCAGTTAGCGCCTCCGTACATGGAGCTACTTACAAACTATTCGAGCCTGATGCGCGTAGCACGCACACCGCTCGTGGGTACCCGCCATACAATTTTGCTGGTGTTCGTACACGGCCCTGCGCGACGGATGTCAGGTTGAAGTCGGTAGCGCGCTAACGACGGTGCTGGTAGTGCGCTACGCGTTGTAGCATTCGTGTCTGCTACTTTCGTTTGACGTTTGACAGAAATGGCGTCTGAACATGAAAGTAATGTTAGATTTGTTCTGGAAGTGAATAAAAATGCGTGTTTACATAACTTTACATTACCA
The DNA here is from genome assembly GCA_936435175.1 of Glyphotaelius pellucidus. NCBI lineage: Eukaryota > Metazoa > Arthropoda > Insecta > Trichoptera > Limnephilidae > Glyphotaelius > Glyphotaelius pellucidus. Next base: position 18,128,071 of record OW386566.1, on the reverse strand, counting down.
GAATACGCAAGAAAGGATTTAGTGAAGAAGGCATAGATTAATGTTGGAAAAAAAGTCATTTGACATCGTTCGACATCGTGTTAACTCCACGGCTGCACGTGAAAAATGATCAAGTTCAGTATAATTCGGGTAGTGCCGTGTACGGAAACCAGCTTTAAAAAGTAGTACATCTGCAGGGTACTTGTGGTTGTGTCACAATCACGTAGTTTGTAAGTATCTCCATGAACGGAGGGCCTTATACTAAGGCCACGTCCGCATAGGCAGGCGACTTGCTTAGCGCCTAGAGCCTAGCGAGTAGCTTAGTAAAACGAGCGTTCTAAAATGTTCGCGACCAGCCGCATTGCGCGCTCGGCGCCTAGCTAGTCGCTTGGTGACTCGCTAGGCGACTATCGGAGTGAAAAGAGTTAATTTTCCTTTAATTTTACTGAGAAGTAGATCAAATGTTTCTCTGGACATACGCAAATATTCGTCAAAATTTTCATCAAAATTACGCAATTGTTTATACGGAACATTAAACTCCCCATGACTAGACCGTGACTTATTTATGTCATGAACCCAACATGATGGATAAGGCCGTGAAATTGTATATTTTAAAGATGAATTTCCTATAAGTAGCAGTTTTAGAGCTATTTTTGAAAGTGACATCTCGTCAACGTGCCGACAAGCAAATGAGCAAGGCACCTAGCGACCCACCAGGCAAACCACCTTCAGTGCGGCCACCGTGTATCCTAGCAAGTAGCCAGAGTGCAAGCCACTAGGCTCTAGGCGCTAAGCAAGCCTCCTGCCTATGCGGACGTGGCCTTAGAGTTTCTGGACACCATATATAAAGGTGACCTGAACGAGTAGTTAAAATTCAAAAAAAAATAGCTCACAAAACAATTGGAAAACGAAACCGTAAATTTGAATTCACTCTAAATAATGATAAAAAAAACTCTCAAATGCACGTTCGGTACGAAAGGGTTAACACCAAACAACAAATTATCAGATTTTAATAGCAGATATTCCGGTTCTACTTATTCGTAAGGAATTGTCCTTAAAATTATTAACAACTTTTGGCCAAACCACCATCTCAGTTTTTTCAGCCATGATCTCCTTCTCCTTGATGATGTTCTGCTTCTTCCAGGGCCCCGACTTCCGGCAAGATTACTTTAAGATTAAGGACAAATCCCTATCCTTACGAAGAACCGGAATCGCCCCTCAAGTTCTTCTACTAACATTCGTCTACCTCTCGGAAATACACTCAGTTACGATTCTCGGAAAATCTATGATTTAAAGCAGGGGTGGGTAACCTTTTCGGCGTCGGGGGCCATTTGGATGATTGTAGTATCACCCGCGGCCCGCACTTAGATTTAAAAAAATCATGTATATAACAACTCTCGGAAATCGAGAATGGTATCCCTATTGTATGGAGGGGATACCAAGGGAGTGGAGAAGGGATTCGCAACTCGAATTTTTATGTTGTGTTCACAATACGAAGCAGGTTTTAACTCATGATTGATTCTGCGTCCATAAACTTAAATAATAATTACACACGGAATTTACATCAGAATTTTGCAGGATGTATAACTCAAAGATAAGCTTCACTCGGTACATGAGAATGGCTTCCTTTAATGAATCTGCAACTTGATTTTTAATTTATTCTTATATTCTGAACACAAAACTGGTTTAAATTAAATCTGTGGGTGGTGAATGAAAACTATACTCAGAACATGAAAATGGTTTTCTTTGATTCTGGCAGCACATACACAGTCTGCAACGAGAATTTTGTGTCAGCAGATGAATTTTTTCAGCAACTGGAATTTGATCGTTACATTCTGAACATGAAAAACTGACTTTGTTTTAAGAGTGAATCTCTCATAATAGGCGTACGGATTTCCTACGAATTGCGAATTTTGCAGCATAGGTTTTAAACAAAAATTCACTCGAAACTTTAGAACGGTTTTCTTCGAAATGCGTTAGCAGATTAATCCGCTACTGGAATTTTGACAGATCATTCGGAACATGGAACTGGTTTTAACTAGAGAGCATGATCATGCGACATCTGTATGCGAGCCCCAGCTTTTATTGATACTACACTCAGAACTTGAAAATGGTTTTCCTCCGATTTTTGAACTTGGAACACATGGATGGTTTTTTTCGAAATGTGTCAGAAGATTAATCCATAGGAATTTGCATTATAAACCACAAGAGTGGTTTTAACTAAGGAAGGTTCAACCAGTCCGTATTGTACCCAAGACACGTAAATAATTTTCCTGCATTTTACAGCAAATTTATTGAGTGCAATAAAATTGGTAGAATTTTATTTTTTTAACTTTTAACATTAATTTGTATAGAAGGATTTTTTTTAAATTGAACTTTTTTATGGCAGAAGTGTAGCAATATATAAAGAAAGCAATTTATATTTTTTTCCAATCTGAATAGAGTTGCCCTCAAAACTAATTAATTAATTTCCTTATCGTTTAGTAAATAATAAATTGGTGTTATTTTTATTAATTCATTACCAGAAAAAATTAGATACATGAATACTAATATAAAAGAATTTAAAACTCACCTTAAAAATTATACTGAAAACTTGAACTGAATCACGTCAAATAAAACCAATGTGATAACACCCCCCCATACACACAAGCCGTGCTTATTTATGGGGGTACATCAAATACATATATTATGTAATTAATTATTGTATAAAATTTTGTTTGTAATACATGTATCTTTGTATGATTAATAAATAATATAAAAAATATAAGAAATTAAAAAAAAATATATAAAAAGGATGTTGGATCACGAATCTATTTGTATATAGCCTGATATATAGAAACTTAGGTGCGTATGTGAGCACATTCCAGTTATGTTTTTTGTTTGTTTTGTTTTTTATGTGGATAAATTCAAATTACTTATTTATTTATTTATTCATACACGCCTTGAAGGCTTTTACAGAATCACATTATTTAAGTTACACATGTTATTCAGGAGTATAATTGTAAGCTTGAAGTATATAACATTATAAACTGTACTTTAAGGATACAAACAGGTTTAATATGTACATAGGTATGTAGTTTCGTTATCATAACTTTCTTTGGGTTTAATAATAATAACTTTATAATGTAGATGAACAACGTGAAAGAGAACCGTGCTTGATTTCTGAGTTTAATTGTTAGCAGTGCTTTCAGCAGGCCGCACCAAAAGTGCTCGCGGGCCGCAGGTTCCGCACCCCAGGTTTAAAGAAATATCTAGGCAGTCAAGTCAGATATAACTGAGCCTGAACCGTAAATAAGTTCAGATATGAAGTTTCTCGCTGGAAATTTATGTTCCGCGGAAGATCGTTCTGGAGATAATAATTGTTCCCGCAGAAGTCAAATATAGATTTTACTTTTAGAAGGGAATGCGTTTTAGACGGTTTTAGTTCCGACTTCGAGGTGAAATACCATCATTCAGCCTCACTTGAAATGGCTTTAGACGTGTTTAGACACCAGATCTGAATAGTCGGGTAGTTAATAAACTTCCTCTCTCCTTTCACTCCCTTCCCATTTGCCGATTGCATGAATACTGCAGCCCCGGGAACCAGAACCTCTGTCAAAGGTCACACCGCGTGGTTCGCTGAGTTTGGTGACTTAGCAGGGGTGCCCGGTTCACGGGGAGAGATTCGTTCGGATTTTGGCAGCAGCAGTCTTTTTTTTATATGAATACCGCACAAGAGTCCCAACTGCTCCCGTCTGAAGCCAGTGAGACTATGGCATCCCCAATTGGGGTATGTTGTGAGGCTGAAGTTAGTGGGGAGGGAAAGGAGATGGGAAAGAGGAAGGTGGAGAAGTACCTGGCTATTCAGATCTGGTCACCAAACACGGCTAAATCCATTTCAAGCAACGTTTCAATTCTGAACGGTGGTCTTACACCAGGGCGATACTGAGAGTATCTTCCACTCTGCAATATGCCGCAAATATACTATATATTATTTTAAATGAATAAATCAGTCAAGAGCCTTACCGCTGGACTACGCCGTCCGTCAGTAGGAGGATGGATTCATACGTCAGTCACTTTTGGAAAAACCGACCCCCAGATTCCTACGCATACCTGTAACCTTCCCATCTCTTTCCTTTCAATAAAAAATCCTCACAGCATCCCCTAAGCTGACATAGGCGCAGAGGGAAATTATTTTCCGGGCTCTCCCGTGTGGAGCTAATTTAAAAAAAAAACAATGAAATACGCTATTATAAAGTTTTGCAAGTAATTTAATGTGTATTATTGTGACAGCTGTTTCAGCATTCAATGTAGTTTCAAACTGTGGTGATGCAACATTGATTACATGATAATCCTTCATTACTTTAAATAAAAATAAGGGAGGAGTAAAAAAAATTCATATAAATGGGCCGTTCTTCTTTTTAACCTACATAAAGTTGTCTCCACCAGTTAGTGGAGAAAAATTCAACAGAATTACCAATATTATTATTTTATAATTACTTTAAAATCTTCTGTACTAAATACATAACGATTGTGTGCATTTTAAAAAAATGTGTATTTATATTTTTGTAGTAAAAATTACGTTACAAAGATGTAACTCCTCGTGATAGAAGTGTATTTCATACAAATCACAGTTTCTGCCATCTCGATTTGCGTATATTCTATAATGTTACAAAAAAATGATATGACGACATAAAATATAAAACTATTTTTAAACTCCAAAAGGTATATATAACCTATCAAGTAACAGCGATTATTATTTTTAATAAAATATTTTTTTAAATCTCAAAACTTGTCTCCTGCAACTTTTGTAACGTACGTTAATTCTGTCACGTGGGTTGTCATTCGAAATAGGTATACACGCAGCTCGTGTTTGTCACCCCCAATACGCATTTTAGGGGCCTCGAATGCCGAAACAACTATCACAATAATAAAAACCTAAAATACATGCAGAGCAATAACATTACGTACTTAATTTAAATTATTAAAAAAATATATTTATGTAATCGAACAGTATTAATACGGTAACGTCTGCGTGGTTGAATTTCAGAACCCAGATTCGAGTGCATGTTGGCGCCACGCCGTACGCGTCGCGCCACAGATAACATTTGTACACGTGGAATTTCAAACAAAGCTACTGTTGTAATTCGGTTTTTAACTCAAGAATTCGTCACAAGATGTCGCCACTTTCATCAGCAGGTCGGAAAGGAACGTGTCTCCCCTAGGTATAACTGCCACGAATTTGTTAAAAAGTAGTGTCTCTCTGGATATGGAAAGATTGACAGTAATACATAGTTGTATCAAGGCTATATGCTATATATTACATATGACGTCAATGCCTGTCTCGGTTACTTTGTACCGGTGACTATCACTCGATGACAGTGGATCCGAGGAATAGACGCTTGTTGAAACCAGTTTCTATTTGATTTATAAAATGGTCAAACACTAAGAAGCCGAACCAAAAGCCGCCCACAGAGCCTAGCAGCAAAAACATGCGGTGCGGGTTTTTAATTGCTAATTAATATCAATGCTGGTAACTAAATGAAAATTGCCAGACTTTAAAATCAAATTACGAGTATTTTCTACAGTACTTTCAGTATTTTCATTTTGGTTGTCCGGAAAATCTAACAGTCATTCATAGACCATAAAAGGTTTCGCAAGAATTGATTCACACTCAGACAGATATCTGTGGGGGAATTACCTGTGTGTGCTATATGAGTATAACAGATAAATGTTATCATTCTTAGAATTAATTCTCATCATAGAAATATTTCCCAAACTTGTCTCAAATGGCCTAGTTCAATGAATACTGGTGATTTTTTTACATATCTATTTTTGACTAGGAGGGAATCGACAATTGACAATCGACGAGGGAATTAACCCGACACAATCGGAGATGTGTCATTTTTAAATAAAATTCTAAACGTATCGATTCTTTTCTACAAAAAAATATTAATTGATTTTGAAAGATAATTATTTTATCTAATAAAGCTATCCATACTAATATTATAAATGCAAAACTGCTCGAGTTGCTAAGCTTTCACGCATTAACCAATAAAAAGACTTTAAAAATTCTTTCACCAATAGAAAGCTAAATTATATGCGAAGACTATAGGCTGTGATGGTAGACATGATGGTAAGCTCTGATGTTATGAAATTATACAGATTAATATATTATATTTGTTATACGTTTTCTGTCACTAACAAAAGCGAGTTTTTGCTAATGTCAGAAAAAAAATCGTTTCCATGAAAACGATGTTGATATATTTGTGGGCTCTATGCTGGTAGGTACTCAGCCCCCTACCTACTGCTCCAGAAAATTAAAATATGTTTTGTTTTTTTTGGACAAGCTTATGTTTTGGAATAAATGTCAGATGAGAGTTCCTACATTAAAAATATAATTCGTAACGATTATAAGGATTTACAAACTTCAAAATATTTAAATAAAAATAAAAATCGGAAATGTTTGTAAGCGCATAAATTCCAAACGAATGAACAAAATTGGATAATTCTTTTTTTCTTTGAGCTATAGCGTTGTGAAATTTAGGTGGTAGGCGAGATGTTTAAAAACTGAATGTAAGGGAATGAATGCATGGAATGCGGGAGGGGTGGGGGTGGGGGGAGGGGGGGATAATTGATAAGTGCAAGCGCTACAGTAATTTCCCGCAAACAATGCAAGCGAAGCCGCGGGGAAAGGCTAGTATTTTATATTTTGAAAAAATATGTTCATTTTTATCATAATAAGGTTATACCGTTGGTCGTTGCTAGATTTGTTCCATTTACAAACAAAATGTTGTATTATACAAAATACGTTTCAAATCCTTAAAAATCCGTAAAACTAATCAATAAATTATTTAGGTAAGCTCCTTTTCGGAATTTTATATTGAGTTAATGTAAAAAATTGTTTTCCTCAGGAGACCCTGAGGAAAACAATTTCCCTCTCGACCTATGTCATCTGAGATACTGTGTGGAGGGTATTTTTGAGGAGAGGAAGGAATGAACATCGGTCTTGAAGAGACCCATGTTGTAGGAAGGAGGAAACACAGAGGCCGGCAAATCGTTCCACAGCCAAGCGGTTGAACACAAGAACGGGTCGAAGAAGCGACCCGTTCTCAAGTGACAAATGTCAACCATGTACATATGTTGGGCACGCATTTGGCGTGATTGCGTGATCAATGACGCTAGTTCCTCGGAGCACCTTTCATTGAAATACCGATAGAATAAGGATAGCATTCCAACCCGACGCCTGTGCTCTAAAGATTGCAATCCGTCTGTCAAGATGGGAGAATCTATCAAACGGACTGCCCGTTTCTGCACAGAGTTGAGGGTATTTTTCAAGTATTTTGGAGCTCCAGACCAGAGGTGGCTGCCAAATTCAACCGTGGGGCGCATTTGTGATTTGTACAGGGTTACCGGTAGTTTTTTTTTTTTTTTTTACATGAGCTCCACACAGGAGGCCCTGAGGAAAATAATCTCCCTCAAGGCCTATGTCATCTTTGGGGATGCTGTGTGGAGGTTTTTTTTAGGAAAGGGAGGAGAATTCTGGGAAGGAAAAGGGTTTAAGGGGTGGGTAGGAATCTGGGGTACAGTGTGTCCTGGTCATCTGCCTCCAAGACCTAGACAAACCTCACCCCATGAACCCGGGCACCCCTGCTAAATCACCAAACGTAGCGAACCACTTGGGGTGACCTATGGCAGAGGTGTTGGTAGTGTACTATTAAAGCATTTGTGGGCCCTGTAGTTTCGCGACGTTCGGATTTATTTGCATACTCATTTTGAAATCTTTGAAAATAAAATTTTTGAAAAATTATAAATACTTATGATCAAAAAATAATTATAAATAGTACACAATTCTATCATCATCAGTTTGAGCGATTTATTGAATGTAGGTATATATTAAAGCAAATTTTGAATGAAATAAAATCGATATTGAGTAATTTGAATATATGAGAATAATCCATCTTTCTCTCTGCGACCGCCATGTACAGCTGCAAGGGTACGATCGCAAGACCATTTTTTCGACGAAATTTGGTTTCTCGGCCGCTGGTTAAAGGGGGAATAACCAGACAAAACCGGAAATATGTCATTTTTAAATCAACTTTTAGACGTATTGTCTCTTTTATACAAAAAATTATAAACTGATTTCGAGAAGACTGTTCTTTCATCTAGTGAAACCATTTTTTTAATTTTGAGAAAATATGTTTATTTTTAGTACAAAAAGGTTTTACCGTAGGTCGTTGGCAGATTTGTTAAATTTTCCAACAAAATTTTGTATTATACAACATACATTTCAAATCATATAATCATGCAGTAAAATGAATCAATAAACCCACTTTTCAGAATTTTAATTTTAGTTCAGACAAAATCATAACAAACCGCGCCCTTGTTTTGTGACGAAGAAAATACTTCAGTTTGTCTATTTATTTAGTCTTACAAACTAATATATTTAAAAAAAAATACCTTGATTTAATTTAATTTTAATTCCAAAAGTCCGCCCAAACTAATGCGTCTCTAATACGCATAATTAAATTAATGTTAAAAACTTCTCTTCTAGCCCTTCGTTGTGATATAGTATCAGGAATACCAACGTAACAAAATGACAGAAACAGAAATCAATCAATATATTAATACGTGAAGCCAAAACTTTGTACCCCTTTTTACGAAAACTGCGCGGACGGAGGAGTATGAAATTTCGCACACTTATAGTTTATATAGAGGAGGAGTGCAGAATGCTAATATTTTTTAAAAATTATGCATAAAAATAGATTAAATCAATAACAAAAACATTACACACGCTACCATGTATTTGACACACACACTCGCGTCTTTACTCTATTGTTTATTATTAAAGTCTATGGTCAAATTGAGAATAGATTAATATTGTTTGTCTTTAATATTATTTGTCTATGGTCTTAATGAATGTCAAACATAAAAAAACATTACAATTATGGTCGAATTTCGACCATTGGGCGACCACTAGTTTTTATAAATAGCCAACACTCAGAAATGGCTGTCATCTCGTACGACGAAAGCAAATTTTCATTTTACGTAATTGAAATTTTGAATGCATATTTTCCATCGCCTCGAATTCAATTAGTTGTCTTTTATAATAATTTAGTTGAATCAAAAGGTATTTTCTAAAAAATATATTCGTATTAAGCGTGTCCAGTGATCTTGAAAGATTACCTATTTAATTACTGATAACTCCATTCTGAAACTCATTATGTAATACACCGTAAGTAAAAAAAACGTGGAAAAAACCAATAAAAAGTAAAAAATTATCATGTAACTTCTGTTATCAGTTATCGTAGGCTGTAGGCTGTAGGCTTACAATATAGTACCGGCAAAACTGATAACCCGACTTCGGGTACACATTATTATTAAAAAAATAATCAAACATGCGCTGATTATTGACTCGTAATGATTTTAAACAAAGTTATTGTAAGATATCGTCTTCATTTAATTATCATCACGATTACGGCGTAGTCCAGCGGTACGGCTCTTGACTCGCATTCCGAAGGTCGCGGGATCGAATTCCGGCGTGGCAAATAAATTTTATTTGATTAATTTGTGTTATTTCACAATTTATTCATTTAAAATAATATATAGTATATTTGCGGCACGTTTTAGAGAGGAAGATACTCTCAGTATCGCCCTGGTGTAAGACCACCATTCAGAATTGAAACGTTGCTTGAAATTGCTTTAGCCGTGTTTGGTAACCAGATCTGAATAGCCAGGTACTTCCCACCTTCCTCTTACCCATCCCCTTCCCCTTCCCCTTCCCACTACCTTCAGCCTCACAGCATACCCCAATTGGGGATGCTATAGTCTCACTGGCTCCAGACGGAAGCAGTTGGGACTCTTGTGCGATATTCATATAAAAAATTTAATTAAATATTACAATTTGAGGTTTTACTGATCAAGTTAAAAATAAAAATAAATAAAATTTACTTCTTCACTTTTTCGCATCATTTTAAATCATCTCAGGCCTCGGACATATTCTATCTGGCTCAATTTACGTTGTTTTTTTTTTAAACTAAAATAACTGATAACGAAAAAAAAGCAAAACACACATATTTTATGAGACAAACGAACATCGAATAAAAACCAAACCGCTTTTTTGTCGTTTCATAAAAAGATAATTAATAAAAATTCACGAAGTTTCGCAATTTTTCTCAATTTGCGGCCGGAAATTTGGTTTTATAGAGGGGCACATTTTAATTCTTCTGTGGTTAACTTCTAGATTCGAACACAAAGCTTGGTGTTTTTTCTTTCTAACATAATTTTGATCAAATTTTTCACCAAGACAGCAAGGGAGATACAGCGATTTCTATTGAGACCTATTGAGCTTTTCCCAAAAGCGAACAAATAGCCTGAGGGGTTAAATGAAAAAGACAAACTTTATTTAAACAACTATTTTAAATTAAAAAAATATTAACTTGTTTTGAAACAAGCGATTGAATCTTTGAATTTAATAATTTAATCTTTGAATTCAACGATCTCGGTGTTCTTATCTTTGACTCCGAATTACGCTTCTTGAATTATCACATTATTAGCATTACCAGTAAGGGATTACAAATGCTTGGATTTATTCTCAGAATCGCTATAATAACAAAAGAACCATAAAATTCCACGTCTTTGGTTAGAAGTCAGGTTGAATACAATTCAAGCATTTGGTATCCTCATTTCAACTCTCATTGTTTACAAATTGAAATAAAATTCAAAATATTTTTACATTTTATAAATTTCAAAATTGGTATTCCTATTATTGAAATCAATTGTGTCAATTTACACAGTAAACTTAACTTATCGAAATTATCTGAAAGGCGAATAATGTTTGATCTCCTTTTATTATATAAAATTGTTCATTCAAGGTTGGACTGCCCTGACGCTATCAATTTGTTATCTATACATATACCTCCAAAATATACCAGGCGGAATTTTTTATTCTACAACAATAACTTCGCTATGAATTCTGTGTTAGAAAGAATACATAGGTTGGACAATTAACTAAGTGATGTCGCTGACATATTTAATTTAAACTTCGACACATAAAGCCAAATTAGTCTACTACTGTTTAGATGTAAATAATGAATGAGAAATCATTTTATTTTATTTCTATTTTTCTTTTGTTTTTTATTGTTCCTATTCTAGATGCAAACAAGAGCAATTAAGTAAAAATTAATGTGTTTTGATTTTTTTAATGTTTTTGTTGCTCGTAGGTACATGTATGAATTGTACCTATGAGTTCTCTAAAGTCATCTGTGGATTTAGCATTACATATATTCTTATTTATTATAAATATAGAGTTTATGCTTTATTTACATACTTTGAAATCGTTTTTATTTACGTTATACTGTTGTCAAAATGAATTTTGTATTTGATATGTAAAAGCCCAACAGGGCGTCAGTAAACAAATAAAATCAAAGGTTTCTTCATCGGAAAGCAGCGTACATTTTGTATACTTACTACTAGGTGTATTTTGTATACAAAAAGTATACTTTGTATCCCTAAAACTTTGGTTGGAAAAATGTTAATGATAATTATTATTAAAAATTGTTATCTTCACTTAAATATAATAATTTTGGTTAAATCATATTGTGTACCTATAGAGACCTAGCTCCAGACATAAAGAAACTTGTGTGGAATGTTATCAAAAAATAAAATAAGTTGGTGCGATATTTACATTCGGCGGAAACCAACAAACCGCAATTAAAAAAGAATTCCCGCTCACGAAAACGTGACAATTAAATGTCTCGCCAAGTATGGTGAAAATGTTCGTACCAACTAAAAAACCAAATTTAATCCTCAGGAAGTTTTAACCTTCCCCAAATGTAGCCGTATTTTTAAGTGAAAACTTCTTTAGCACGGTTGTGTTTTAAGCCGTCGCTACCCGAATTTCTACCGATTTCTTACACATCACCCTTAAACATTTGAACTTTTTAAGCTCTTAAAAAAATATATGTTATTTTTGAAGATAACATCTATACATTCCCCACGCCGAAACGCAAATTATATGAAATTTCCTCGATAGAAAAAAATCGCAATGCAGTAAGTAGCTATATATAAAAAGGTTTTTTCTTGGTTTTTCTTGGCTCTCCAAAGTATGCTCCGAATTTTTTTTAATTTCACGTCTGTCTCTGTTATTAAACAAGTTATATGTATGAAAAATTCACAGTGTTTCTTTTAATGTTCTTTTAGACAGCACTCACGAGATTTTTGCTGTAATCTAAACGAGTCGTGTTTTGTCAAACATTTTCACAATTTTAGCTTCAATTTTATCGTTTTAAATATTAGCGCGCTCTCTCCAACATTCGTAATTACATATCTCTCCATCTTCATCTTTTCGAGCGAGGATACGGCGCCTTAAACTCGATGAAACGTAAAATAGCGACACAAAAAGAGAAATATATACATCTATGGGATTTAGCCTGCGAGAGAATGAGATTGTGTAATCGGTCTCCTTTTTGTGCGGTGCATCGTAGCCTCCCCACTCTTGTCCACTTTAGTTTTCTGAAGGTTTCACTTCTACCGCGTGTGGGGATTTGTGTTTTTTTTTTTTAATAATTTTTAACAAAACTCACTTCTACCATTTTTTTCCATCAATCAATGAAAGAGTGAAATGATTGAATGAAATGAATGCCTTTTTGGCCCTGAGCTCTGTACGCCAGTATTTCAAAAGTCAAGAGCCGAAATGCAAGAAAAAGACTCGGTTCCGAAAGTTTTTTAAATATTGAAGAAAAGCAAAGAAAACGGATTTACAAGTAAATTTTTTTTAAATCATGTTATTTGTTACATCTGTAATCACAATTTTAGAGATATTTGTTCATTAAATGTTAGCATTGAATGTCGAGGAAAACGTCACAAAGTCACTAAAATTCGATGCAAAACCAAAAAACCCAAATGAATCACATAATTGCGACTAAAACGACAAAATATTATCTAAAATATGATTCACCTAGTGTTATATTTCGCACAACACTCCAAACGCGTCCATTTGTACGCACGTAATAGTAGATAATATATTCTCAGGCAAATAATTACACTCAAAGATACTCTCAGTATCGCTCTGGTGAAAGACCACAATCCAGAAACGTTGTTTAGTTGCTTACTTTAGAAGTTAGCAGTCCACAATGTAATGCTGGTACCTACCCTGATGTACGATAGTGAAGCAACTGGCAGAGGAAGAGTAAAAGTGGACTGACTGAATGCTGTACAAATGAGATCCCCGTGATGAAGCATGTGTAAGCGTGCTGAATAAGATTAAGAAAGGGACGCTTTTGGCTTATAGAGTGAACGAACGAAGAAAGGAGTGTATGTACGCAAATGCGAGTGGTACAAGAAGTCAAGGTTGCCCGAGAACCAATTACTTACTTGAGTCATGTCAATAATCATTTTTTACAATAGGTTTACACAGGAAGTCCTGAGAATCACATCGCTCAGGACCTATATCATCTTTGGGGATGCTTTGTGGGGGGTTTTTCAGGGAAAGGAGGGAGAGGAAGTTCTGGGAAGGAAAAGATATGAGGATGGGTAGGAATCTGAGGGTCAATGTGTCCAGAATTGACGGATGTATGAATCCATCCCCCCACTGCGGTGCGAGGCGATGGATCGAGAGTCTTCCTCAACCAGTTTCTCCCGGTCCAGCCCACCACGTATTAGATGAGGAAACGCATTCGTCTACAAAACCTAGACAAATCTCACCCTATTAAAATTAATTTTGCAAAACAATGATTGTGAAGACAAAATTCAATTTTCAAAACTCTTTAAATTAATTAGTTAATTTGAAGTATTTACATAATTATTTGAATCTAATCAAGAATTATAGATATTCTAAATAGGTACCTATGTTAGGTATTAAATTTGATTGATTGTTCTTATAAAATACAAAAATGAATATTTGTAACACATGAAAAATGAAAATTTAAATTTTAAAAAATGTAATAGGCAGAACGCGAGCCGTTTGAAAACTGAATGTAGTAAAACTGTGCTGGCGCGTCGGGGGGGTGGGAGAGGGAAGAGGGAAAGCGAGGAGGAAGGGGAACGAGGGATAGGATATAGGAAGGGAACGTGGGAGGAGAACGGGGACGCCTGGGAAAGGACATGCAAGAAGAAACAACTTATTTCTTTGAATATGGAAATGCAACGAATTCCGGGAACCAGCTAGTTTTAAATAAAATAATGTTTTTTCGATGCTTTCAGTATATGGCCCTTACAAACTCTATCGTACTTCAATTTCTGTTAAAAACAGAAAAAAACTAGCAACGGAGCATTAGTATAACTTTGGTATCAAATTTTTACGCATTTTTAGACAAAACAAAATAATAAACGATTTTTTCGATGTTTTCAGGGAAAACGAATCTGCTACAGAAAACTTCGTTGTAACTTCTCCATCTTTCTCAGTAACAAAGCATGTTACAGAAAGAGAAGTTAACAGAAGTTACAACTAAACAATTCACAAAAAAAAAACAATTTTCAAAAACAAAATTTTTTTGAAACATGTTTCCGAGGCAACGAACTGGTTTCAATATTAGATTCTGAAGACAAACACATCTCACTTTATTTATTCGAAATCCTTTATAACTTCAGATAGGTGAAAAAATGTTCATTTTTTAAATCTTTACAAAGATCAACAAACAAATACTGACTTTCATTCACAATTTTTTCTCAATATTTTCTACGGCAACGAACCGGTTTCAATAACAGATTCTCAAGACATACACCGCACACTTAAATTAAGATGTCCCTTATTGCTTAAGATAACGGATAAATGTTTGTTTTTATCTTTACGAAGATAAACGTAAGATAAGTAATGTTTTGATTGGGACTTGAGACATGTGCTCTGGAGAACGCGCGGCGATAAACTGGAAAATTCACAGACAAATAATACAAAGCAGGGAAATTAGTAAGCTGCTATCAGCGGCCACTAAATTGATAAAACTTTTCAAGACAATAAGTAAAAAGGTGAATATTTAATTATTTATTGTAATTTTTTGGAGGCTTGTATGTGCACCGATGCCCTTTATTACGTATTATACACTTTTATCACTATTTATTTTTTTTTCATGTTTTTTTTACATGAGCTCCACACAGGAGGCCCCGAGGAAAATAATTTTCCTCAGGGCCCATGTCATCTTTGGGGGTGCTGTGTGGAGGGTTTTTTTAAAGATAGGAAGGGTAGGAGAGTTCCGCGAAGGAAAGGGTAAAAGGGATGGGTAGGAATCTGGGGTTAAGTGTGTGCTGGTCATCCACCTCCAAGACCTAGACAAACCTCACCCCATCAACCCGATTTCACCGATTACCGATGTTACCGATTTCAGAGGAATTATCCCACGGGCTGATACTTCTACTTCTCTTTTAAATTATGTTAATGTAAGTACTTGCATACTGCTTACTAACCACGTATGCATGGACATTGGAGGGTCTAGAGTCGTTCAAACAAATGTAGCTTCGTTCAATCAAAAATAGAGTCTTGACATGTGCGGTGAAGGAGGAAACCATATGTTTCCTTATAACGCCGTTGGGAAAGTGGTGGGGTCCCCTCCAATGCACCAACACCCGGGGAACCATTTATTGGATAACCATCATAGATCGCCCCAAATAGGATCATACCTTTGTTTAATAGGAGGCCCCGTAGTAATAATTTTATGTTTGACTAAATGTGTCAAACCTAAACCTTGTGGCTCCCAAGTAGCTCACTACGTTTGGTGACTTCAGGGGTGCCAGGGTTCATGGGGTGAGACATGTCTAGGTCAGGTCCAAATGAAGATTTTTTGCGGCCGACAATGTAGTTTTCAGCTTTCTATGTTTTGGATGTTATATTTTGTGAAATTAGAACCTCTATGTTATTAGACCTCGGGATTTCGATGGGGTTTTTGATTCATTGCTTAAAAAGTGCCAGGCACATGGCCGCACTAAAAATTTATGTTGGCAAATCAACCAGTATATTTTTTCCGCACACGAAGACCGAAAAACAACTGATTTTAATAAGTGGAGGTTGAGTGCAAAGGACACACATAGGCGCATTTAGTCAGTTTACGCCTTCTAGCATTGAAAGTTGCGATTTCGCAATAATAGCAATTTTGGACTACGCTTTGCAAAGACGATTGGAGCTGGCAACACGGTGTCCCATTCTGAGTGGGAGATACTCTCAGTATCACCCTGGTGTAAGACCGCCGGTCAGAATTGAAACGTTGCTTGAAATGGCTTTAGCCGTGTTTAGTGATCAGATCTGAATAACCAGGTACTTCCCACCTTCCTCTTCCCCATCGCTTTCCCCTCCCCACTACCTTCAGCCTCACAACATACCCCAATTGGGGATGCCATAGTCTCATAGTCTCTCTCTCTAGTGGCTCCAGACGGGAGCAGTTGGGACTCTTGTGCGGTATTCATATTAATTTTTTTTTTAAACATACATTAGCACACACTTCACCAGAATGAGGTTTTTCATGGTTTCCTCATTTCCGAAGGCAAATGCGGAAGAATGGACATGACCGCCTCCTTCCCACTCCCAACGTAACACAAACATACACGTATTTATATGATCCTCGGTTGCTGATGATAATGATTACTGATGTTGATGCTTTGCGAAACATGCAATTTTAGTAGGGTTTTTAATTTTTCCCTACCGACGAAACACAAGACCTATTTATTTATTTATTTATTTATTTATTTCTATTCTTGTACATACACTTTACAAATAATTACATAGTTTACATAGATAATAGGTTATTAATAAGAAAAAAAAACATGTTAAAGATCCGTAACTGTATGTAAATAGGTTAGTCGTAGTGTTTTGTGAACAATATAAGTATAAGTCTAAGAATCTTCAATTACACATCTGCCCTGAAGACGGACACAGCAATACTGTCCGAAACATTGGCCAAAGAAGAAGGTAGCGCAACACGGCATAGTACCCCGAAAATACATCATGATAATACCTTTGGCCGTGAAAATCTCACATCAAACCTTTAAAAAGCTATTCCAAAAAACCTTTTTTATAAAAAACTTTGCCATTGCTTTTTACAATGAAACACTTTACTATCCAATAAATTAGTTTCCGTGCAGATCATTAGAGCGAGACAGTATTTTTGTGCGGGCAGGGCGGCGGTATAAGTTATCTACACTGAATAGAAGTAGGAAATACGCACTAGAAAAGCCTTCCATGTAGTGTAATGCAAACTGACATCAACACTGGCTTAATTACATTTTAGTTCTAGCCCATTTAGTATTAAATTAAACTTTCATTGGAGATGAAATACAGATAGACGACCTCGAAACATGGTGCTGGAGAAAAAGGCTCAGGATCCCATGGACAGCCAGACACCATTCTGGAAGAGCTAGGCATCCACAGTAGGCTTTCAATTAGCCTTAACTTTCTGTGTTTGGAATCGAAGAGAGAATTAATTGCCCAGACTTTTGGATGACCAAACTCGTCCATACCGCATTTCTAGTGTTCTTCTTTATTCAGTGGTTATCTGTCACTTGACAGCTCCGTCTTCAAACGGTAAAATCATAAAGCTAGGGTGACCGTAATTTAAGTGACCAACTCTATTTTTAGTATGCAGTCAAAGTCAGGTAATATATTATTAAATTAACATTTGACTTTAGACATAGTGGATCGGTCAATAAAATCAAAGTGATTACTTTTGCCTACTTTAGAAAGATTGTGCATTTGTCAGCCCTCCACACTGGCGACCAAATATCACATCATAATATTACGAAATTACGTGAATAAATTCAAGATTCATTTTATAATTTATTTTGGGGCATTATGCCTGCTTGTGCCACCTCCTTCTTTAGCTAACGTTAGCATTGTAGTGTCCGTCACCAGGGTAGATATAATCGATTACACATCTGCCCTGATGATGGAAGCCGTAATGCTGTCCGAAACATTGGATAAAGAAGGAAGTGGGTGGGAATGCGGTCCCTGTTCTACCGGTATTTCAATGGAAGATGCTCTGAGGAACTAGCGTCATCGATCTCTTCGGCACCGGTGCATAGTCGGGAGACAAGCCAAACGCGCGCCCAACATATGCACAAGGTTGGCATTTGTCGCATGAGAACGGGTCGTTTTTACGACTCGTTCATGAGTTCAACAGCTCGGCTGTGGAACGATTTGCCGGCCTCTGTGTTTCCTCCCTCCTACAACATGGGTATCTTCAAGACCAATGTTCGTTCCTTCCTCTCCTCAAAAAGACCCTCCACACAGCATCCCAGATGACATAGGCCCTGAGGGAAATTATTTTCCTCAGGGCCTCCTGTGTGGAGTTAATGTAAAAAAAAGTAGTGAGTTGACCGTGAAAATCCCTAATCATGTACGAAGAATCATTTCACCAACTTCAGATATGTTTTTTTTAATAAGAGTAGTAGGAGTCAGTGAGACTATGTTATCCCCTTTTGGGGTATGTTGTGAGGCTGAAAGTAGTGGGGAGGGGAAAGAGATGGGGAAAAGGAAGGTGGGGAAGTACCTGGCTATTCATATCTGGTCACCAAACACGGCTAAAGCCATTTCAAGCAACGTTTCAATTCTGAGTGGCAGTCTTTACACCAGGGCGATACTGAGAGTATCTTCCTCTCTGGAACGTGCCACAAATATACTGCAAATTATTTTAAATTAATAAATTGTGAAATACAACAAATAAGTAGAATAATTTTTTTTTGCCACGCCGGGATTCGATTCCGCGACCTTCGGAATGCAAGTCAAGAGCGTTACTCCTAGACCACGCCGGTCGTTTTTGTTTCGTAGAAAGCCAAAAGTAAAATTATTTTAATCTTGATTATCACCGCGACTTCTTTAAGATACCACGCGGCAGCACAGATATTCTAGCACGCGTAGCATGAAAAGAGGAAAATATTTGTGTAAGGGAGCTTGTAAAATGGATGATTAATTTTGGCAAAATTATTTTTAAAAAGTTACTTTTTCAATTTTTTGTGCCAAAAATTTTTAAATTTTGGTTAAAACTTGAATTGACTTTGATTTCAAAGAAAAACGTGACAAATCATGACGTCATTTTTACGGCTCAAGTGTTTGCATTCCGAAATAACATGATGACGTCACATTAAGTCGAGTGTTGCTATTTAAAAATAATTAGTAGTACGATATCCGAGGCGGGCAAGGCGAGCGTGGGTTTGGGTTATTTACGAATTATTAAGTCACTTCTTCACAGCTGAAGGGAATGACGGGCGTACAAAACGCGGCCCGCGGAGAGTGTGCGGCCCTTCTGTGGTTTTAAGTTTTGACATTTTTTTTTTTTTACATGAGCTTCACACAGGAGGCCCTGAGGAAAATAATTTCCTCCAGGGCCTATGTCATCTTTGGGGATACTGTGTGGAGGTTTTTTTTTAAGGAAAGAAAGGGGAGGAGAGTTCTGGAAAGGAAAAGGGTTTAAAAGGTGGGTAGGAGTCTGGGGTTCAGTGTCCTGGTCATCCGCCTGTGGAACGTGCGCTTTTTTATTTTTATGTGAATACTTCCCGCTCCGCAGGTTTTTGCTGCTAGGCCCTGCGGGCGGCTTTTGTTAGCCTTCGCCCAGTTTGCGTTTGTGACCACTTTATAAATCCAATAAGAACTGGTTCCAAAAATAGCCTGTTCCTCGGATCCACTGTCGTCCAGTGATAGTCGACAAGGTAACCGAGGTAGGCAATGA
The DNA here is from genome assembly GCA_936435175.1 of Glyphotaelius pellucidus. Lineage (NCBI taxonomy): Eukaryota > Metazoa > Arthropoda > Insecta > Trichoptera > Limnephilidae > Glyphotaelius > Glyphotaelius pellucidus. The sequence continues at coordinate 18,108,467 of OW386566.1, read as the reverse complement.
CGTCACATGTAATATATAGCCACTTGATATAACTGAGTATTACCGTCAATCTTTCCATATTCGAAGGGATACTGCTCGTAGATAAGATAGATACTGATCGTAGTACTTGTACTTGCCTTGGGCACGTCCACACCAACCTGCCGACAGAAGTGGCGACATCTTGTGACGATTTTTTTTAAAATTTAAAACTGAATTACAACGGTAATATCGTTTGAAATTCAACGTAAACAGATGTTTTTTGTGTCGTGGAGCGTAAGGCGTGGCGTCAAACATGCAATCGAAGCCGCGTTCTGAAATTTAACCACGCAGACGAAGGCTAATAATATTGTTTGATGATGAAGAATGTACCAAAGTTGTTTTTTGTTTACGTATTTTAAGATACATACTTAGGACACACATTAGCCGTTGTGCCCATATGATGTATAAATGGGTCCTTAAAAAGTCGGAGATGTGTGAATGCGGTGCGGTGCAGACCACCGAACATGTGGTCAACGAATGCCCGCTCCATTCATTCCCCGGCGGGATTGATGAGGTCCACAGGGCAACGCCTGAGGCCCTAGACTAGCTCGCAGACCATCCGAAAGAAGAAGGACACACTGCTCGTCAAACTGAGAACTCTGGCTTGGAGAAACTCATAGTGGCGAGGAGTGGAGGAGTGGAGGAGCCTTGTCCACCATGGGAATTGGAGTAGGGGTCACGATCCTCAGGAACGAGGAACCGAATTAAGTCAGGAAGCCCAAAAAAGCGATTTTTCAAGATTTTTTCCTGAGAAGACTTCAAAATTTATTAATGTAAAAATTTGTACAAAATTGTGGTAACTTTACTATTAAAAAAATCATTAAAGTAAAAAAAAAACTGGTAAAAAAATATCTTTTTATTTCAATCAGCCGTCATTTTTCGAAAAAATAATTATGACTTTTCCGAGGTTCATGCCATAGCATTTGTTTGGATTATTTATTTATTGATTGATATACGCCTATTTAGGCTTTTACATATATATAACAATTATGAAATTATACTTATAAATAGTGCAGGAAACAACTGTTTAAGACAATTGCACAAAAATAATTATAAAGTAAAAACATTATTGAATTAGATCCACACAGTATGTAGGTACCAAATATTTAAAAAAAATATTTAAAATATAAAAATCCAAAATAGCTTTTATCTTTATGCAGACAAAATACAAATAAATAGCTTAATAAATATCAAGGTATTCCCATACTTGATAAAAAAAAACTTCAGTAAAGTATGCTTATATATTGAAATTGATGTACTAAATATATCAACAACATCGGAGTATTTGTTTCCTAGCTGTTGAATCCGTCGCATAGGAGTGTAATATTGCGATGTTGAAGTAGAATTGTCACAATAATAAGGTAGGTACTGTCTAAATTACTATTATATTATATTACTATTATGAATTGATTTGTTTTTTTTTTTTTCAAATTACTAGGAGGGTTGCAATCGTGTCAACCAGGGCGCGCCATATTTTTGCTATTCGCGCCACTTCAACACTCGGTAACTTTAATTTTTATTTATTTTGTATTTCTTGGGCATTAACTATGTAACAATTTCTATACATTTTGTTTTGAAGAGTTTTAATTGTCAATGTATATTTTAAGTTTTAATTGTCAATACATCTTGTAACTTAAACTACTTAAATGAATTGCATAAGTTAATGACTATACACTGTACCTACCCAATCTGTAAACTTCATCCGCCATAACACAGGGACATCCCTAGCATGGCGGATGAATTAACACATTTTTTTTTTGTTCATTGTATAAACTTCTTTTAATAAATAAATAAATATTTGTTACTTTAATTTTAAAATTTCTGCGACCGGTTTCGACACAACCGCGTCATTCACTAGCAGACTAACTAACTTCAAAATTCTATTAAAACTCTTCAAAACAAAATATTCTTTAATGTTCAATAAATATTTGATAAAATAATGGCTACAAAAATATTATTGTTTTTTTTTACTGCGCCTAAAAAAACACCTACGATTCATGCTTCTAGACTAGAATACCCCCTTAAGAAGAATCTTTGTTAGCATAATACCTACCGGTCTTCTGAATGGGTACCATATAATTTAATCAACATATATGTTCGAGAAACATTTTCGAATCACAAAACTACTCAACAGGAGGCTTGTCGCTGATCAGATGCTCCTGTACAAAATTATTAACTCAAAAGTTGACTGCCCGGATTTGCTAAACAAAATAAATTTCCACACGTCCATTCGATATAGTAGACAAAATACCCTTTTCTATATTGATAGATGCAACACCAATTCCAATCAAAATGAATTTATACAAAGGACATGTAACTAGGTATGTTTTTAGGTTTTCACGGCCAAAAAGTATTTTTGTTATTGTTTTTGGGGTGTTATGCCGTGTTTCGCTACCTCCTTCTTTAGCCAACGTTTCGGACAGCGTTACAGTGTCCATCATCAGGGCAGATGAGTGAAAAACAATAACAAAAAAAAAAAAAAAAAAAAAAAAAAAAAAAAAGACATGTAACTACTATAACAACAAATTTGCAAATATAGACACACGTGCTGACGTATTTACTGCTAGTTACTGTCGCTACAGAACTTCACTGTATAACATTCTAGGTGCGAATAACACATATTCATGAATATTAATTAATTGTATCTAATATTTTTATATTACTTGCGTGGGAACTTTCCCTTATCCCTCTCCTCCCCTTACCCTTTCCAAACCAAATACCTATTGTTTTAGTTATAATCACACTTATTTTATTGTTGTGTATTGGTTAATCATTTGTTGAATTCAGATTTGTACTATTATTATTATCTTTTTTAATTGCTGTTTAGTTCTGATTTTTTTCTTAAATATTCTAGTTTACATTTAGTAAGTCTTGTTTTTAAATACCTATCTGTGAACATTAATAATTGGTCTGTTTTTTATCATCCTCTCATGTTTATTATATTACTAAGACTGTTTATGTTCCTTAAATAAATAAATAAATAGATATTTTACTTCATAATTACTCTTCCACAAAATTATTAAATATTTGTAAAAGCTCGTATAGGCGTATCCACATATAAATAGATAAATTAGTTCTGACCGCGGTCCACGCATTGCGTAAAGTTAGACAGGCCTGACCCAGAACATCGTCATAATAATAATGATAATTTCGGGTTCGTTCGGTGCTTGGGGCCGAATTTGTGAACTAATTTCGCATTGGAAGTTATGTGTCACATGAACACACTTCTGGATGAAGAAGATATTGCGTATTATGTTTTAGAGAACTATGTAGGTACACACAAGGTGTCATGAACCCACTCCGCGTACAGTATAACCACGCATACAGGGCGCTGTTCGGCCTCCCTTGGCAATGCAGCGCTTCGCAGACGTTCGCAGAGGGAAGGATGCATGGCCGGACACGTCAGCGCTACCGGAGATCGGAAAACACTCCCGCCCAGGCCGTGCCCAGTGGCAGGGCGCGCCCCTACATCAAAGATAGACAATTTCCCTCGAGCCACCATAGCACAAGTGATAAATTTGTTTTATCTTTTTATTTTATTAATATTACATTCAATTTCATAACATGTAATTTATTTAGATGTGTGCTTTTTTATATGAATACCGCACAAGAGTCCCAACTGCTCCCCTCTGGAGCCAGGGAGACTATGGCATCCCCAATTGGGGTATGTTGTGAGGCTGAAGGAAGTGGGGACGGGAAGGAGATGGGGAACAGGAAGGTGGTAAATACCTGGCTATTCAGATCTGGTCACCAAACACGGCTAAAACCATTTCAAGCAACTTTTCAATTCTGAATCTTTCACTCTGTAACGTGCAGTAAATATACTTCATATTATTTTAAAATAATAAATTGTGAAATAACACAAATTAATCAAATAAAATCTATTTGCCACGCCGGGATTCGATCCCGTGACCTTCGGAATGCGAGTCAAGAGCCTTACCGCTGGACTACGCCAGCCGTGCTTTGTGTAGATAGGCAGAGTATTGCACTCACCGCTCTGTTCAGCTTAGGCAGCGTATACACACGCGAACCGAGCCACAAATTATGGGAAAGGAACGAAGCAATTCTCCGTACCTTCCACATAATTCGTGGCTCGGTTCGCGTTTGTGTTCGTAAATTATACATTTGCGAGACATTTGGACAGCGTTACACTGTGCCCTGATGATGGACACTGTAACGCTGTCCGAAACGGTGGCTAAAGAAGGAGTAAGCGCAACCCGGTATTAAAACACAAAAATAAATGACGATAGTACTTCTGGCCGTGAAAATCTCAAATCAAAACTGAACAAAAATTCTTTTGATTCGGACCTGCATCAGAAACTAGAAACTTTCTACAGAGAAACCGGATGGAAATAAATTTATTATGAAGTCATAGAAAAATAGAGGAAGGAAGGAAGGAAAAATAGAAGAATAGAAAATGATAAAATAAATAAAAAAACTCAAGGGACATGAACCACATATTTTGGAATCGGTCCAAATGTTGAAATGAACATTGATTTCGTGTTAACGATAAAGCTTCGAGAAAAATAGAAAATTTGAAAAGGAGAACGTAAGAAAGGTTCTTTTGATATGTTAATAAGTTTTTGCTGGCAGGTACAATGAACTGTGTTTTGTTACCCTTTTTCATGTGAATACCGCACTAAAGTCCCAACGCTGCCAACTGTCTGAGTCAGGGGACGATGGAATCCCCGGTAACCGACAGTTGATTCAATCTAATAAAAAATCGACTTCTATAATATTAAACAAATTTATTTACAGTGTCGATTTTTTGGAATTATACGCTGGTATGTGGGTCGTTCTTCTTTTTAACCTACATAAGTACTCTCCACCAGTTAGTGGAGAAAAATTCAACAGAATTACCAATATTATTATTTTATAATTACTTTAAAATCTACTGTACTAAAGACGTAACGACTGTGTGCGTTTTAAAAAAATATGTGTTTATATTTTTATAGTAAAAATTACATGACAGAGTTGTAACTAGTGATGGCAGTGTATTCCATACAAATCACAGCTCTCTTCTGCCACCTCGACTTGCGTGTATTCTATAATGTTACAAAAAATGATATGACGACATAAAAAAATATAAAACTATTTTTAAACTCCAAAAGGTATAACCTATCAAGTAACAGCGATTATTATTTTTAATGATGTTTAATAAAATATTTTTAAAAATCTCCAAAACTTGTCTCCTACAATTTGTAACGTACGTTAATTCTGTCACGTGGGTTGTCATTCGAAATAGGTATACACGCAGCTCGTGTTTGTCACACCCAATAGGCATTTTAGGCCTCCTTCCCCTTGCTACAATTTCCCCCCTGAGATCCAGAGAGAATTCATTTATAGTAAAAGCAAAAAGTGACAGAGTGGTGGAAATGCGAGAGAGTGGTGAAATTTATGTAGGTTAAAAAGAACAACCCATTTACAGTATACAGACAAGTAGTTTTATCCTTGATGTATTTGAATGAAAATATTTTTAAACTGTTGTTATTCGGCGGTACATCCTCTCTATACACCGCTTCAGAGGCACTTGGTTATATTTTGTGTAAGTGGGTATGCGGCAAGCGGTGTGTTGCGTCCTCTCTACAGCTCAGTGATAAGGAAAGCCGAGCTCAGTATCAAGACTAAGATGGCAGTGTTCAAAACGGTATAATGCCCGACGCTCACTTACGGCCACCAGATATGGATGCTAAGCGGACGAACACGCTCTAGTCACGCTGCCGAAATGAGGCACTTGAGAGGAGTGGCAGGGGTTACGAAATGGGATCATATAAGAAACTCGACGATCTAAAACATCGAACCACTGCTACTCTTCATAGAAAAATCGCAACTGAGGCGGCTTGGGCATGTACTAAGAATGCCTGATGACCGAATTCCGAGGAAGATATTAAGTGCCATTCCACAGCTGGTCGAGACAACTCCAGAAACTGTGTGAGGAGAGGATGGGACTGCCATGGACGGAGGCCGAACAGTCAGCACAAGACAGGGACGTATGGAGGAGCCTTGTCGATGCATTGGGCCCCCGGCCCGAATAGGATAAGGGCATGAAGATGATAATGATGATGAGTACCGCATTTTCTAAGCCGACCGCATATTGTATAAAGTATGCCGGGGGACAACTGTCAGGGATCAACTGTCATGGAACCGGAATCCCCAAATCGCTCAAGTTGGTGACTTAGGAAGTTTGCGGGTTTGTATTGTATTGAAAGGTATAAATCAAATTTAATTATTAATCGACTATTAATTAAGTGGTAGACATTTTAAAGCAAGCCGCATGTAAAGGTCACCACGATGGAGATGACCTTTGAAAATGGGAGTGGCAAGTCAAAATTAAGACGCCCTTTTACTATACCACCAAGATTCAGCGGCGTTTTTCAATATACTATTATTGGAAGATCGTAGAAGCTCGGCCGATGTACTCTTTCTACAAAAAATAGCCAGATCCGTCGTAGATTGCCCAGAACTCCTACAACGGATCCAGATACGAGTTCCCAACAGGCGAACCAGATCCGACATGATAATTGGCCTCCCTCGGTGCAACACTAATTCTAAGCAGAATTCTTTCATTTATCGCGCATCCAACACTTTCAACACACACTACGCATAATTAGACATTTTCAACTCTGCACCACACTCTTTAAAATCACTCAGGCGGTCTATCGATACTTACAACAACAATAACGACCCATCTAATGCAACCTTCACCTAATGAACTTCTTTTTTTTTTAAATTAAAATTTTTTATTTTTTGCTTTGCATATTTTTATAACTATACCTCAACATAACCAATCCCCCTCCCTATTCCCACCTAAATAACTTATAATAATTGTTTCTTGTAATACGATTTTTATTATTTGTCGTATCACTTGTATATAATACCCATGTGGAAACCTGTAAATGGTATAATTATAGTGACTTAATTACTATTTCTCTGATATTAATGTAAACTGTTGGTGTCCCAAATAAAATAAAATAAATAAATACTTCTCGTTTAATTTCCACTCTAATTCCACACAGGAAGCCCTGAGGAAAATAGTTCCCCTCGGGGCCTATGCCATTTTTGGGTACGCCTTTTTGTGGAAAGGAGGGAGTGAACCTGGGTTTTGAAGAGACCCATGGAGGAGGGAGGAAACACTGAGGCCGGCAAATCGTTCTACAGCCGAGGTATTCTACTCAAGAACGAGTCTCTATCTGCAATATCTGAGAGGCTAACCTAACTCTGGCTTCGATGGAGCTGGTCACTTATAGTTACACCAAGCATATCAATGGAGGGCCTATTCGGAAGATTGCTTGCGTTGAAAGAGACTAGATTTTCATTTCGATCCCATTTAGACGTAATCAGACATATAGATATAGAACCGAATCACAACGGTAGTTTTGTTTGAAATTCCACGTACACAGATGTTATTTGTGGCGCGACGCGTACGGCGTGGCGTCAATGTGCACTCGAAACTGGGTTCTGAAATTCAACCACGCAAGTATTAATACTGTTCGATACCAATTACTTGTAATTTTTTTTGGCAAAAAATAACAGAAATTATCAAAAAGATTTCCGTTATCGATAAAATACGTCGATATCGGAAGAGATTTGTGGTGAGGGTCTTATTCTATTCCAAAAAAGAATCTGTGTTATTTGAAGATAGCCTAATTAACGGGATATTTGAAAACCCTTCTAGTTGTGTTGTTCGGGGGATGATTGGCGGAGTTTTGGCTCGATAGACTTCACTTCTTGCCAAAGTTCGAGAAATTTCTATAGTCCGTGGAAAATGATCCAAATTAATAACTCACCATAATGATGACTCAACGTAAATTATATTAGATATTACCTAAATATGATATTTCAATTCTTAGCCCATCATATTGCTGGTTCGGAAGAAAAACGACATAAATCAAAAATCCACAGGGACCAGTAAGTAAAGACGAGAAATGTTAAAAAAGCCCTGATGAAGAGTCTGTTGGACGCCTGTGAAACTTGAGCATTCCTGATGTTCTTCCTATAGATTCTCTTGCCAAACACTTTGTCAGTGACCACGGGTGTAGCTTTAGCATTCACGTGGGGGGTGGGGTTGATTCTAATGGGGTTGGAACGTGGGGGCAAGGCGAGGGGGATGGGGGGGTAGAAAATATATTAGAAGGTTTTATGGGACCTCGTCTTAACACAAATTTTTATTTACATCACATTGATGAAATGGATAGCGCACATATTCATATGAATATTTGTAGACCTGCCCTAAGTGATAAAAGCGTATTATTTCCCCCTACCCGTACCGGTTCCATTTGGAGCCGGCTGGGCTCGCGTATAGCCTCGCGCAAATCTAGAAAATGTTCTTGTGCGAACCAGCGTCGAGCTCTCATCGGTACATTTTACGAAATAACACGGCAAAAATGGTGACTTGTGCTATGGAAACGTGTAAAAGTAGAAGTCAAAAGGAGAATAAACCCAATTGTCGTATTACATTCTAGGTAAGCATTATTTCACTTTCTTTTAAGCTTATTCAGATCATTTAATATGATCAGTTTTAGTAACAAATACACATGTAGGCGTTTCTCAGGTGTGCTCGTCGCTGTTTATTGGGGTAAGTTAATTGTGAAACATTTGTAAAAGTGTCTTAACTAAATTCTGCAACAAAATATTCGACTCTGAAAACAGACGAACTTTACTTGGCCGTATTTGCCCGATTGGAGATGACATGGTATCTTTGTTTCCAGATAGTTCGGAGCAATTGAAACTTTTGTGCAGTTTGTTACGTTACAAATTGTCACGTGGCGGGATTCGAGAATAGACTTCTCCACGGACTGGAGAATAAGGCGCCAATATAGAGGCGCGCGCATTACCCCCTCCCGCGAGCGACAAACCGAGCCGCCGCTAGACCAACTCTCGAGCGGCAGCCCGGCAGTCTTCAGCAAGCGAGCTTACAGGGCCCACGTTCCGCGCGAACATGGGCGACACAAGTTCAGTTTCGCCGTTTGTGTACTTCCGGTCCACGCATGGACGCTGCGGGCTCTGCTGAGAACAAGCGCGTAAAGCCGCTGTTGGCCCATAAACCAAACGTGAGTCAATTACCATGTTACCCTTTGTGTGCAATTAAATGTATTGGCCCTAACCACGCGTGATAGAGAGTAGAGACGGACATTCAAACTAACTTTCAGCTAGGATCGTTCCTTTTATGTATTATTGTGTCTCCTAGAATTGAATAAACTGTTTATGTGATAACCTACCGTGTTTTGCTTGACGAGGGAGGCCCTGGGAGAATGGAGAAGCGTGAAGTTCCGAACCACAAGCACTAGCCTTGAGGTTACGAGAAATCCTGCTTGCACCGAATCCTGAGCTAGTTTTTATTTGGGGCAGATACAGCAACTAATTGTATTAAATATGTGGGAGCTTTCTCCAACCCTGCCGATAGCATCAGCACGCCCGTTGACGCTAACACTGGCGCTAAACGTGGGGCCATTTAAATTTTTTTCTGTTCCACCACGGCCTCGTTCCCAAGCAACAATTGTAAACTCTGAAATGTTATTATGATGTATTGTTTATTCCCAATTGTCTAGCACTTCCAACAGGAATCTCGGCGCGAACGTAATTTCGAATCACAATTTAAATTATTACGGGCGCGATTTTATCATTTGTGACTCGTCACTCGACAAAATATTACCGGTATTCCAACGCAAGGTGCCCAACCTAGGAAGTTGTCGCTGCGAATAATACAGTGATTACAAAGTGTCGGCCGATTAAAATTGCTATTTTCAATACAAGTGAATAGTGGAAATAAACACAAATTAAAGAAGAATTTATTCAACAATTAAAATCATGTACATGATAAACAAATCATCCGCTTGGTCTCGAAAGTGCTAAATATTTTTAATAATATACTATATTGCAGCACGCTGGTACGTCTCTTAAACGGACACTTGCTGACACCTAGGGAACAAGTGGATTTAAATTCTTTCTGTCATTTGACAATTAAGTATTTTTGACTCTGTCGTCTGATGATACCGGGTCATGCCGAATCACATTCGAATAATGCAAAAAATACTAAATTCGCGTTGACGTGGATTCCTTGACATCTGACACTATAATACCTTGTCAATTGACAAAGAAGGTAATATCTTGTCGAAAAGACGAAGGGAATTCGCGTGTAAATACCAAAAATTGGTGCTGTTTAAAATCAGGCTATAGGAAGCCGCGTAATGAAACCATGCCCCCAAGATATTGTTGAATTCTCAAACAAATCACTTCCACGAAAACTTGTGAAAATTTTTTTCGATTTTTCCTTTTTTCGATTTTTTAATTTTCGAAATTTATTTTTTTTTCCAAAACGCTTGGAGTTTTTCTAAAAAACGCAGTGCCAGAGGAAAATCGCTGCCCAAATTTTCTCCAGTGTCGGACTCTGAAAATTTTTTTCGATTTTTCCTTTTTTCGATTTTTTAATTTTCGAAATTTTTTTTTCCAAAACGCTTGGAGTTTTTCTAAAAAACGCAGTGCCAGAGGAAAATCGCTGCCCAAATTTTCTCCAGTTTCGGACTCTGAAAATTTTTTCGATTTTTCCTTTTTTCGATTTTTTAATTTTCGAAATTTTTTTTTTCCAAAACGCTTGGAGTTTTTCTAAAAAACGCAGTGCCAGAGGAAAATCGCTGCCCAAATTTTCTCCAGTTTCGGACTCTGAAAATTTTTTCGATTTTTCCTTTTTTCGATTTTTTAATTTTCGAAATTTTTTTTTCCAAAACGCTTGGAGTTTTTCTAAAAAACGCAGTGCCAGAGGAAAATCGCTGCCCAAATTTTCTCCAGTTTCGGACTCTGAAAATTTTTTTCGATTTTTCCTTTTTTCGATTTTTTTAATTTTCGAAATATTTTTTTTTCCAAAACGCTTGGAGTTTTTCTAAAAAACGCAGTGCCAGAGGAAAATCGCTGCCCAAATTTTCTCCAGTTTCGGACTCTGAAAATTTTTTTCGATTTTTCCTTTTTTCGATTTTTTAATTTTCGAAATTTTTTTTTTCCAAAACGCTTGGAGTTTTTCTAAAAAACGCAGTGCCAGAGGAAAATCGCTGCCCAAATTTTCTCCAGTTTCGGACTCTGAAAATTTTTCCGATTTTTTCCTTTTTTCGATTTTTTAATTTTCGAAATTTTTTTTTTCCAAAACGCTTGGATTTTTCCTAAAAAGCACGTGGCCAGAGGCAAACCTCTGCCCAAATTTTCAAATAACCCAAACACTTACAAATACGCGTTTTTTCGCAGAAGCATTTTGTAAAAAAAAAAAAAAAAAATATATATACGTCCCCAGTGGTCAATCCCTGGCAAAAATTTCTTTCCAATTACGGATAAAGAGTCGAGTTCTCGTTTTTCTCCCAACGTAAGGTCACCCTGACACGACCCTATACACTATGGAAGTCCCTCAAGTCACGCTGGGTATAATCCCCCACATTTCTACGTCAAAAAAGGAAGAACTACTACAGGCCCTGAGAAGTAGAAAGATTTCTCCCAGGAATAAATCCAAAAAATGCCTTATTCAATATGCTTCTTTCTACAACAAAAAGTACATCAGGAAGTTGCAGTTTCAACAGGAAGACACCTCAGAAATCATCTCTACCTCCCTCACAGTCTCCGAAGCAAAACCCTTGGTGGTACAAGCCCAGGAACAGACGAAAATATATGATTTGACAACCTGGAAGACGAAATACAACGGACTCACGGATGTGGAGGATTTCATCAACAGAATAGAAGAAACAGCCCAAGTCAGAGGAATCCCCGAAAGTATTCTACACAGGAACTTCATAGACCTCATCGCTCCTGAAATGCTTACCTGGCACAGGATACATAAGAGAAAAACAAACTCATGGAGGGAACTCAAGGTGGCACTTTTATCCAGTTTCGGAGAAAAAAAGGCCCAACATAGAGTCAGGCTATCCCTACTCGCTATCAAGCAGCACTCCGGAGAGCCTGTTGCCAGATTCACACAGAGGGCAGAGGCCATCAATATAAAGCTCACCCAACCTGTCCCTGAAGCGGAACTTCTCCCGGTTTTAATCGACGGTCTTCTCCCCAGATACGAAAACATCATTACTTCTCAGAAAATTGCCACGCTGGAGCAACTGAAAGATGTCTGCCAGCTACTAGAGGCATACCAGGATCGGAAGAAAGACGAAAGATTCCCCAAAGAAAACTTTCGCCCAAGCACTTCGTCCGGCATAAAACCGGAGCACAACGAGAAGAAATCCTGCTCCTTTTGCCACAAGATTGGTCACTCCCAAGCCGCCTGCTTTAAACAAGCAAAACTTTTATCCTCCAAAGACACCCATTCTAACAAAAGGCGATCCGTCGATCGTTCTCCAAGAAGAGATGAAGGGAGGAAGTTTGGCAAAAGACCACGCCAAGACAATACCGAAACGTCCATCCCGGATCTCAGATTCATCAAACCCCCTATGGATTTCTCCAGACCCCCTCCCAATTGGACAGCCAGGAAGACAAAAAACTAGACCCCAACCCCCCGGGCCATCCCTCCCATAGGCCAAAGGAATGGTCGGAGTGGTTGGAACACGTCAAATTTTTTAAACAGGCCTTACCCCTCTCTACAGTTTGCTGCAAACAGGCAATAGACGGTAGACCCTTCGCGCATTTTTCCATAAACAATGTGGTTTTTTCAGGTCTCCTAGACAGCGGCGCCTCTGTCAGCTGCCTGGGCGACAACGCCCACACCTTATTCACAAACTGTGGTTTTAAAATGGGAAAACATTCTTCACATGTTACCACGGCAGACAACACTTCACAACTCGTCATCGGTTCTCTAACCCTGCCGATCAATTGTGACCAAAAAACAGTTTGGATCAAGTTTCTAGTTGTACCTACAATCACACAGAAATTCATCTTGGGAGTGGATTTTTGGATGGCTTTCAAAATTGCCCCGCAACTGTTTAACAACCCCTCCGTCACTCCCCAAGTAAACGAAATCCGTACGGTAATACCCTACGAAAACTTGAACCCCTTACAAACAATACAATTAAATCAAATGATCAACAAGTATGAATCCATCTCCTTCGAAAGGTGCGGTTTAGGCTTAACCAACCTAGTACAACACCATATAAAAACAACAGGCCCCCCAATCAAACAAAGGTATTACAACCTAGCTCCACAAAAATTGAAAACGCTGGAAAAAGAACTGGACGATATGTTAAGACTGGGAGTGGTGGTACCCAGCCGCAGTGCATGGACCAACCCCACCTTATTAGTTTCAAAGAAAGACGGCTCAGCCCGTTTCTGCCTCGACAGCAGACGCCTCAACGCATGTACAATATCAGACGCCTACCCGCTCCCCTTGGTCAACTCCATCCTGGACAGACTTCGAAACGCTAAATACATCTCATCCATAGACTTAAGCAAAGCATTCTGGCAGATACCTTTGGATCCCAGCTCCTGCGAAAAGACTGCCTTCGTGGTGCCTGGCAGGGGTATGTTCCATTTCAAAAGACTACCCTTCGGTTTAAAAAACAGCCCAGCAGAACTACAAAGACTCATGGATAAATTGTTTGGCCCAGAGTTTGATAACAATTTATTTTGCTACCTGGATGACCTGATCATCATTAGCGATACCTTTGAAAAACATATACTTATTCTAGAAAAGGTTTTTCAACAACTCAAACAGGCCGGTTTGACTATCAACCTGAAGAAATCGGAATTCTGCAGGCACCGCCTACGATACTTGGGTTTCATAGTAGACGAAGAAGGCCTAAGAACAGACCCCACAAAAGTAGCGGCTATGACAAATTTTCCCCGACCTACAAATGCAAAAGAGGTAAAAGCCTTCCTCGGACTCACCGGTTACTACAGAAGATTCATAAAAAACTTCTCAACTCTCGCGGCGCCGCTCAACAAAATCACGGGAATCCGTAAAGGTACCAGTAACTTTTCCTGGTCTGCAGAGACTGAGTCAGCATTCAACTCCCTGAAAGAGGCTCTTCAATCAGCCCCAGTACTGAATTGCCCCGACTTCAATCTTCCCTTTACGATCCATTCGGACGCATCAAACGTCGGAATCGGAGGAGTCCTCACTCAAAATTTTACGGACGGCGAACACCCCGTGGCATACTTCTCTCGTACCCTAAATAAACACGAAAAAAACTACGGGATTACCGAGAGAGAATTGTTAGCAGTCATGGAATCCATTCAACATTTCCGCGGATACATTGAGGGCAGTAAGTTTACCGTCGTCACAGACCATAGCAGCCTAAAATGGCTGATCTCGCTAGACAACCCCTCTGGGAGATTGGCTCGCTGGTCGTCCCGCCTATCTCAATATACTTTCGATGTCATCCACCGTAAAGGCGCGGATAATATCGTCCCGGATGCCCTTTCTAGGATCGAGATAGCAATATTAAATGCCGAATTACCCAATTCTAGTCTCCCCACAAAAGACGTATGGTATCAAAAAATCTTTAGAGGATGCAGTGACAACCCACAAAAGTTCCCGAATTTTATGATTAAGAACGGACAACTATATCGCAACTGCAAGCCTCCACTGTCAATCTTAGAGGACTATGCCTGGAAAAAGGTAGTCCCTCTCGAAAATAGAGAACAAGTTATTATTGATAACCACAGTGCCGTAGACTCCATACACCCTGGAACCTTCAAAACATTCAAAAAAATATCTTTAAGATATTATTGGCCGGGTCTATTCAAACAAGTACGTTTATACATCTCCAAGTGCGACATCTGTAAGGCATACAAGCACAGTACGGCACCACCGTCTGGTCTAATGGGCAACCCCAAGCGTGCCGATAGACCACTTCAATCCTTTTCTATGGACCTCATTGGACCCTTCCCTAGAAGCTACGCCGGTTACATGCATATACTCAGCGTAGTGGACATCTTTTCCAAATACTGCTGGTTGTTTCCTCTGAAAAGGGCAACTGCAGCAGCAATAACCAATCTATTGGAAAAACATATTTTCATACCCTACGGTACCCCTCGTACTATAATATGCGACAATGGTAAACAATTTATAGCTCTGGAATTTAAAGAGTTTTTGTCTAAATATGGTATAAAGGATGTATTCTATAACACCCTTTACACCCCACAGAACAACACCGTTGAACGATACAACCAAACCATAAACACGGCCCTGGCAATTTTGGTTGGCAAAGACCAACGCACATGGTGCAAAAAATTAGACAAAATACAAGCAGCCATGAACAACACGGTGAACCTCGCTACAGGCTATACACCATTTTTTCTCAAACACGGCATGGAACAAGTAGTTCACGGTTCACTACACCCTGACAATTGCCTTCCACCCGTCCCTTCCTCCACAGCAGACCCCGCAGCAAATTACGCCCACCGCTTGGAGGAACTCTCCGCTATCTATAGTGAAGTAACAGACGCTCTACTATTGGCCCACCAAAAGAGCGCCGACAGGTATAACCTTCGCAGGAGGCACGTCACATTCAAGGAAGAAGACATCGTCTGGAGGAGAAACAACACTCTGTCACAAGGTGCGCAGGACGAAAGTCCTAAAGAAAATCTCAGACCTGGTTTACCGATTGTCCGACATCTCTGGTAAACACATAGGTAACTACCACATAAAGGACATTGTAAAAAGTGGGAACATGGAAACAAACTCCATTGCCACGCCCGTATAACCCCAACGGTTATTCCTTGACTCCTAGCAACCATTCGTCTACACCGTGACATGGATCACTATGGAAGTCAACCCTTTTGTTTCGTCACTAATGAGCGGCCTCTCGTAAACGATTGTCACTCATTGGGACACTCAAACGAAACCTTTCTAGCTCTGGCACAGTGTTGTCAACTGTAGCCAAAGTCATGGAAGAAATATAATTCTCCCTTGTGGTTTCGTTTCATTTTATTTTATTTTTGTTTGTATAAATATCTCGTCATCATCAGTCATTCGCCTCTAATTGCTGCCCCAGGTGTCAAACCTTGGAAACATCGTTTTTTTTCTAAGCATGCACACCTCTACCTGAAATTGATCACTTCGGAGAAAGGAATTCCCTGTGGCTTACTGCAAGTAGTCAGAGACTACGTGCCCAAGGTTTTGTGCATCGTCACAACTCGCAGCATCATATTTTCACATCATCATGTCATACCTCGTCACCCCTTTCTAAATGTTAGAAAAATCTTTTTGTACATTAAATATCGGGTCCTCGCCAAAGTGCATCTAACCCTTATGTCATATGTAGTTAAATTAGGTAAGCAAACCTGTGTAAACCCACGGCGGTATCAGATGTTTGCTACCCGTTCTAAGTTTTTTTTCTGTTTTTTAAGAAAATAGAATGGCGCTCAATAAATAACCCTAATTGCTCTAGCTCTCCCCAGAACTGGATGTGGAGTCTGGAAAGTATCGTTATAAAAGGGACAACTTTCAACGTGCCTCTTCATTAACGATAAATTTTTTTTTACAACATTTCAGCAACATTGAGTCACCCTGGGTCTCAACTGCTCAAACTGAAATTTTGGGGTTGCCTTGTTGTGACTTATCACGTGCAAAGTACGAGGTCACAACAAGAAGCCAGGTCTCCAAGTGAACCACCCTGTGAACAACCCATCCCATTATTATAATTTTCATAACACCAAGGTGTGTCCATCGCAGTCTGTTTAAGTAAGTAAAACCTAGAAGGTCTTAAACACTCAAATCGGACCAATGTAAATAATTTGCCTTGTCAAACAACGATAAGCGCATGTCTTGTATTGTTGCTACCATCGTACGTGTAAGTACAACAAAAGTTGTACCATCACGATACGATACTCTGTGCGTAACCAAAAGGGTTGTACCACAAAGGATCTCTTTTGCGGTAAGCTTAGATGAAATTCACATTCCATCAGCACGCCAGAAATTTTTTTTTGTCCCTTAATTGTTGAAGTATAAAATCTTGGCCAGATCTTCAAATATGTTTTTGCCTTTGTGCAAGTCTTTAACGTACGCTAATATGGATTTATTATGCTACGGTATTGTTGTACTAAGTACATCAGTATGTCTCGCCGTCTGTATTGAATAGGTACCTTTATATGAACGTTAACCTTTGTTGCCATCATAGGTGGGAACCTTATAAAATCTGCCGTCATAGATGGGAATCTCAGAATATCTACTAAATGCGATACGGGGAGCCCGTTATAATTACTCTGTGGGTTTTTGCCAGAAATGTCATAAATACCTAGTCTTTTGCACCTCCCTTCAATACTGGGCAACCCAGTTGTAATTCGTTCATTGTTATCCGTGAAGACGTTATAATACTCACCATGAATCGTGCGAACGAAATAATATCAAACCTTTATGTGTGAACTACTCAATGTAGTCCACACCCCTTTTTTGTAATCATTAATATGCCCGTGGACTTCCTGTCACAAGAACCCAGGAACTATCTACTATCTCAAAAGGACTAATCATACGCTTCACTCATGATTATGGGGCATCGTGTCGTGGGAGTTAAGTTGATGGACACAAAAACACCTAACTCGTTGTCTGGGAGACGAACAAAGAAAATCCCCAGGTTTGTGAGATTTGAGCAAGGGTCTGTCATTTCTCGCAAACAAGTAGGAGAATAAAACGACCCCTAATCTTCTGCCCAATACACGTAGAGGATTAGACTTTTATGTCAGTGTATTCTTTTGTCCAACACTACCAAATATTATTGTAATGTGCCAGGATGACTGCTGTAGACCTTGTTTCACCTCCACCCAGAGGTCGAATTTCGGAAATAGCCGAGTCCCCAGCAGTTTTCTTCGTTCAAATGTTCCCAACTATCACCCCTCCCCTTCCTCGAAATTATCCGTGAATGGGGATATATGCGTTACGCACTTGGCGTTTCGTTTGTCAAATGGGACAATCTTCATACGCGGATCCTTTCAACTTCCTACTCCTTTCCCAGTTGTCATTATTGTAATGTGCCAGGATGACTGCTGTAGACCTTGTTTCACCTCCACCCAGAGGTCGAATTTCGGAAATAGCCGAGTCCCCAGCAGTTTTCTTCGTTCAAATGTTCCCAATTATCACCCTCCCCCTTCCTCGAAATTATCCGTGAATGGGGATATATGCGTTACGCACTTGGCGTTTCGTTTGTCAAATGGGACAATCTTCATACGCGGATCCTTTCAACTTCCTACTCCTTTCCCACTTTGTTATAACTAATCTTGTACGCAATGTTTTGTTTTTCGAAAGTAGAAAAAATGCTACCGTATAGACGTGAGCATAGGTCATGGAAGACCAACTTCTTTCGAATGGGGAATTTTGTTATACGTACAATCCCTCAACCACGTATTCTTGGAAATGTATTTGGTAAAGAAAAAAAACCAAAAGGGGTTACACAGAACCTGTCCTTGAATACGTACCTTTGTAACATGTATTAGGAATTAGCCACATTTAGTTAGCTCTCTCTCCGTCTCTCTCTCTACACGCCAAACAAATCCAACTTTTTCTCAACATGCACACTTGTTTCTCTCCAAACTTTTTTCATCATTGGTCTACTAGGCAGGTAAACTTCAAGAATTTTGTTCTAATAATAATTTTTGCCGGATTTTAAAAAAAAAACCAGCAGCTCTGCACCCTATCTACATCTGCGCCTCTTCATGCTGCCCTCGCTACCGTCACGGAGGTCCCTTGCCTTCAATCCCTGCGTACCAAAAGCACCCGACCGCATCTAACATAACCTAGTGTGAGTCGTGCGTGTAGTTGCGAATTGTATCACCACAAAGAACCGACACTCAAAACAAACCCGAGCACGCCAGCTCTAGGTTGGTTCCTGTTCCTGCTGCCATTATGCAAATGTTCCTGCTGCATAATGCAAATGCTCTGCTGCCATTATGCAAATATTCCTGCTGCATAATACAAATGTTCCTGTTGCCCTTGTGCAAATGTTCCTGCTGCCATTATGCAAATGTTCCTGCTGCATAATGCAAATGCTCTGCTGCCATTATGCAAATATTCCTGCTGCATAATACAAATGTTCCTGTTGCCCTTGTGCAAATGTTCCTGCTGCCATTATGCAAATGTTCCTGCTGCATAATGCAAATGCTCTGCTGCCATTATGCAAATATTCCTGCTGCATAATACAAATGTTCCTGTTGCCCTTGTGCAAATGTTCCTGCTGCCATTATGCAAATGTTCCTGCTGCATAATGCAAATGCTCTGCTGCCATTATGCAAATATTCCTGCTGCATAATACAAATGTTCCTGTTGCCCTTGTGCAAATGTTCCTGCTGCCATTATGCAAATGTTCCTGCTGCATAATGCAAATGCTCTGCTGCCATTATGCAAATATTCCTGCTGCATAATACAAATGTTCCTGTTGCCCTTGTGCAAATGTTTCTGCTGCCATTATGCAAATGTTCCTGCTGCATAATGCAAATGCCCTACTGCCATTGTGCTGATGCTCCTGTGCCCTTGCGCAAGTGACAATACCAACGATTGTTCACAAAACAATCCCACTACATACAAAAGCCAGTGTACCAGCCACCAATTGCGATTCCACTCTCCAGTACTTCAATGGTTTCGTACTGGCTCACCCACAGGATCCGGAAGCAGTTACCCTTTCGACCTCTGTGACAGGTAGAACTCTCCACACCACCTAGAAGCCTCATCATGTGTTCTCTTCCTCGTAATTTCTTAAAGGCCCTAGTGTCCCTTGAGTGTAATCTCAAATGGGCCAGGTTACTGTGACAAAGTAACCTTGTAACTTCAGTGAAACGTTCAACCACCCCAGACATCCTACGCAAACCACGTTCGCAAACATTAGCTCACAGACCAATGATACAATTTTAGAGTTTTTTTTTCTATCACTGCATAACCCTTGTACCTTTCTTCAACAGATCCTTGTTCTTTGCAACTGTATTTATGTATGCCACTGCCTTTATATACATTTATTGACAATTCCTTGTTACACCATGTATCTTCTCTTTTGTGTTCTGTTCATAACTATTCTCCAGCTAGGAATCTCTCTCTCTCTCTCTCTCCTCGTTTCTCTTAAATGTTTTTGGCACAAGTGCTGAAAAGGTAAGAGGATTTATTAGTCCTACAGCTCCATTACCACGTCGCTTTTATTGCGGCGAGGGGGGAAGTGTTACGTTACAAATTGTCACGTGGCGGGATTCGAGAATAGACTTCTCCACGGACTGGAGAATAAGGCGCCAATATAGAGGCGCGCGCATTACCCCCTCCCGCGAGCGACAAACCGAGCCGCCGCTAGACCAACTCTCGAGCGGCAGCCCGGCAGTCTTCAGCAAGCGAGCTTACAGGGCCCACGTTCCGCGCGAACATGGGCGACACAAGTTCAGTTTCGCCGTTTGTGTACTTCCGGTCCACGCATGGACGCTGCGGGCTCTGCTGAGAACAAGCGCGTAAAGCCGCTGTTGGCCCATAAACCAAACGTGAGTCAATTACCATGTTACCCTTTGTGTGCAATTAAATGTATTGGCCCTAACCACGCGTGATAGAGAGTAGAGACGGACATTCAAACTAACTTTCAGCTAGGATCGTTCCTTTTATGTATTATTGTGTCTCCTAGAATTGAATAAACTGTTTATGTGATAACCTACCGTGTTTTGCTTGACGAGGGAGGCCCTGGGAGAATGGAGAAGCGTGAAGTTCCGAACCACAAGCACTAGCCTTGAGGTTACGAGAAATCCTGCTTGCACCGAATCCTGAGCTAGTTTTTATTTGGGGCAGATACAGCAACTAATTGTATTAAATATGTGGGAGCTTTCTCCAACCCTGCCGATAGCATCAGCACGCCCGTTGACGCTAACAAGTTTTACATTAAAAAAATATATTTTCCATTTCCGGAAACTGAAAAACTCTTTTCGTTATTATCTAATTGATATAAAGGTTTTTTTTAAATTGCATACTAACCGTGTCTCACGTTTCTGTATATTTAAATGGGATTTTAACTTGTGATGTTTTTCTTCCGAACCAGCCATATATACTCGTAGAATAATATTCAATATTCCCAAACAAAAAAAAGGAATGGAAGTCTGCCAAGTATGTTACCACTAAAATATCAATTTCTTCAGTCGTGCACATCAGGGCTGGTCAAACTTTTTAAATTGAGGGTCGCATTACAAATCACCTCGATTACATTGAGCGAGTTTACAAGCTACTAGCCGATATGTTTAAAAGCGGGTGAATCGGCGAGTGAGATTGTCATGATGACACACAAAACTGTCTACTCGCTCAGTAGCGACAGTAGCAGCTAAAATGCGAACCAATTCGGTCGATATTTTGTAAAAAACTTGAACTCGCAGCTAGCGCCACACGCTAGCCAGTAGCGAGAATTGCGGCTCCCGCGCCAACTAATTCTGACAGTTACGAAATCAGCTGTTGGTGGGCCGCCATCTTGAGCGAGTAGCGAGTAAAGTTGACCACCTTTCCACTTTTTTCGTTGATTGTCCACAATCTGCTGGTTGGCTAGTAATACGATGACACTAAACTAAGCGAGTTTACTAACAGATGAATGATAACAGTGAATTTCCCAGATAGTAGCTTGTAAACTCGCTCAATGTCATCGAGACTTTAAATATATAAAGCTGTATCTGTAAACCCTGTACAAATCTCAAGGCGGTCCGTCTGATTGACAATACGTTGATAATAGACCGATTGCCATTTCTAATGCACAGACGCAATGTAGGAATGCTGAGTCTGATCTACGGGTATATTAATGGAGCCTGCTCTAAGGAGCAGGTGTGCGAAAATAGTTAAGGAAAAGATTTTGGTTGGGATCGATTTTTAAATCAATCATCATGAATGTAAATATGACATTTTTAGAACGATGATCAGAATTCTAAAGAAATACTTCGTAAAAAAATAATCGTCCATATATTTTTAATTTGGGAAGCGGTAATGGGTACCACCACTCCGGGGACGGATTCATACGTCTGTCACTCCTGGACGCACTGCCTCCAGATTCCTACCCACCGCTCATATATTTTTAACAGTAATATAGTTTGTGAAAATATCCCATCATAGAAATACAGTCGCAGCCCGCAGTTTGGATAGCCCTGATGTGGACAAAGTAATCGAATCGGTGGTTAAAAGGGTAAACCGAAGAACAAAATATATTTGCCAATACATACACAACCGTTAAATACTTTTCGGCCAGAGCCCAACCATCCCCCCCCCCCTGGATTTGATATACTTGATCGTGCCTCGTGTACCGCGCAGTGTTAACGATGTAAATCCCGATGTGTGGAAGTGGCCAAGAAACCTTAATTAGATTAGGAAACTGTATAAAATATTATTAGTGTCACAGCAGTTTAGAAAGGCTTCGTATAAATTCGTACCATTTTACTCTGATAAATCCAATAATACGTACATAGTCCAGCGCAACGAATGACTAAGGAATTCTAAATTCTAAACATATAGATATAAATTTATTTTTATCAATGTGAGCACAGCAGGTACACTACCAACTTCGACGGCCTCCGTGGTCAAACTGTTGCTGTCACTGTCGCCTTAATCCCTCGAATACTGGATGAAAAAGTGAAACTGCACCTCATGCTGGAAATACCTACTTACATAAAATCTCATCCTCATTTTTTTCCTTTTAAACGGGACTAATTTTAATTTTTTTTTACTAACCGTTTTAGAAGAAAATGCTCTTTGTCAGTACGTTTAGCCTTTTTAAAAATTAAATTCTATTTTTTTTTTCATAGTTTTTATACTGAACGTCTATTTATAATACCTGTGTGTCTACTTAACTCTAAATTCGAGTGCTGTAAACTCCTGCAACTCATTAACTTACGAACACCCACAGTAACAACACGACAAAATACAATATTCTACAGCACTCATAAGCGTAACTACATTGGCCACTCTCCGATACAACGACTTCACACCACGGGAAATAAGTACTAGGGTGATGTTGACATATTCAATATCAACTTGGCGAGTTTTGTGGATCATCTAAAATTTATTTCAACACTATTACTAAACACATCTTGTAAACCTATAAAATAGCTGTATTTTTCTGTTTTTGTTTCTGTGTTTGTATGACTTTTATCTAATATAATTTTATTTTTATTATTATTTCTTAAGTTTTAAAATATCTGCCAAATTAAAATTATGCTACAAATCATGTAAAAGCCATCTGGGCGTTAAATAAATAAATAAAATAAATAATAGTATTGGCATTTTTAAAGATTTTTGGAAGGTCCCAACTCCTATAAGAAGTAACTCATCAAAAAAATCAAAATTTAATTTATTAAAATTATCCGAACGTAGAATAATATATGTCCTAACATGTTTACACAAAATCATAAATTCAATAATTGACAGCCCTGAATTATTATACTTGATTTCTTTCCATGTACCTGGCAAATCAACATCGAGGCAATATCTACCGTTCTATTGTGACAACTCCAAAACAGAATCACAATTGTATACGCCCGTTCACCGTATACAAAATTTTTGTAATGACTATAAAGATGTTGTTGACATATTTAACACATCATTAACTAAATATAAACAAGTCATAGTAGAATTTATAACAGAAAGAAGAACAACAAATTGAATTAAACCAACTACATAGCTCTGCTTCGACTTATTTCACATGTATTGTACTTTTCTCAGCCTAAAGTTTTTTCATCTTGCATGGTGGAATATTTTGTTTTAATTTCTATTCGTTTTTGACCTTGTTTTGTTTTAGATTTGGTTATGATTTTGTTTTTGTTTTTGAATAAGTTTTTGTTTATGATTTTGTTATTTTTGTTTTTTGTTTTTGTTATGCACATTTAGATGTTCTTTGTAAAAAAAAAAAATTACATGTAAAAGCCTAGCCGGGCGTGAAATTCAAAATAAATAAATAAAATATATTTGCAGTCACCTTTGTATGGACGAGGCATACCAATTATCTTAGCAGGTTCCAATCCCAGCGTACGCAAGTAAATTTTATTTGATTGTTTTGTGTTATTTCACAATTTCACGTAAAAATAATATAAGGCATATTTGCGGCACCTTCCGGAGTGGAAGATACTCTCAGTATCACCCTGGTGTAAGACTACCATTCAGAATTGAAAGGTTACTTGAAAAGGTTTTAGACGTGTTTGGTGACCAGATCTGAATAGTCGCGTATTTCCTCACCTACCGCTATCATATCTCCTTCCCCTTCCGACTACCTACCTACTACCTTCAGCCTCATAACATACCCCAATTGGGGATGCCATAGTTTCACTGGCTACAAACAGTTGAGAGCAGTGTGTTATTCACATAATTAAAAAAAAAATTACAATCATAAACTCTATAAGGTGATCCAACAGTCCAAGGAAAAATCGAAATCAGAATTCACGCCTCTTTGTGGGAGGAGTTTAAAAATACATGAGAAAAAGCTTTTGGAAAGGTTGGAAAAGGTATTTGAGATTTTTTTTACAGGTTGATTTGTAAAGGCCTGTAAAAAACATTAACTCCTTTTTTACGCATTGTACTGTAATAACAAGGAAATTTAAATTTGATTTCAAGGAACCAAGCGACGCGGAGCCATAGGTCTATTCCCCGCTCCGGCCGGGGTCGAGCTGGTACAAAATGAGTGTGGCAAATCAGTCGTCCTTGGGTGGACCGCATAAGGTACACTTTGAAAATCCAAATTCGTCGACTGCCAGTCGTATTGTGAAATAAGTTATTTTGCGAAAATGCATATTTTATTTTATGAAGTTCGGACGTAAACATAATTTTTTTTGCGATTCTTATAAAAGAAACTGAATTTGCTACATTAAACAATAAAGCCACATCCGAAAGGGGTTTATAACTAGGAGAGTTTGCACTTGAAAGTGTTTTTTTATAGACCTAATACTTTTTTTTTCTAGGCTTCTTAAAAGACTTATAAAAAAAATTACCGATATTTTTAAGGGCCAAGATGTGTTCTACACGCAGTATTTAATTGAAGCATATATAATAATTCTAAGCGATCAAATTTTCAAAACAAAAATACACGATATAGTATGATTTTTGCATTATTTCGCGTGGCTTCATCTTAAGTAATTAAGTAAGAACGGACGGACCGATCTTGGCACACATTCGTTGCCTCATTCACATTCATAAATCGTCTCACACGTACTCTTCTATTATTCTGACTTAGTATGTGATTCACTTGATCGTGTCATGTCTTCCTCGAGCGTCGCTGACTTCTTTTACCATTCACGTTTGCGTTATTCTTACACTCCTTTCTTCGTTCAACCGCTCTTCGTGCCTAAACCATCCGAGCGACCAATTCTTGTGTAGAGGGTCGTTAACTGAAGGAATAAAATTTTGAAAAAATATACACATATAAATTACCAGTAAAATAACACTATAATTTAAAAAAAAAAACAAATTCACAGATTTTAAACACCTTTGATCACATAACAGCAAACGAAATTTTGACCACTCGCGACAGAAACTTGCATAATTTACTATAATTCGTCAAGAAACACATTTTTCGTTTAGGATCGAATCACACTACGCGCGACTTTGATCCGACGACGGATCCCGACAGAACGCGACGGAAACCGACGGAACGCGGCGGACGAATGGTTCTCAGAGCGTTCGACGACCGCATCTGAAACGAGACAAAAATATATCTTATAAATTCATTATTTTAAGAATTTTTTAATGAAATGCAATGGATTGATGCATAATTTAATGTTTTGCGTTTCACATTATAAACTATACAGGGTGTCCGAAAACTAGCAGTACAAGCGCGAAAGTGGTGAATCCACATCACATAGAAAAACACAAAAAAATCGATCTGAGAATTTAGATAGAGATGTTTTAAAAAAGGTTTTAAAACTTTTAGAGCCGAGCAAGCAAGGAGTTTTTTTTTTCAAATTTGATCTAAAAAATTCCAACTTCAGACTCTAAAATTACTCGAATACGAAGGTTCAAATAAAAAATGTTATACAATAAAATCGACTACAAATGTGATGTAGGTTCTCCAGTTTCCCGCTTGTACTACGAGATTCCCGACGACGTGTATACAAATATTGGTAAATATACAAAAAAAAAAAAAAAAAAGGTGGGACACGTTTAAGTGGAACGTTTGCGCGGCCCCTTTCGGCCCGTTTCACACAAATCTTAAATTTGGATCTATCAAATTAAGAAAAAAAAAATTATTTTGATAAGTGTAAATTTAAAATACAAAATACCTAATTACGGCGGAACAAAAATTTGTCACTTATACATTAAAATCACAACCCAAAAACGTTTTTAGCGATGTTTTATTTTTTATTTTATTTTAAATTATATTTGTAAAATAAACATAGTAAAATATTTTTTTTATGTTTTTAATTTACTCACAAATAATTGCCCAAGTAGCCTCTAAAATCATGAAACACTAAAATCTTTAATGGCCTCTCTCTTATAATTGAAAGAAAAAATAATAAAAAATAGCTCTCATCCGTAATAGATATTTGATATACCTTTTGATTAAAAAAATAATTTTTCAGTTTGGTTGGGTATTTCGATCTCAAATCCAAATTTAAGATTTGTATGAAACTGGCCGAAATGGTTCCTCTTAAAAACACCAGTTATGTATAACAATGAGAAATAACTATTCTTATCAATAATATTTATTAAATTAAATAAATCGTGGCCGGATGACGTATTCCTTTATTTGCGGAAGAATAAACCCTGTGTTTTAATGGCCTTAATTCAGGCGGAAGCTACACGAAGACTGGGAATGAATTTTAATTAAACCATTATTAACAGGCAAATTATTATTCAATATCGAAACAACAAGAAAAAAATACTTAAAGAGATTCGGATGGTTGGGATTTTGGTTATAAAGTGAGGCCATCGAAGGGCGAAATCAACGAGTCGTGCTAAGATGCAACTAGAGTTTTCACCATCACTTTTTCACAATATTTATTGAGATAATACAATTATTTTATACCAGCTCTTCCCCGCGGCTTCGCTCGCGTGGTATTACGGGAAATTACTGTAGCACTTGCACTTATCAATAATTCCCCCCTCCCGCATTCCATACATTCATTCCCGGTACATTCAGTTTTCAACGGTACATTCAGTTTGCCACCAAAATTTCATAATGCTAGAGCTCAAAAAAAAAGAATTATCCAATTTGGTGCAGTCGTTCGGAATTCATAAAGAAGAACTGAATTATACTTATCATCAAAAAATTGCTAATTTGGTGGCTTGAACACGTGATTTTAAGAATGCCAGAACACCAACTTCCGATGGGCTTTGTCCATTCGGCTACTAACCGGTTAAAAAATACATCAAAATTGAAGCAGCTCATCGCTTATTTCCGACAAATAACAAGCAGAGATTAATTATCTAGTTGCAGCCGTAAACAAGGTATTAATGAGGTAATCGCCGCGAGAAAAGATAATTCCAGTTATTATAATAACACTTCTTATAACCGAATTAGTTACAAATCAAATACATAGATTTGTTTTTTTTTTAATGAATATTAAATAGTCTTAAAATGCGAACGTTTCTAATCTGCAGGTGGATAAAAATTAACTCACAGCTTAAAAGACTTAAAAATTAGGTTAGATTGGGCCATCTTTATGATTTGTTTCGAAATTACAGATTTTCTCTACGTTAGCTCCACACAGGAAAATAATTCCCTCAAAGGTACGAGAAGTAAGAATCTAAGGGTGAATGTGTCCAGGAGTGACTGATGAATCCATCCCTCCTACTGCGGTGCGAGCCGATACAAGGTAAACGAATTCGCCGTCAAGACCTACAAAATATACTGTTTTAAGGGGGGTGGGGGTAAGGTTTTAAAACTCATTTTTAAAATTATTTTTTTTCTAAATGTACAACATGTCGAGAGTATTGTATCAAAATTTCAAATAAACCGGAGCAAAACTAACGAAGATACAGCATTTCAAGCGACCGGACCTCTTGCTCTATTCAAGTACATATATTTCGAGTATACAAAAACTTTAAATCGATTTTCTCGCAAATAAATTTTAAAGTTCGTAAACATCATAACTCAAAATTTACTTGACCGATCTTTTTGAAATTTTGTACACTGTTTTTACACATAAATCAACAGGTAGTGACGAAGAGTTCTTTTTTTTGTACCATTTTATAATAACAAATTCACCGAAAATTTTAGCAAAAATTGCATTTTTTACATGCTGCAAAAAAAAATCAAAAACAAAAAAACCGCTTCGTCACTACCTGAAAAACATATCACCTTTTAAAATTTTTTTTTTTAAATTTTTTTGTTTCAGATAATTCGTTAACGAGTTGTCATGTTCACCGCATAACACCTTTTTTTCGAGGCGCCTCCGGAGATTCGCTCTTACGGACTTATTTATTGATTTTTTTAATTAATTTTTTTTTAAAGATACTTCAGATGTCATACTATAACGTGTATATAAAAGAAATAAGCCAACATTATTCATATCTCCAAGAAAAAATCATGAAAATATGCCTTTTTTCGCCTTTAAAACCTTCTTACCACCCCCTTAAGAACTCAAGTGTTCAAGGGAAATATGTTATAAATCGGTATAAATTCGGAACGCGGTGGCTGAAGCACATTATACAGTGTTGTGTCACTTATTTTACCAAAATTCAAATATAATCTAATCGCTAGCGTACGGCAACTCAGTTCTTCCGGCAAGTTATTAACACACAAACTTGTGATAGGAGCAGGACGACCCTCGTTATCATTTCTCGAGAAAACCACATCCTGAGAAAACTTGAGAACCAGCCGCGGCGTACCACAAGGTACACAGTTGGGACCTATCGTATATTTGTTGATTAAATTACCAAATTTCATAAATTCTTCGAAATAATACGGTCTGTAAGAAGTATACCGGTGGTTACATGCATATTTTAAACAATAGCGTGCAATGCAAGGTATTTATACAATATTTGGGATATGGGCACGGGATGGGTCTCAATATGACAGATAGTACCTGCCTACATTGACAGGTAAAGCCAAGCCTGTACTGAATATCGAATGTGCAAGTTTTTACAGGTAATAGTCGCTGACCTTCTTAAAATACACTACTCAACAAGCTATCTGATCCATATGCCGCCTAAAAAAATTTTGCCAGAAATCTAAAGATTAGAATTTTAAAGCTTCAAAATGCTTTTTTTAAAGTCTCAATATGACCATTTTTCACCAAAATACAGCTTGTCAAAAATCGTCAAAAAATTTGGAATTTTTTTCGCTCCTTTAATTTTTTAAGTAGTGTTTTATCTGCCCTTATTGATAGGTAAAGCCAAGCCAACATTTTTGTTATTTACTATCGAAACCAGATTTTTGTCGTGTAACTTGTAACTTGTGGACCCCCATTTTTCTCTCACGCCTTCGTGGACCCCCGTGGAGTCTCCCGTGGACCCCTGGGGGTCCACCTGAACCACTTTGGGAATCACTGATGCAAATGCATACAAAGAATTAACGACACTCCAATATTTGGGGATTCCGTAGTCCCCTGACCCAGGTATTACAGAAATTTTAGTTTTTCACTTGTATTTGTGACATTATGTTATTAATATGGTAAAAGTAACAGAATTTATCAAAATAAATATCTACAGTGCAACAAAATATCTCACACTGACAAAATTGAATATTTTATAAGGTTCGTGTAGATCGGGCTTATCGCTTCGTCAATCCAAAAACTAGCAGCCATTGGCTTTGGCTAGACTAGTAGGTGACGTCACAGATTTATTATAATACCATCACGCCACTTTAGCGAGGTTGGCGAACCACCGAGCAGGGATGTCACCAAAAATGGAAAAATGTAGAATAAATTATGGCATTACTCGCCAATAATAATGCACTGGAGCGCTTTTTGCCGCAATACGGCACCATTTAAAACACCTCGGATTGCTTTGCTGCCAGTTTTAGGCAAATTTTCTCTAGATGCATTAAATATTCGAGGTCACTTAGTTATATTTTTTGTAATTAGGTATACCCTATATTCCCTAAACCAATTGCACATTGTATATAAGTATGTCGGGGGACCAATTGTCGGCGGATCAACTGTCATGAAATCGTCCAGGATAACGGACGTATGAATCTATCCCTCATCCTGCGCTGCAGGGCGATGTTCCGAGAGAGTCCTGCTGGAGAAGTCAAAAGGTGTCCCTCAAACCAGTCTCCCCCGATCCGGCCTTCCACGCAGTTGGTGGGCAGATGTATCCGCCGCCAAGATTCGGGCAAAACTCATTCCATGAACCCGGACATCCATGCTAAGTCACCAAACGCAGCGAACCAAAGGGGTGACCTATGGCAGAGGTGTTGGTGATCCAATAAATGGTTCCCGATGGCCTACCTCCCAAATTTCAACAATATTAACGGGGTATTCTAGTCTAGAAAAAAATTATATAAAAAAATAATTTGTTCATATTTCGATAGTTTAAATATTCAAGAATATCTCAGGAAATTTTTCAAAATTTGAATTATTTTAAAAGTTAGAGCCATTTTAGTTCGACCGGTTTAGACGAAATCTAACTAGAATCCAAATAGAGCAAAACTTTTAACGCGTTTTTCTCAAAACACCTTTTTACTAGACGGTTGATACGATATCTCAAGTTCTACTTAACCAATTTAATTGAAATTTGGTGTGAGTCTTTTCTATACATTATTCTATTGCATGAACTAAAACCATAAAAAAAATTCTATTTTTACTTTTTTTTAAAAATTCGGAAAAGCAAAAAACTGGTAATTTTTATTTTTTTTTATTTCAGACAGCCGCCATTTTGCGAAAAAAAATTACTTGTCCGAAGTTCATGCCATAGCAGCATTTGTTTGGATTAAGAATATATATATATATTTTTTTTTTTTTTTTAGATTACTAGGAGGATTGCAATCGTGTCACAAATGCCGCGTCATTTTTTGAGACCTCCCACTTCAACACCTGGTAACTTTTTGAATTTCTAGTTTTTCGTTTGATTTTTTTTTATGTATTCTTTAATGTTTAATGTATATTTGGTAAAATAATTAT
Source organism: Glyphotaelius pellucidus (assembly GCA_936435175.1). Lineage (NCBI taxonomy): Eukaryota > Metazoa > Arthropoda > Insecta > Trichoptera > Limnephilidae > Glyphotaelius > Glyphotaelius pellucidus. The sequence goes on along the minus strand of OW386566.1, from coordinate 18,077,555 downwards.
TATAAAAATATCATTGTTTTATTTTATTACACCTGCACTTACCTACAAAATACCTACAATTCATGCTCGTAGACTAGAATACCACATTAAAAGTTAAACATTGTAATCGTGGAATTTTTTATTATTATTTTTTGAGCCAGCCCTGCCGGACAACATACGATTCGACATCATACGATTGACCAAGGATTGACCCGAGTCCGTCGAGAATACTCGTGTGATGGTGATATGGCGCGACTGCCATACTAATCGCCGTTCACCTATAAATTATGCAGGGCTGTATTCAATAAATCAAACCGAGGGCCGCACCCAGGACGTTAACCGACTGATTTTTTTTCAGTGCCGCTAACTTAGCTTTATTAAAATACTAGCTTTGCTATGCCACTTAATAAAGAAATTGTTTCTCCCTATAAAATTTCCCGCAAATATGTCAACATCGTTTCCACGGCAACGATTTGTTTTACTAAGCAATAACTCGATTTTCTTAGGGACAGAAAACGTATAAAAATATAATATATTAATATTTATAATTTCATAACGCCAGAGCTTACCATCATATACAGCTTATATTACTCGCATATAATGAAGCTTTCTATTGATGAAAGAATGTTTATACATGACGTTCGGAAACTCGTAGTACAAGCGGGAAACTGGTGAATCCACACCACGTAGAGAACACAAAAAACTTATTTTTACAATCTGAGCATTTAGACTTTTTTTGGGGAACTGAAGGGTTGCATAAAAAGCATTTTAAAATACATTAAACATCTGATATCAATATATCAAAAAATATTACTACCCAACAATAAATGTTTTCCAAGATTTCCCGGTTCCCCCACTTACAAAATTACATTACCTACTACCAATTACATAAAGATTTCTTTAATAAAAATAATATACCGCAAATAAATATTAACAAAAGAATTATATCTGTTGGAGGACTAACCGTACCAATAGTACGAACAAAACAGCACAGCATCACTGTATATTCAAACGTATAAAATTATTCAATAAATTACCCCTAGATATACGATCGGAAGAAAATTACGACAAATATAAAAACAAATTAAATTAAAATACTCTGGTACCACCTCATTACTTTACTCAATAAGTAAAGTAGATTTTTATTTTTGCTTTATCAATTCTTTGTATCATTTATTAACTAACCTATATTTTTATTACTTTTGTCGTATTTTCTCATAAAATTACTAATAGTTTTTGTAATAATATTTTTAATTTAAATAGATGTAAAAATGTTAAGTTGTCCTCTCCTAAACACAAGCAGCTGCTTTACTAAAAGAGTGATTTAAATATTTATGTTTTATTGTGTTGTTAAATTGTAACTCTTACAAACGTTTCAAAAATGAAAAAAACATACTAGCGGCAATTTTTTTCAAATTCGACCTAAAAAAATCCTACTCGATTTACTCGAAAATGTAAACTCATTTCAAAAAATGTTATGTCACAAAATCATCAATCAAGATTCAACAGTTTGCCAATTGTACTACGAGTTACCCGACACCATTTATAAATATTCGCAGACATCAAAAGGTAATCATTCAAACTCACATAATTTTGTATTTGAATATTGCTTATTCACGTTTAAGAGTGGTTCTTTTCTTTAGTGGGTGCGGGCCGGATCAGGAGAGTTGGTTGAGGTGTACATTTTGACCTCTCTCGACCCATCTCCTTGCACCGCAGTGATAGGGACGGATTCATACGTCCGTCACTTCAGGACACACTGACTCCCAGGCCCCTACGACCCCCAGATTCCTACTCACACCCCATACCTTTCTCCTTCTCCCTTTTCTTAAAAATACCCTCCACACAACATGGATGTTTGGAGCCAATGTTAAAAATAACGCGGTTAGCAATAACGTAATGGGCATTGTTTGTTGGCGTCAGAAAAATAAACAGCGGTATTCTGAAAGCATTGTTCAACTTCTGCGACACCCATTATTAGTGTCCATTCAATACCAGCACAGGTTTAAAGTCAACACAAGGTGTTTACCTTACAGGCCGTTCTCAAACTAAAGCATAATATAAATAACTAGCAAAGTTCCCGGCATGCGTTGCAATGCCACTCAAATAAAGAAAATATTTCTCCCTGCGTGTCCTCTCCACTTCACCCCCTTTCCACTTCCACCTTCCCCCTCCCTTCTTCCGCTTCCACCCGTCCCGCAAACACCCCCCCTCCTGTGTCCCCTTCCCGCGTTCCTCTTCCATCTTCCCCGCCTTCCCCTCTCCCTCTCCCAACCTTCCACGAAACACCTCTCCTCCTTTGTTCTCTTCCCCCCTCCCGGATTCTCTTCACCCTCCCTCCTTCCCTCCCTGCTGCTAAACTATATGAAATACACAAGTTTTTCAAATAACTCGCGCGCCACCTGCTGCAATTTTTGCGCGCCACTTATTGCAAGCTCACCAGTACATATAGAAACCTTCGCGTGCGTGCGCACAACAACTCACCAAAGTTTCATTGCAATCGGATGATTAGTATAGGAAATAATTTCAAAATGCCTGAGCTCACTATTATATACACAAAACCATAGTGGGCATGCGCAATCGGATGAATGGTTTAGGAACGCTTAAGGGACAAACAAAGAAATTAACTTTTATATTTTCAGTTTAAATGGCTTCATATAAAATCGTATATTTTCACAATATTCAGAGTGTAACAGTGCGTATCCGAAGGATTTTAACTAGCAATTCCTGAACACATTATTTTTCAATTTTTTACGAGAAAAACTCTCTTTTTATAACTTTTGAAGGTTATTCCCATCAACGTAATATATCATTGAAAAAGAAGATAACACTTTTAAATCTAAATGAAAATATGAAAGAAAACAAGACACAGAAAAACAGAAAAAGACAATGGTCGCAACTGGGACAAAAAAAAGTTAAAAAAAAAGTAAAAAAAAGTTTAGACTTTTTTTTTACAAAAAAAAGTCCTAGTTGCGACCATTGTCTTTTTCTGTTTTTCTGTGTCTTGTTTTCTTTCATATTTTCATTTAGATTTAAAAAGTGTTATCTTCTTCTTCAATGATACATTATTTTTCAATTAAAAACAAACGCCCGGTGACATTTCTCAAAAAACAGCGCTACAAAAATTTGCAAATCATTATTATTGTCTATTAACTCTTCATTGCCATAAAGAACTCAACGAAGCGAGCACAAAATTACGCTATACAATTAATTCAATAAAACGTCATGCCCACTGGTCTAATAAGCAATAGAGAGAGGTCACCAGTCACCACGTACTTAAAAAGGATAACGCTGAGAGGTCTCGCATTGGTTCGGCTAGCAACCGTGACCTATTGCTGACCTTAGAGCTAGCGGAGTTGACCTTGACCCAATTCATTATTTCGACCCTTGTTGCGTTTCGGGAATAATACTATTATTTAAAGTGGCCTTTTGTATTCTATTTTTGATCATTTTATAGCATTTGTGACCTTCAGCGGCCTTTTTAAGTGAATACCGAGATTATTGAAAACATCCAACTGTCTGGAGCCAGTAGGACTACGACATCCGCAATCGGGGTATGCTGTCGTGAGGCTAAATGTAGTAGAGAAAAGGAATGTCGGGCTATTCAGATCTGGTCACCAGATAAGATTTCAAGTAACGTTTTGATTTATCTATAAAATAGCCTTTTCTCCTGTTTAAATAATACTGCACCTTGAAGGATAATATGATGATTTTAGGAAAGCTATTAAAGAAATTATAGGAATTAAAGAAAGTATTATAAAAAATCCGAGATTCAATCGATTTACGTATATCGATTAAATTAAATTAAATTATTATAATTAAATATTAAAAATAATAAAATTTTAATTATTAAATTAAATTAAATTATTATTAAAATAATTAAATCGCCGTATATTTATTTATTTTATCAGGTTCTCCATAAAACGGTTATACACCAGAATATTATGGAGAAGATTATAAAATTTAAAGAAAAAAGTGTATGGGGGCAGTTTCACTATCTTGTGACGTATGTCAGAAAATAATTACTGAACTCTCTGTAGGTGAAATTGAAGATGTCGATGCTCAATACAGATTCATTAAGCAGTTGAATTGCTCTGTTTAATGGCGTATTTTGATAGGAAGAAGTTCTCGCTTTCGGAGCATAAAAAAGTGCGTGGGATCTCCCACGAGTATACGCGTTAGGGACATATAAGTTGATCTCCTTCAACATGGGCGGATTCAGTATAATGCCGGAGATTAGCTTAAAAAAGTGTTTACCTAAAAATATTTTTCGGTGGACTTCTAATTTATTAATAAGATCGAAAATATAGGTCAGCAATCGTAAACATAAATTCATTTTTCAATCGATTTCGAATATCGAATATAAACAACTCTTAAGAAATCCTTTTCCTCCTATTTAATATAACTTAGTCTTATTTTCCGACTCTTAAATGGAAATTTCAAGGCTCCATAGCTCATTACGTAAATGACGTCGGGAACGGAATGTAGTTGGATTGACCTATAAGTTCCAGGCAGAAAGAAAAAACTGTGCAGTTTTCACAAGGTCTGATTTCACCGTTTAAGTTTTAGTTGCTCTTTTCTAAAGGTGAGATCTAGCTAGTGAAATTTGTCAAATACTTTACTGGCTGTAATTTCTGGTACAACGCAACTACTTTCAGCTTGTAACGCCATCTCCATCATGAGCTATGGAGTTTTTAAATAATTTATTCTGAGAACAGTTAAAGAATTTCAATCAATTAATTCCTTTAAATTATTGTACACTGGGTTGGTGAGAAGCAACTTAGAATATAATTCTACTATCTGGGCTCCATTATATAAAACCCACCAACAAAAAATTGAAAGAGTTCAGCATAAGTTTTTAAGATTTATTAACTACAAACTGGGTATACCGATTGAAGAACTTAATTATATATACCTAATGGAATTACTTAACATAACCGATTTGACATCAAGGCGCATAAAAAGTGATTTAGTTTGTCTCTTCAAAATAGCGAATGGCAGACTGGACGCCCTCGATTTGACAAATTTTATTAATTTGCGAGTACCTACTCGCGAAACTCGGTCGAATGCATTGTATTCTGTTACCAATTCCGCTAATAATTATTTTATAAACTCTCCTATCCAAAGACTCATTTTACTCGGAAATAAATACAACTCAATCGACATTTATCGTCACCAATCTGTGTCTAAATTCAAACTCAGTATATTAGAATATTTAAAATAAAGCCATAAATATCAATCAATCAATTGCACCTTTATCAAATTATTAATTATCGCAAAACATGAAATATGTGAATAATAAAGGTAGCTAAATAAGAACACATTTAACAACAATCCTCTCGTATTAACTAACTTATTATAACTAACTCACATTTTACTTATATTTCTATTTAAATCTTGGTGCCCTAGCAATAATAATATATTAATGATTAAATTAAAATCGATGGTCTCTTCATGTTCACAATAAAAACAAAATTTAAAACTTATGTATACAAAGATTACCTAAGTACTTACCTTTTTATCCTCTCTCTCTTTTGTATTAATATTATCTTGTACTTTTTGTACCATAATTTGTACTATTTTTTACTATCACACTATACACTTGTTGAACTCATCTGTATAACTTTTCAAGATATTACAACTCATGTATTTTTTATTTATTTTTTTCTATGTGTAGGTACTATTTATCGCTGCGTTAATTTTGCTGAATTCTTGAAAAACTTGCTTTCGAACAATTTATTCATGATCAAGTTAATAATAAAATCAACATAGTAAATACCTACACGTTCCTCAATAACTACTTTTAAAGTATCTTAAGCACTCTTCTGTTTTACCATTATTACACTATGTAACTTTTTAACTCCTTTGTACAATTTTAATGATAACGAAACTACATACCTATGTTCATATTATACCTGTTTGTATCCTTAAATTACAGTTTATAATGTTATATATTTGCTTACAATTATACTCCTGAATAACATGTGTAACTTTAATAATGTGATTCTGTAAAAGCCCTCAAGGCGTGTATGAATAAATAAAAAAAAATAAAAATAAAAAAAATATCCATGGAACTAAAAAAAATCTATTTTTACATGTGACGTCACAGAGCCGATAACCCTCCCATATATATCCCTTGTCACACTTCTCTAAACAATATTTTTTAATATGTTACTTTGAATTTTTTTATTATGCTGGATGTTTTTTGTATATACATATGTGGAAGCGAATTACATAGTGTGTAGGAAATATGGTTCAGAGATTTTATGCCATTTTTTTTGTAGTGTGTTTGAGGATCGCGGATTTTATTGTTATTTTGAGTAATGTAGTGTTGTCTGTTTCAATTTTTTTTTATATTTGGGAGTCGCTAACTTTGTCTTCAATGATTGAATTATTACTAGGAGGCGGAATGTGGAGGCAAAAACATTGGGAATGTATGGCGAGCGATATGCTGAAATTGGCCAAAACCAAATGATATTTTATAGCTAAGTCTGTTGGCCCCATAAAACAAATTAGACCGGTTAAATAACGATAGTTTAATTGTTTTGCCTTTAATAATTAGCGTTTTGCCTTTAATAATTAGAATTTTCGTTTTGCCTCCGCATTCCGCTTCCTAATTATTACAATTTGAGATTATTCTAAGATTACAATAAATAAAAAATTATTAGTAAAATTTTGAGAACCTTCGGTTTGGGTCAAAAAACTTCATAGAAAGAATAAAATTATGACTTCATTAGCATTCTGGTAGTGTAATGGTGGGAATTGATAAGAAAACCTGATTTAGTGTTTCTTGTGACATATTCAACAGCACAATAACAAACACATGTGTCTGTAGAGACCCGGAGGTCAAGGGTTCAGAACCCGACCGAGTCATTAAAAAATACATTCATTTTATTTAAATTGTTGATTTTGTATATATATTCACAGTATACATGTCCTTTTTGTGGAGTTCAACATAGAGTGATGAAATTTGCACTAAATTCTATGGCACAATATTTATTTATGTTTTGCACACCCTAGTGGGCTTTTACATTCTTTGTTTATAAGTTAAGTATCATCACAGCACTTTTAATAAATACTTGAAAACTAAAACAATAAATAAAATATAATATAATGAAATAAATGTTACAACAATAGCATATATATAACACAAAATAAAATCATTGGTAAAAATGATAAGAAGTCACACATAAAAATATATTCAATATAAAGAAATTATCCACGACTATTTATGTCTAGATTTATAAATGAATTGGAATAACCAATGTTTCTACTGGTTATTCTTAAGGTGAAATATATCTCCTAGATCAGAATATTTATTATTTATTATTTTTAACTTAATGAGTAAAACCTCAAACTGTAATATTTAATTAAATGAAGACATTATGAGCGAAACTCAATCGAAAATCTGGAAACAGAAAAATCAGAAAAAGATATTGGCACCTCTGGGACTCGACCCCAGGACCTCCCTACTTTCCGGGTTGGGCGCTCTTATCCACTATCCACAGAGGTGCCAATATCTTTTTCTGATTTTTCTGTTTCCAGATTTTCGATTGAGTTTCGCTCATAATGTCTTCATTTAACAGAATATTTATTTCCGAGATTGTGAAGTCTCGGAATCGGGGAATTTTGGTAAGAGAGTGTCCTGGTGTTGTTTAAGTAAAAGGGTAGTAAATGTCAGCAAGATCTTGTGGGAATGTGGATGTTGATTAATTGAAGTAATTCAGGACAGTCAATTTTGTAATGCAGTATTTTATGTAATAATATTAAATCTGTGTTAATTCTTCTTTCTGAAGGTTTCAATAGGGACATTTTATCCAGTAGGTAATTGTAATCAATATTTTGTACAGGAATATGCAGTTTATAGTTTATAAACCTTAGGAACTTATCGGAATCTTTTCAATGCTGTCGGAATGAATATTGTAAAATGGGGACCATAACGTAGAGTTATACTCTTGTTCGCATCTGACAAGGGTATTATATAATATATGATAAATGTGCCTAAATTATTAAAGTCTTTTGCAGCTCTCAAAACAAATCCAAGAGTTTTAAGGGCTTTATTGATAATATAATAAATACGGAATAATATTGCAGTTCAACGGAGGACAAAAGTCAACAGCTGTAGAGTAGAGATTTTTTATTAAAGAAAGCTTAATTCTAGCTAGTTAATTCAGAAGTTGACACTATACATAATGAATTATTTGTCTACATCTCAGAATGGCTGCTGTCAGCCGGCTACTGATGTCAGTATAATATTAAATATTTACGGTGTCCGTAAACTCTGGTTGAAAATTGTAAAAAATTTATGTATAAACAAAATAACAATCAAGAAATTGTTGGAAGTAGGTAGAAATTTTGAATTTAAATTTGAGAGGCGGGTGTGGGAACCGCCCGCCCGGGTACCATTCATTGAATAACCAACACCAGTCCAATAGATCACCCAAGAGGTTCGCTATGTTTGGTGATTTAACAGGGGTGCCCAGGTTCTTGGGGTGAGGTTTGTCTAGGTCTTGGTGGCGGATGTGTTTGCCCACCTACTGTGTGGCGGGCAGGAATTGGAAGGACTAGTTGAAAGAGACTTTTGATCTCTCCAGACGGACTCTCTCGACCCACCGCCTTGCACGGCAGTGGGAAGAATCGATTCACACGTCCGTCACCCCTGGTCACAATGATCCCCCGATTCCTAACCACCTCTCATACCCTTTTCTTCCCAAATCTTGCTCTCATTCTTTTCCTTAAAAAAAACCTTCACACAGCGTCCCTAAAGCTGACTGAAAAAAAAATAGTAAAAAAATTACATAATAATTGGGAAAAAATACGTTAATCAATATTCTTGAGTGTTTTTTAAGTATTATCGATAATAAATTATTCTTGATCACGTAATTAGTTTTAAGTAGTTTAATAGATAGTTTTTCATGAATCATAATGATGAGTAATCAACTGAAAGCTATTTTTTATCCTCCTAGAATATGTTTGTTATTAAGTTTAAAATATCACACCTATTAATCAATTGAGTCGAGTCTATTAATAGATTAGTAGCAATTTGTTTAATATGGTACAGTCATTAATAAGACTTATTGTTAACTAGCTGACCCGGCCACGCGTTAACGAAACACAACGCCATCTGTTAATTTGCATGCAAATCAAATCCACACCGCCCGCTTGCCAGCCCACTCACAGACATTCTTATATATTTCAACCAATTTACACAAAACCTAAACAAACTATATACTTAAACCTTCCTCGTGAATCACTCTATCTATTGGTGAAAACCACATAAAAATCCGTTCAGTAGTTTTTGAGTTTATCGCGAACAGACAGACAGATGCGCCGGAGGACTTTAATTTATAAAATGTAGACATAAATAATTATTTAGAAAAGAAACCTGAAACAACAAATCGAATAGGGAGAGTTGGGAAAACATGACTATTCAGATCTATTCAATAAACTGAGGTGGTCAATTTCGAATTTGGACGAATCATTCAAAATGAAAAAAGACAACCAGTTGGTAAAGAAATTGTTCAGACTCAAGAAGCCAGTGTTTCCCAAAGTGCTGATTTATAGAATTGTCTGGGAGACGACACTGGTGACATTCCGAGTTCAACAGAGGGCAATAGAGTTCGCACTAAATTCTACTCCACAATATTAGAGTTCAACGGAGGACAAAACTCAGCAGCTATAGTATATGGGATGAGGGATTTTTACAATATAAGGCATGGGTCGGCAACCTGCGGCCCGCGGGCCGCATGCGGCCCACGAGGCGTCTCGGTGCGGCCCGCAAGATTCTCGCCACAATGCATGTGACGGATATCATACACAACAGAGTAAAAGGGAGCGAGAAAAGGAGCGAAGGAATAGCGATACAACTTCAAATTGAGTGTGAAAACCGGTTTGCTGATTTCAAAAGATCTCACGCAAGGAGATTTTCGAAAACCCATTCGCAGTGGATATTTATAATGTACCAAGCGATTTGCAAATCAACGTGATAGATTGGCCTTCTGAAAACTACAAGGAGTTTAAAACCCATTCGCAGTGGATATTTATAATGTACCAAGCGATTTGCAAATCAACGTGATAGATTGGCCTTCTGAAAACTACAAGGAGTTTAAAACCCATTCGCAGTGGATATTTATAATGTACCAAGCGATTTGCAAATCAACGTGATAGATTGGCCTTCTGAAAACTACAAGGAGTTTAAAACCCATTCGCAGTGGATATTTATAATGTACCAAGCGATTTGCAAATCAACGTGATAGATTGGCCTTCTGAAAACTACAAGGAGTTTAAAACCCATTCGCAGTGGATATTTATAATGTACCAAGCGATTTGCAAATCAACGTGATAGATTGGCCTTCTGAAAACTACAAGGAGTTTAAAACCCATTCGCAGTGGATATTTATAATGTACCAAGCGATTTGCAAATCAACGTGATAGATTGGCCTTCTGAAAACTACAAGGAGTTTAAAACCCATTCGCAGTGGATATTTATAATGTACCAAGCGATTTGCAAATCAACGTGATAGATTGGCCTTCTGAAAACTACAAGGAGTTTAAAACCCATTCGCAGTGGATATTTATAATGTACCAAGCGATTTGCAAATCAACGTGATAGATTGGCCTTCTGAAAACTACAAGGAGTTTAAAACCCATTCGCAGTGGATATTTATAATGTACCAAGCGATTTGCAAATCAACGTGATAGATTGGCCTTCTGAAAACTACAAGGAGTTTAAAACCCATTCGCAGTGGATATTTATAATGTACCAAGCGATTTGCAAATCAACGTGATAGATTGGCCTTCTGAAAACTACAAGGAGTTTAAAACCCATTCGCAGTGGATATTTATAATGTACCAAGCGATTTGCAAATCAACGTGATAGATTGGCCTTCTGAAAACTACAAGGAGTTTAAAACCCATTCGCAGTGGATATTTATAATGTACCAAGCGATTTGCAAATCAACGTGATAGATTGGCCTTCTGAAAACTACAAGGAGTTTAAAACCCATTCGCAGTGGATATTTATAATGTACCAAGCGATTTGCAAATCAACGTGATAGATTGGCCTTCTGAAAACTACAAGGAGTTTAAAACCCATTCGCAGTGGATATTTATAATGTACCAAGCGATTTGCAAATCAACGTGATAGATTGGCCTTCTGAAAACTACAAGGAGTTTAAAACCCATTCGCAGTGGATATTTATAATGTACCAAGCGATTTGCAAATCAACGTGATAGATTGGCCTTCTGAAAACTACAAGGAGTTTAAAACCCATTCGCAGTGGATATTTATAATGTACCAAGCGATTTGCAAATCAACGTGATAGATTGGCCTTCTGAAAACTACAAGGAGTTTAAAACCCATTCGCAGTGGATATTTATAATGTACCAAGCGATTTGCAAATCAACGTGATAGATTGGCCTTCTGAAAACTACAAGGAGTTTAAAACCCATTCGCAGTGGATATTTATAATGTACCAAGCGATTTGCAAATCAACGTGATAGATTGGCCTTCTGAAAACTACAAGGAGTTTAAAACCCATTCGCAGTGGATATTTATAATGTACCAAGCGATTTGCAAATCAACGTGATAGATTGGCCTTCTGAAAACTACAAGGAGTTTAAAACCCATTCGCAGTGGATATTTATAATGTACCAAGCGATTTGCAAATCAACGTGATAGATTGGCCTTCTGAAAACTACAAGGAGTTTAAAACCCATTCGCAGTGGATATTTATAATGTACCAAGCGATTTGCAAATCAACGTGATAGATTGGCCTTCTGAAAACTACAAGGAGTTTAAAACCCATTCGCAGTGGATATTTATAATGTACCAAGCGATTTGCAAATCAACGTGATAGATTGGCCTTCTGAAAACTACAAGGAGTTTAAAACCCATTCGCAGTGGATATTTATAATGTACCAAGCGATTTGCAAATCAACGTGATAGATTGGCCTTCTGAAAACTACAAGGAGTTTAAAACCCATTCGCAGTGGATATTTATAATGTACCAAGCGATTTGCAAATCAACGTGATAGATTGGCCTTCTGAAAACTACAAGGAGTTTAAAACCCATTCGCAGTGGATATTTATAATGTACCAAGCGATTTGCAAATCAACGTGATAGATTGGCCTTCTGAAAACTACAAGGAGTTTAAAACCCATTCGCAGTGGATATTTATAATGTACCAAGCGATTTGCAAATCAACGTGATAGATTGGCCTTCTGAAAACTACAAGGAGTTTAAAACCCATTCGCAGTGGATATTTATAATGTACCAAGCGATTTGCAAATCAACGTGATAGATTGGCCTTCTGAAAACTACAAGGAGTTTAAAACCCATTCGCAGTGGATATTTATAATGTACCAAGCGATTTGCAAATCAACGTGATAGATTGGCCTTCTGAAAACTACAAGGAGTTTAAAACCCATTCGCAGTGGATATTTATAATGTACCAAGCGATTTGCAAATCAACGTGATAGATTGGCCTTCTGAAAACTACAAGGAGTTTAAAACCCATTCGCAGTGGATATTTATAATGTACCAAGCGATTTGCAAATCAACGTGATAGATTGGCCTTCTGAAAACTACAAGGAGTTTAAAACCCATTCGCAGTGGATATTTATAATGTACCAAGCGATTTGCAAATCAACGTGATAGATTGGCCTTCTGAAAACTACAAGGAGTTTAAAACCCATTCGCAGTGGATATTTATAATGTACCAAGCGATTTGCAAATCAACGTGATAGATTGGCCTTCTGAAAACTACAAGGAGTTTAAAACCCATTCGCAGTGGATATTTATAATGTACCAAGCGATTTGCAAATCAACGTGATAGATTGGCCTTCTGAAAACTACAAGGAGTTTAAAACCCATTCGCAGTGGATATTTATAATGTACCAAGCGATTTGCAAATCAACGTGATAGATTGGCCTTCTGAAAACTACAAGGAGTTTAAAACCCATTCGCAGTGGATATTTATAATGTACCAAGCGATTTGCAAATCAACGTGATAGATTGGCCTTCTGAAAACTACAAGGAGTTTAAAACCCATTCGCAGTGGATATTTATAATGTACCAAGCGATTTGCAAATCAACGTGATAGATTGGCCTTCTGAAAACTACAAGGAGTTTAAAACCCATTCGCAGTGGATATTTATAATGTACCAAGCGATTTGCAAATCAACGTGATAGATTGGCCTTCTGAAAACTACAAGGAGTTTAAAACCCATTCGCAGTGGATATTTATAATGTACCAAGCGATTTGCAAATCAACGTGATAGATTGGCCTTCTGAAAACTACAAGGAGTTTAAAACCCATTCGCAGTGGATATTTATAATGTACCAAGCGATTTGCAAATCAACGTGATAGATTGGCCTTCTGAAAACTACAAGGAGTTTAAAACCCATTCGCAGTGGATATTTATAATGTACCAAGCGATTTGCAAATCAACGTGATAGATTGGCCTTCTGAAAACTACAAGGAGTTTAAAACCCATTCGCAGTGGATATTTATAATGTACCAAGCGATTTGCAAATCAACGTGATAGATTGGCCTTCTGAAAACTACAAGGAGTTTAAAACCCATTCGCAGTGGATATTTATAATGTACCAAGCGATTTGCAAATCAACGTGATAGATTGGCCTTCTGAAAACTACAAGGAGTTTAAAACCCATTCGCAGTGGATATTTATAATGTACCAAGCGATTTGCAAATCAACGTGATAGATTGGCCTTCTGAAAACTACAAGGAGTTTAAAACCCATTCGCAGTGGATATTTATAATGTACCAAGCGATTTGCAAATCAACGTGATAGATTGGCCTTCTGAAAACTACAAGGAGTTTAAAACCCATTCGCAGTGGATATTTATAATGTACCAAGCGATTTGCAAATCAACGTGATAGATTGGCCTTCTGAAAACTACAAGGAGTTTAAAACCCATTCGCAGTGGATATTTATAATGTACCAAGCGATTTGCAAATCAACGTGATAGATTGGCCTTCTGAAAACTACAAGGAGTTTAAAACCCATTCGCAGTGGATATTTATAATGTACCAAGCGATTTGCAAATCAACGTGATAGATTGGCCTTCTGAAAACTACAAGGAGTTTAAAACCCATTCGCAGTGGATATTTATAATGTACCAAGCGATTTGCAAATCAACGTGATAGATTGGCCTTCTGAAAACTACAAGGAGTTTAAAACCCATTCGCAGTGGATATTTATAATGTACCAAGCGATTTGCAAATCAACGTGATAGATTGGCCTTCTGAAAACTACAAGGAGTTTAAAACCCATTCGCAGTGGATATTTATAATGTACCAAGCGATTTGCAAATCAACGTGATAGATTGGCCTTCTGAAAACTACAAGGAGTTTAAAACCCATTCGCAGTGGATATTTATAATGTACCAAGCGATTTGCAAATCAACGTGATAGATTGGCCTTCTGAAAACTACAAGGAGTTTAAAACCCATTCGCAGTGGATATTTATAATGTACCAAGCGATTTGCAAATCAACGTGATAGATTGGCCTTCTGAAAACTACAAGGAGTTTAAAACCCATTCGCAGTGGATATTTATAATGTACCAAGCGATTTGCAAATCAACGTGATAGATTGGCCTTCTGAAAACTACAAGGAGTTTAAAACCCATTCGCAGTGGATATTTATAATGTACCAAGCGATTTGCAAATCAACGTGATAGATTGGCCTTCTGAAAACTACAAGGAGTTTAAAACCCATTCGCAGTGGATATTTATAATGTACCAAGCGATTTGCAAATCAACGTGATAGATTGGCCTTCTGAAAACTACAAGGAGTTTAAAACCCATTCGCAGTGGATATTTATAATGTACCAAGCGATTTGCAAATCAACGTGATAGATTGGCCTTCTGAAAACTACAAGGAGTTTAAAACCCATTCGCAGTGGATATTTATAATGTACCAAGCGATTTGCAAATCAACGTGATAGATTGGCCTTCTGAAAACTACAAGGAGTTTAAAACCCATTCGCAGTGGATATTTATAATGTACCAAGCGATTTGCAAATCAACGTGATAGATTGGCCTTCTGAAAACTACAAGGAGTTTAAAACCCATTCGCAGTGGATATTTATAATGTACCAAGCGATTTGCAAATCAACGTGATAGATTGGCCTTCTGAAAACTACAAGGAGTTTAAAACCCATTCGCAGTGGATATTTATAATGTACCAAGCGATTTGCAAATCAACGTGATAGATTGGCCTTCTGAAAACTACAAGGAGTTTAAAACCCATTCGCAGTGGATATTTATAATGTACCAAGCGATTTGCAAATCAACGTGATAGATTGGCCTTCTGAAAACTACAAGGAGTTTAAAACCCATTCGCAGTGGATATTTATAATGTACCAAGCGATTTGCAAATCAACGTGATAGATTGGCCTTCTGAAAACTACAAGGAGTTTAAAACCCATTCGCAGTGGATATTTATAATGTACCAAGCGATTTGCAAATCAACGTGATAGATTGGCCTTCTGAAAACTACAAGGAGTTTAAAAGGTTTGCTCAGCAAATAATTACTATGTTTGGTAGTAGTATTTGTGAGTACAATACTGTTCTCGGTTTTCGCATTCACATTTAGACGAAATTTACTTAAAAAATGCAAGCTACTCTAAAAACAACTTGCAAACCAAATGCAAGCACAAAGATCTCATTGATTTTATTATCTACAATAAATGTAGTAAAAATATAAAATAAGCGTTTTATTTCTAAAATTATAATAAACATTTTCTTTTTTACATTAGCTCCACACAGGAGGCCGCGAGGAAAATGTTTCTCCTCAAGGCTTACGACATTTTTTCGCAAGGGATGTGGAGAGTCTCATTACGAAAGGAAGGAGAGGAAGTTCTGGGAAGAAAAGGGATATTAGGGGTGGGTAGGATTCTGAGGGTCAGTGTCTCCAGGAGTGACGAACGTATGAATCCATCCCTCCCACTGCGGTGCAAGGCGATATTCCGAGAGAGTACAGTTGAAGAAGTCAAAGCGACTACCTTAACCATTCCCTCCCGATTCGGCCTGCGTGCAGCTGCATCCGCCGCGAAGACCAGGAAAAACCTCACCCCAAGAACCTGGACACTCATGCTAAGTCACCAAACGTAGCGAACCACTCGGGATGTCCTATGGCAGAGGTTTTGGTTATCCAATAAATGGTTTCCGGGGCAGCGGTACCCATACCCGCCTCCCAAATTGGTATAGATAAACTGTAATGACATGTGACCCAAGTGCGGCCCGCACTAATCCCCATGTAAAATATTTGGCCCTTTTACAGCAAAAGGTTGCCGACCCATGATATAAGGCTTAATTTTAGTTCATGTAATTTAGTAGCTAAGAAGTTGATTTTATTCCATCAATAAATACACTCTTTGTAATGGACGTGTTGTCATCGTCTACACCTCGTCAGTAAAATTCTTCAGCAAAGTACGGAACTACTACCATAGTCTGACTCCTAGTCTTTTCAATTATAAAATGCTTGGGGTATCCCAGTGACTTTTAAATTTTTAACAATTTACTACCAATTAACTTTAGAGTCAAACAATAATAACAATAAAGACTTTCACACGCAGCATACAAAACAGAAAGAAAACATTAGACTAAAAAGTTTGAACTAATCAAAAACATAAAATTGTGTTTTGTATAAAGGCATCGAAATGTATAGTTTAGTTCCTAGTGAAATTAAAAATGTACCCAGATTAAGTATACAGTAGAATCTGTTTATTATGCCTCCGTCTATATTGACCAACCACTTAATATGACGTTAGTACACAGCGAAGTTTGGTTTTCATATAAAATTCTTTATAACAAAGTCGGATATAATGACTTCGCTTATAGTGACATGTCGCTTATTATGACCCATTTTTAATAAATTATGTCCTAATTTCATCTAAAATTATGTCAGTTATAGTGACCGACATGATTCCCAACTCCTTTGGCAGTGTTTGGGAGGGTCACGTGACGCCCGACGACGTTAATATGCTGTGTTTCTCTCGTCACGAGTCTTAATATGCTGTGTTTCTCTCTATTAAAATAAATACATACATTTATACGTAACAAAAACAGGAGGTTGTTTATTTTCTACAAAATGCTTTGTATGACGTCCGCTTAGTATGACGTACTTATCATTTCCCTTCGATGTCATTATAAAAGAATTCCATTTAAAGAAAAGTGTTAAAGTTATGTATATGTAGAAGGTATTAGAAATAAGCAGTGTGAACAAAAACGTAAAAATGTAGCTCTATTTATGTTAAACCACACGAATTGAATATATTTTAAGTTTTTTTTTTTTAATTAACTGACAGGAGGCCTTGAGGAAAATAATTTCTCTTAAGTCTTTATCATCTTTGGGGATGCTGTGTGGAGGGTCTTTTGAGGAGAGGAAGGAGTGAACATGAACAAGTCTTAGAAACAACCCATTCTCATGTGCCACTTGTCAACTATCTACAAATGTTGGGCGTGCGTTTAGCATGTTTCCCGACTATGTACCGGTGCAGATTGCAGAAAGGATCATGACGCTAGTTCCTCATAGCATCTTCCATTGAAATACTGGTATAATAAGTACATCATTCCCACCTGGCGCACGTGCTCTAAAGATTGTAGTCTGTTTGTTAAGATAGGGGAATCTATCAAACAGAAAGCCCTTTTCTTTGCACAGAATAAAGTTTTAAAAAATAAATAAATTAGAATGAACCCTACCTGAGGTATTTGCGTGCTCTTCCCGCTTCCCGTCTCTCCGATCACCACCACCGTCTGATGCCTCTGCAACAGATACAGCAGATGGTCACGGCGGCGGGCGATGGGCAACCGCGCTCGCTGCGTCTGCAAGTCCAACCCAGAGTGACGGTTGTACAGCACTGCAGGGACCGAGGGGCGATCGGGGCCGAGGGACAGGTCATCTGTGATGGGTAACACGAGGTCTTCAAGGTCATCTGGAAGACAAAATTATATTAGTACTAATGCGTTATTCATTATATTCTCAACACAAATATTTTCAAGTTATGAATAGACTGACAATATTTTTAATTCCTCATTATAGTGGGGAAATTTTGCTTGTGTAGTGATGGAGGACTTATAGCAATAAGAAAGAATCAAATATATTGGTACCACACAACACACGCTGTTATCGGCTCCGCGGCACATGGGTGACCACAGGCAGTCAAATGCGCAAATAGGACAACATGCTCCATTCTGACCCGCTAGGCAATCACACTAACCGAACACATTTTAATCATCTTTTACAAAATTGGAATTGTAATACTCTTGATTTATCAATAATTATGTAAAGCAACAACAAAAACAAGATATAATTAAATATGGTTCAAGTGAAAACAAAAGATTTGAGAAAATTAGCAAAGTTAAGTGGATGTTATATAGTCAACCAATTAACACAGGAGGTTGGCAAAATATTAAGTTGGTTTTTGAAAAAGAATATAGAAATTGTCAGTTATAATATAACTAGCAATTACCTGGCCTCAAAAATCTGGGTCTTCCTATTGGGTTGTTCATTACACCATTCACCTAAAACAAATCAAACATGATAAATATTAACTTTCTATTAAAAAAATAACAATCATTTAAAAAAAAAAAAAATCTTTCTTCTTTTTTCCAAATGCGATTTTAGCCCTTATGTGTAAAGAAACTGTATGAAGGACAAAGTCAGAATTGCTTGCGCCAACATCTTTATTGACATTACACTTCATTTGATTAATCTAGCTTCTCGGAATGCCTTCAAATGAATATTTTTAAACATTAGTGAATCATTTTTAGCAGCTGTCGGTGGCGAAAATAACAATATTTTACGTTTTCAAAAAAAAATATCAATGTCATTATTTCTTTGAAAACTACTTT
This sequence comes from Glyphotaelius pellucidus, assembly GCA_936435175.1. Classification (NCBI taxonomy): domain Eukaryota; kingdom Metazoa; phylum Arthropoda; class Insecta; order Trichoptera; family Limnephilidae; genus Glyphotaelius; species Glyphotaelius pellucidus. The sequence continues at coordinate 18,058,693 of OW386566.1, read as the reverse complement.
GAATTGTTTTTTTCGTGTAGGGTGTGTATTTAGGTTTGTGTAGAAATAATAAAATCAGTTTATATTCGTACAATTATACTTATTTTGATATTTGTTTGCCGAATGAGAGTTTTTTTAAGTTAAAGTTAGCTATTCTGGGAAAACTAACATTCGTGAGACCCCCTCCCCCCCAGTGTGACATCACATGTTTTGCAATTTTACATCTAAAAATAGTCAAAACAGGAGTTCAAAATTTTATATTTTTAGTTTTGCGATTTAATAATTCAGATTTTTAATTTGATGTCACACAGCTGATGACCCCTCCATACCCTTGTTACAAAATGTCACATTTTTCTACACCCCCCCCCCCCCCCCCCCCCCCCCCCCCTTTTCAGGTGCGACGTAATTTATGATGGCCCCTAATGATATTATCATTTAATATATATGAATAATAAGATATATTATCTGTTAACAGACAACAATAGCAAAAAAAATAGCAATAGCAGAAAACAATAGCAAAAAAAAACAGTAGATGTGTTACTTCATAATTTTGATGATTTCCTCATCCTCATGTTTAGTTAGCCATAGCATTTGATATCTTTTTTAAACTTTTGTTTCTCCGGTGTTTTTAATTTCAATTGGAAGGGCATTATACAATTTTGTATCATGGAAATTTTGTTTTTTTTTTGCCACAATATATATCAGTAGATTTGAGGATTTCGTCCTTGAGTGTAGTGTGTTGGTCAGCAAGGTACTGATATTTTTCTTTAAATTTGAGAAGTGCATTTTTTTAGTACAGTTTTAAAATGCTAAACACATTAACGTTTTTAAAAATTTCTTTTAATTTATTTATTTGTAAGAAACAAATAGCTTTTACATATTATAATAATAAAAGTTCTTTATTCCAGGATGTGGGGAGGACAGTGCAATCCCACACGTCCCATATAGTTATTCCAGGATGTGGGGAGGACAGTGCAATCCCACACGTCCCATATGATTGTACATATTTACACAATAAAGAAACAAGAACATAAATTAAATAGAATTAATAATAACAAAAATAAACAATCCATAATTATGCAGGGTGTGGTCTTGAGTGAGCTCGGGCCCAACACTCACTCCAGTGATAAATATACAAGTGAATTGAAGTCAAGCCACAGCAGGTTCTTAATACTAAAGTTCATACACGTCCACACGTCCCATATAGTTATTCCAGGATGTGGGGAGGACAGTGCAATCCCACACGTCCCATATAGTTATTCCAGGATGTGGGGAGGACAGTGCAATCCCACACGTCCCATATGATTGTACATATTTACACAATAAAGAAACAAGAACATAAATTAAATAGAATTAATAATAACAAAAATAAACAATCCATAATTATGCAGGGTGTGGTCTTGAGTGAGCTCGGGCCCAACACTCACTCCAGTGATAAATATACAAGTGAATTGAAGTCAAGCCACAGCAGGTTCTTAATACTAAAGTTCATTGGAAATGAAGTTTTAATATCTTAAAATTAATTTCGGATTATAGGAAGGGGAGAGGAAGAGGAATATAGGAAAAGGATAGAAGTGTTGATGGAGTTCTTATGGGTACCTTCAGGATTATCAATATATTAATACGTGAAGCCAAAACTTTGTACCCCTTTTTACGAAAATTGCGCGGACGGAGGAGTATGAAATTTCGCACGCTTATAGTTTATATAGAGGAGGAGTGCAGAATGCTAATATTTTTTTTTAAATTATGCATAAAAATAGATTAAATCAAAAACAAAAACATTACACACACTACCATGTATTTGACATACACACTCGCGTCTTTACTCTATTGTTTATTGTTAAAGTCTATGGTCAAATTGAGAATAGATTAATATTGTTTGTCTTTAATATTATTTGCTATGGTCTTACTGAATGTCAAACATAAAAAAAAACATTACAATTATGGTCGAATTTCGACCATTGGGCGACCACTAGTTTTTATTATTGCTTTTTATGTTTTAATGAGCTGCTTCATGTGGATGTTTGAGGCAGATCCCCATCCAATAATCCCGTATTCTATGCGTGATTGGCAAAGAGCGTACCTAGTAGACTTTATATAGATAATTTTTATTTAGTATATTGCTTATTTTTCTAAAGTAGTACATGAGCTTTGTGAGTTTCTTTGTAATGCTATTTATGTGAGAATCCCATCAAAGATTTTCATGGATTTCAATGCCGAGATATATTATGTTTCTCGAGTATGTTATGGTGGAGCAGTGACATGATTGCCTTGGTTATTCCTTGACAATCATGTAATTTGAGAGCGTAATCCTTAGCTGGTTGTCCTCCGGCTGTTATAGAAAATATTAAATTGCAAAATTATTTTTTTTAATAACTCTTAGTTCGCCCCACAAATTTGACCCCTTCTTCCATAAATTTTCGTTTCTATGTAGTAATATATTAATAATTAAAAGTTATTTTCTAGATTTGTGAACAATTCTTGAATTTCACAAAAAGGTAGAAAAAAATAGCCAAGTCAACTTTTATATAGAACAGAGAATTCTTGTGTTTTATTTTTAGGCTAAGTTTTGGTAATTTACAATATTGACATGAAGTAAATAAGCCATTTTGGAAATAGCAAGAATTATTTTAGATAAAGCTAATATTATAATTTTTTTATTGTTGTACTGTTTTAATCAAATATTATACCTACCATTTATTAGATGTGATTAAAATATGTTTCATAAAACAAAAACAACAAATCATAACAAAATGTGCCAATGTTTTGTTTGGTTTCTTGGACACCACTAGATCAAATTAAATAATTTCAATTCATTTCAAAGGCCAAGTTAAGTCCATACCATCATCAACTACCTTACTAACGAACTGAAGTCTAAATTTAAAACAAGGCAGTTTACCAAATGTTTAATTTACGACAAAAATCCCACTCGAAAACCCACGGAGCAACCAAATAATGGCTGTCAAATATCCGGTGGAGCGAATTACAAAATAAACCACTTCAAATTGCACAATTACCGCTTAAATTAGACACGATTGTTCTCAATACACTTAACTTTGATAAATTATTACAAATTGAAAGAAATAATCATGTTATTATTTATAAAACGTTGAAATAAAACTGTCAAATTCTTGACAACATGAATATTCTTCCAACAGATTATAATTTAAAACCTTTTGATTTTACCTTGAATTATTTAAAAAACGATGTAATTGCGGGGGAAATGGTTTTTGTATCTCAAAAAGATATCACTTTCACAAATAAATCGTATTAAAACGTTTTTAAGTTCACAAAAATACCAAACACACCACACGTCACAAACTTCGTCGCACGACTGTCACCATAAATGAACCATACTGTCACTAACTTCACAGTTGTTCACTGTACGGAATGGCAACTACCAACAAAAGAAGTAGAATTTTATTTTATACCAACCAAGAAACGTTGGTGTGTCCACGTAAAAAAATATACGGCGTAAGTACTGTAAGAATTTTCATTTTCATGTAAAAACGTAAAAAATATAATATTCACGTTAATTCCTGATAAAATCAATAAGTATTCTTTATCATCGTGTTTGTATTTTATATTTTATTGTTATTGCGTAATGCGCTTCCTTTATTCAAAGTTTGTCATCCTTTATTCAAAGCATTAATAAACCAAACCGCACACATTTAAAGTTTCAGACAGCCGGTGTTCATAATCCTTGCAAATGTGCGTAAAGTGTAATGAAGTTTCAAACAGCTTTACGGTGTCCATAATCATTGCAAATGCGCGTAGTGTTATGAATTTTTGGCTTGTTCGCATTGGGAGAGTATTTTAGCCGAGGAGCGAGTAACTTCCTACTTGATTCGCCGAAAAGTGTTCGCATTACGTTCAAGTAGAATTCATTAGTACCATTTACACACAGAGTTCGGAGCGGGACGTGCCCCGCGCCACTTCAGGCCGCCGCGCAAAAAAGTAAAGACCGAAAGTAAGATGATGGTTTACAGCGCAGTTTACTGTTAGACTTCTGCGCGGCGGCCTGAAGTGGCGCGGGGCACGTCCCGCTCCGAACCCTGTGTGTAAAGAGTACTGTTAGTAGGGTTACCATTTAGAAAATTGAAAAGTCCTGGCAAAAAGCCGGACAGTCCAAAAAAAGTCCGGACATTTTAATCACAAAATGCAAATATCAGGTACGCACTTCATAACGGTATGGACGTGGTATTGAGTATTTGCGAGTTCATTTTTGCTATCCAAGCTCAAAACGCAAGTGAATAAAGAGTGTTCTCTCTAATGGGAGTACAGTGGACATAAAAGCGTAAGAGATACCCTCGGTCAGATCGTTGTTGATGATTCAATATAACCTTAGAACTATGAGCTGCGAAGAATTCTATAAGAAAACTTTGAATGAACGGGAACTGCTCCGTCAAGTATCTGCCTCTGAAAAATATTGAAATTTTTATATTTGTCGAAAAAAACTGTTAAGTTTTGAAGAAGATATTTTATGTTTGAACTTGAACTTTGTTGATTGTTTGCAACTGCAATTAAAATTTATTGTTTGATCTCTATGAGTTGATTGTTAAAGAAGATTTATATTTTGTTTTTATACGAATGGGAAATTAATAAAGATTAAAGACAAATTACTTACGTAAGTTTTATTACTCATATTCCATCTAAACCAAATATCCGGACAAATTAAAAGGCCGGACAAAGTCCGGACAAAAGGCTAGAAGTCCGAACATGTCCGGATTAATCCGGACGGATGGTAAGCCTAACTGTTAGTGAACCGCGCGTTGCAAGATAACGGTTTGCCAGGCAACAACTGATTAAGCTGATTTTAATGCTTATTTTAGAAGAGGTGGAAGAATAAATTAGTGAGATGAAAATAAATAAACTAAGGACACGGAAAAAGATTAATAGCAGCATAAATAAAGAATTTAGAGTTGCACCTTCGCTCCAATGGCACGACATATCTGCGCGTCTAATAATGAACTGAACTCTGCTAAAACGACGGGCTCGCGCATGTCAGTGCTCGCCCGAAAAAGTAGAACAAAACGGATTGACTACTATAGAGCTGACTAATTTACTCTACTAAAATTTTGGTGTTCGGAAGCGTTTAGTTACTAATATACTCGCTACTCGACTAAAATACTGCCCAATGCGAATGGGTCTTTAGAACCGTTCGCATTGATCGAGTATTTTAGTCGAGTGGAGAGTATAGTAGTATGGGCCTCACTTACATTTATTTTTACGTGTGGTATCATTGCCACCTCTCCAAAAAATATCTCAGCACCGCTCGGAGAATGACCGTGCAAATCATTCCGTTCCGAGCACTCGATCCAACCGCCCGTTCGCGTTTTGTACCTCTCTACCCGTTTCATACGTGAACACTAATTGAGTAAATTATTAAAATCTTAAATAAATGTTAAATCACTCAAATAAGAGTACAGTGTTATCAATCATCATCCAGTATAATCATTGAACACAGGGCGCGGCCTGAAAGTACCGCGACCCCCAGGAGCCTGACTATTCCTCATAGTTAAATATTAATATACACTCGTCTGATGAGAAGACGGAGCACAGGTCAAACACCCTCCACCAGCTCCTCAGCCTCTGGAACCAATTCCTTCAACCTTGGTAATCCCGACGCTCAAAAAACTACTTTCCACAGTAGTAACTAAACACGTCCAAACACCATAATTTTAGTAGTGGGTAAATCAGCTCTTTAGTCGATTCAATCCATTTTGTTCTATTTTTTCGGCGATTAGCAATCCCCTCCATGCGTCCCTGCGCACTAGTATGCACAAACTCAGCGTTTTAGCAGAGTTCATTTGTAGACGCGCGGAAATGTCGTGGCATTGGAGCGAAGATGCAACTCTAAAATTATTTATTAATGCTGCTATTATTTCGTGTCTATAGTTTATTTTTTTTCATTTTACTACTTTTACTAATTTTTACTGGCGAGTTTCTCGCCACTCGACCAAACTACTAGCATTGAACAAGTTGTATTGACTCGCCGAAAATCGTTCGCATTACTTTCAAGTAGAGTACATTATTGCCCTCCGTTGCAAGATGACGGGCTGCTACACAACAAAGTAATTACGCTAATTAAGCGTGTTGTAATGCTTAGAAGAGGTGAAATTTTAGAAGAGGTGGAAAAATAAGTTAGTAAGATGGAAATAAATAAACTATGGACACGAAAAGAGATTAATAGCAGCATAAATAAATAATTTTAAAGTTGCATCTTCGATCCAACGCCACAACATTTTCGCGCGTTTCCAAAAGAACTCTGCTAAAACGGCGGATTCACACATGTTTGTGCGCAGGGACGCGTAGTGGGGATCCCTACTCGCCCGAAAAATACAACGAAATGGATTGAATCTACTAAACAGCTGACTAAACCACTCTAATAAAATTATGGTACTGGGACGCGTTTAATTACTACTATACTCTCCACTCAACTAAAATTCTCGCCTAATGTGAACAAGCCTTTAGGGGCTATCCATAAATTACGTCACACATTAAGGGGGGGGAAAAGAGAAGTGTGACATTGTGCGACAAGGGGTGTGGGGGGGGGTCATCAGCTCTGTGACGTCACACGTAAAAATTTTATTTACTAAAACTCAACAAATTTTTAGATTTAAAATTGCAAAATATGTGACATCACACTAGGGGGGAGGGGGTCTCACAAATGTGACACGTGAGACAGGGACAGGGGGGGGTCAAAAAATCATGAAATTCGAATGACGTAATTTATGGATGGCCCCTTAACGGTGTTCATAATCATTGCAAATGCGCATAAAGTTATGAAGAGAAGTTGTACTGTTTTTCATCTTTTCAAAAACAACAAGAAGTGAGTTTAAGAAGTTTTATTTCGTTGTTTAATAACGATAGCGGAAATTTGGAATGCTGTAAAGCATGGGTCGGCATGCTTTACAGCATTGTAGCGCACCAAGCGGCCCGCGAGGCGTCTTGGTGCGACCCACGAGATTCTCGCCATAACGCATGTGACGGACGACATCATACACGATAGAGTGAAAGGGAGCGAGAAAAGGAGCGAAGGGGTAGCGATACAATTTCAAACTGAGTTTGAAAATCGCTTTGCTGATTTCAAAAAGATCTCACGCAAGATGGAGATTTTTGAAAACCCCCCAAGTGGATATCGATTTGCAAATCAATGTGATAGATTTGCCTTCTGAAAACTACAAGGAGTTAAAAATGAATACTACTGGAAATGAAAAGTACTGTTTGTGAGCAAACTTTTTCCATTCTGAATTATAGAAAAAAACTAACACTGTTCTCGGTTATCGGATTCACATTTAGACGCAACATACGCGGCTCTACTTCAAAAATGCAAGCTAATATAAAAACAACTTGCAACCCAAATGCAACCACAAAAATCTTATTGATTTTATTAACTACAATAAATGTAGTAAAACTATACACTAAGGCCGCACTCTTGAAACGCACAGCGCTGAAAAAGAAGAAGATGGAGAGATATGTAATTACGAGTGTTGGACAGAGCCCGCTAATATGTTTAGTCGTAGAATAGCAGCGAAAATTGCGAAAAAGCTTAATAAAACATGACTCATTTAAAATAGAGCAAAAATCTCGTGGAACGTATCTTAAGTATCATTTAAAGAAACATTGTGAATTTTTACACAAATATAACTTGTAAAATAAAAGAAATAGACTTGTTTAAAATAATTTTCGGAGCATACTTTGCGATTTTTTTCTATCAAGGGAATTTCATATAATTTGCGTTTCGGCGTGGAACGTATCTAGATATTATCTTAAAAAATAACATATATTTTTTAAGAGCTTAAAAACTTCAAATGTTTAAGGGAGATATGTAAGAAATCGGTCGAAATACGAATAGTAGACCCTTAAGTGTTTTATGCTTAAAACTAAAATATTTATACATAAATATTGTAGGTTTTTTTTTTTTACGTTAGCTCCACACAGGAGGCCCTGGGGAAAATAATCCCCCTCAAGGCCTATGTCATCTTTGGGGATGGGATGTGGAGGGTCTCTTTAGGAAAGGAAGGAGAGGAAGATCTTGGAAGGAAAGAGGTATTAGGGGTGGGTAGGATTGTGGGGGTCAGTGTGTCCAGGTGTGACGGACGTATGAATTCATCCCTCCCACTGCGGTAAAAGGCGATGTTCGAGAGAGAAGTCAAAGAAGTTAAAATCCCTTCTCTCCCGATCCGGCCTATAATGCAGCTGGTGAGCAGACACATCCGCCGCGAAGACCTGGACAAACCTCACCCCCAAGAACCCGGGCACCCCTGCTAAGTCACCAAGCGTAGCGAACCACTCGGGGTGACCTATGACAGAGGTGTTGGTTATCCAATAAATGGTTCCCGGGGCGACGGTACCCATATCCGCCTCTCAAATAGGAATAGTTATACTGTAATGACATGTGACCCAAGTGCGGCCCGCACTAATCCCCATGTAAAATATTTGGCCCTTTTACAACAAAAGTTTGCTGACCCATGCTACAAAGGACAATAAATCCAAAATCAATGTATTTTGTCGAATTATTTTTGTGTGTCGTAGGTGAGAAAAGGTTGTGGAGCACTGATTTAGACTACAGTTATTCATTTGTGTGCTCGATGATGTAAAATTTACTAATTTTTATCCCACTTTAACACCGGCTGCCTGCGAACGTGGCAGGCTGCCGTTTGGGAGACCTGCTTTTTTCTCATTTACTAATTGACCTTTATCATATGAAATCATTCCCGTTCGTGTACCCGATGACGTAATTTTTTCGAAAAAAATTGCTCACTATTTCCGTGACTGCGCGGAACCTGCCAAGAGGCACACCGGCAGACCAGCTTTTTTAAGGCTTACTAAATGTCCATTATCACTACAAAGTAGTTTCATCCGTGTACACGATGACGTAGGCTTTGTCAATCTATATCGGCACTTATGACATCTTCCAGAGAAGAAATATTAGCTATGTAAATCATAACATTGAATGTTATTATTTTTAATAATGAATTTTATTTATATTATAAATTGATGTTAATAATAAATTAATATTAATAATAAATAGACGGCCGGCGTAGTCCAGCGGTAAGGCTCTTGACTCGCATTCCGAAGGTCGCGGGATCGAATCCCGGCGTGGGAAATAAATTTTATTTAATTAATTTGTGTTATTTCACAATTTATTCATTTAAAATAATATATAGTATATTTGCGGCACGTTCCAGAGTGGAAGATATTCTCAGGATCGCCCTGGTGTAAGACCACCATTCAGAATTGAAACGTTGCTTGAAATGCTTTAGCCGTGTTTGGTGACTAGATCTGAATAGCCCTCACTGGCTCCAGACGGGAGCAGTTGGGACTCTTGTGCGGTATTCATATTAAAAAAAAGACATCCAACTGTCCAGATCTGACCAAATAACTAAACATCTTACCGATACTCTGCAGGGATAGGCAGAGAGGGCAGATCAGCATACACTCCTTCCTGGTCCTGAGGGAGTTTTTTTTGCTCAGGGCCTCCCATGTGGGGATAATTTACATCTTCTATATATAAGGCTTTAGCCGTGTTTAGTGACCAGATCTGAATAGCCAGATACTTCCCCACCTTCCTCTTTCCTATCTCCTTCCCCTCCCCACTACCTTCAGCCTCACAACATACCCCAGTTGGGGATGCCATAGTTTCACTGGCTCCAAACGGGAGCAGTTGGGACTCTTGTGTGGTATTTCATGTAAAAAAAAAAATATATATAAAAATCAAAATATGTTTGCTTCTGGGTATGTGTTAGTGTGTGAGACACGTGTTAGTATGCGTTGCTAAACCATTCATCCGAGCGCGTGCGCAAGCCAGCGATGGTTTCTACATACAATAGTGAGCTCTGGTGTGATGAAATTATGCATTGCTAACCATTGATCCAATTGCGGTGAAACTTTGGGGATTTGAGGGGAAGGGGACGTGGGAGAGGAAGGGGAGGCGGAAGGGGAACGGGACGAATGGGAAAGGACACGCGGGGAGAATAATACTATAATATTCACTAACGAAATAAAACAAACATTATTGCTTAATTTTTTTTCATTTTTATTGAATTTCATTGATAACACAGTCCTATTGTCTAATGACTAGATCTGAATAGTGGTAATCTCAACCTTCATCTATTCCTCTCCTTTTTCAAGATTCCTTATAAATAATAAATAAATTAAGTAAACCAATAATAATCGTTGATTTAAAAAAAATATATTATATTAAATATATATAAAATATATATTAAAATATATATATATTAAATATAATATATATAATATAATATATATAATATATATATAATATATATATATATATATTTAATATATATTTATATTAAATATATATTAAAATATATTATATATTATATTTCTAAACAATTTATTTACTTCAAAATTAACACTCGGAAATATTAATTTCTCCAGTAACAAATGAGCGATAGAGATTTCCGGGCTTTCGGTTTTGGATTTAGCCGCCCACGTCCAAAATATTATACTTCTGAATATTAATATGGAAACATTTCGACACTGGAAAGGAAAAATTGCTAAAGTGCCGTGCAGCTGTTTGGTGCTTTAGAAATTTATCCTTTCCAGCGTCGATGTCGATACGCTTTGAGTGGTTTATAAACAATGAGTTCATTTTTGTAATTTAATTCTTAAAATTTATAAATACGTGAATTCTGTATGCTAATTACCAAAATTGCCCTACCTTGTGTTTATTTGGAGAAATATTGGATATTACTGTTTCTGTATGTTGTCTAGGGCTATTTGGAAATATGTATGTGCAGTCACAGACATTAAAAAAAGCAATTTTTGATGTCAAGTAAATATGCCGATAGTCCAGTTGTTTAATCAGACATCTCCAAATACTACGTTCTGAGATAATGAGGGAAGCAATATTCGAATGCTCACCAAGAATCAAATATTATTTACATGTGTCTGTGGTTTACATATTTATTTATTTAAAATTTACAGCACAAAGTGCCATTTACAAGCGTGTGTTTATTTAATAACAGACGTAGTACATTGAAGAAAGAAATGATTATTTTTTTTAAATTACACATAACAATAGAATAAGAAAATAAATTACTAACAACTTAATAAAAGCATAAAAAAGAAACAATAAAATCAAAAAACTCGTTATGCAGTGACGTCATTAAAATATGTTTGGCTGAAATGTTTGATCAGTACAGTCTTGTATTTCAGTAAGGAAATATTAAAAATATCAACAACATTGACATAAAAATTACCAATGGTGTGTAATCTACTTATAACAGAATTTTAGCCTGAGACCGACGTGTAGTTGTCGCAATAATACATACTAGGGAACCTTGATCTAATGGCAGGTACATGAAAGTAAATCAACTTTAATATGTGAGGGCTATCCAACTGATAATTTACGATTTTATATAAAAATATTAGCACAAAAAATTTTCTTCTGTCACTTAACTTCAACAATTTCAATGAATGCAATAAAAAAATCATAATTTATTGATTCTAAGGGAATTCCAAGTCTAAAATTAATACACCTCAAAAATTTGCATTGGACTCTTTCAATGATATTGATGTGATTATTGAAGACAGGTGACCAAATTGTAGAATAATATTCTAGAATGCTTCTAACAAGAGATGTGAACGGAATTTTTAATGTGTGAAATACAAAATAATATTTTTTAAATCCTTAATATAAAACCTAACATTTTCATAGCCCTGTTAGCTATAGAAGTTACATGAGATACAAAGCAGAGTTTCTGGTAAAAATGATGCCTGGGTCAAGTATTTCTACTACAGAGATTAAGTCAACATTACAGAGTGCATAGTTATTTATTATTGGATGTTTAATTTTGTGGAACCCCATAACTTAGCGTTTGTTAATATTTAGCTGAAGTTACTATTATTAAATATATTATAAAATAATCGGGGGCATAATGATCCGGTACATTAGTATGACATTTTAAAATATCGCACTAGTGACCCAGAAAACATTTTGTTTAATTCACTACAAGTTTTTGTGCATTATAATTGATTTGGTGGTGATTATGATGAGTAATCCGAGTATTGTACCAGATAGGGGGTACAGTTTTACAAATATCAAATGTGTTCAATTTTTAGAAAACAATTTAAAAAGGCATCTGCATACATACTACATGATACAATAAATTATCTGGAATATTCCACGAGAGCAACATTAGTGACATCTTTTGGTATTCGATAGAAACTTAATCAACTAGTGACTAAATATGTCAGCTGTTTACGCGAAGTTCAAAAAATTAACCCAAATTACAGCTACCCAAATTTGGGTAACTATTGCTTAACCGGCCAACTCTCTCTGTCATTTTCTTGACTATGTTTGAATTTTCATTTAGTACTGTATGGATAGACGAACTCACTTTATTTATTTATTTATTGTTTGAAACATTTACAGAGTGTTAACAATTATTACAATAATTCGAAATTAGAAATGTTCACAGCGTGAGTAATCAATGTTTAGTTGTTACTAGGCGGAAATGCTTGCAGTGACAACAGAAATAATGATAATCAAAATGAAATATAAAGCATAGTAGTGTCGAATACACAAGATAACCTGCAGAGAAAGATAAAAAAGGAAGAAAGGGTATAACAATAAAGCAGCTACATAACTGTTCTCCACAAAGTGTTATGGTAGGAGTTTGATAATTTGTTTTTTGAAACGTGTGAGATTGTTTGCGTAGATATCTATAAGGTCACATTCAATGGTATTATGTAGACGACACATTCGAGACAGTGGATTGAAGCATGCAATATTGTTATTAAATAATTCAAGATGGAATATTTTATGACTCCTTAAATTATGTCTATTAGGAACTTTAATATGAATATTGCTCAGACAATGAGTGGTTCGAAGCTTATCATGAATAATTTTGTATAAACATATTAAGTCAACAAATTGTCTTCTTTTTTCCAGGGTTGTAAAATGAAATTGTTGGAGTCGTTCCTCATAAGGTAGGAGTGAGGCATTTAATCCAAGTTTAAATGATAAGTCTTAGGAATTTTTTTTGTACAGATTCAATGATTTTTGAATATTTTAAATAGTGTGGATTCCAGATAACACTCCCATATTCTAATTTACTTCTTTAGAAATAATATTATTGTACTATATGAGAGAGATAACTTTGCCTGTTCGGATCTAATACCCGAATTTTTTTTTTACATTAACTCCACACAGGAGGCCCTGAGGAAAAAATAATTTCCCTCAGGGCCTATGTCATCTTTGAGGATGCTGTGTGGAGGGTGTTTTTGAGGAGAGGAAGGAGTGAACATGGGTCTTGAAGAGACCCATATTGTAGGAGGGAGGAAACACAGAGGCCGGCAAATCGTTCCACAGCGTGGATGGAATGGTTACGAAGAGAGCTGATGATATCCAATCGACAGGAGAGCACCTTCAGTGACCATTTCCCATGCCGCAGATAAACACAGAGCATCCTTTAGAACGGACGTTAAGTCAGGTTAAAAATTTATTGTAAATAAGATGATAATAAACGACACACGTAATCTGACAAACTAAATATCATTGAAACTCCCGATCGTTCGAATTGTATTTTTTGACAGCGAAAACAACAACAGTACACCACATAACATAACCAATATTATGTACATTATCAATACTCAAAATATTGTACAAACCATTATTATCAAAATCTATATTAAATTAATTAAAAATATATTATGTATTTACATACCAGACTTAAAAAATAGATATTGTACATGATGGAATGACAAATTTAAAAAAATATCACAAATAAAAATACAGACATTTCTGATTCAAAAGATTAGTTGCTGAGTGGCAAAATGCATCAGGTTCCCACCCAGGCATCTTGGGTTCAATCTTCTACCAGCTTAGGCCCTTCTTCCATAGGGATACAATAGTATCCAATACTCGATGATGCAAGTTTCTTAGCGACTATCGACATACATCGCGTACATGACATATTGTAAATTTGTAGGCGTTTTTTTTTTGCTTAATTAATAGAATCCACATAGTAGGCCGTGAGGAATATAATTTCCCCTCTATATCATCTTTGGAGATGCTGCGTGGAGGGTTGAAAGGAAGGAGTGAACATGGAAAAGAAGGAGTGAACCTGGGTCCTGAAGAGACTCATGATGTAGGAGAGGGGAAACACAGATGCTGGCAAATTGTTCCACAACCGAGACGTTGAAATTATTTTGAATCGTAGAAACGACCCGTTCTCACGTGACATGAGAACGGGTCATTATCAACTGCGTACAAATGTTGGGCGAACGTTTGGCGTATATCCCGACTTAGCACTCAGTATATCCACTCAGCACTCAGTATATCCACTCAGCACTCAGTATATCCTGACTTCAAGAGGGAGGCTTCAAGAATTACAAACCTCCAGAAATCCGGGCTGCCGCTGGGCCAAGCATGCTGGCAAACGAAAATGATCCAGAACCAGCTTGCCTGGTGCCAGCGACGACTTGCCAGGTTAGGCGTCTCCAACACGAAGAGTATTAAAGCCTTTTGGACAAAACGCCTGCATGATAGCAATGACGGCCAAGAATTGAGTGACAGCCGAGGATGTCGATTTTCCACAGACTGGGACTTACCCAATTCTGAGGGTATCCCTTCGACTGATTACCAAAAACACATTAACGCACTCCCTACCCGCATGAGGACCTCACGGGGAAGAAGGCCCCAAATAGGAGATATAGGTCAAGAGAACATGAATTATATGGACAGAGTTGGCTGTAGGGCCAGCTATTTAGTTCAAACCGAAACGGCAGCCCATGCCCTCCAGAACTGCCCTCGGACCCATGGGGGTAGGGTAAAACGCCACAACGCTATATGTGCAGTTCTCAGTGGAGCCTTAAAAGTTTGTCTATGGACAAAATCACGGACGGTTCAATTTTAACGTTATGATGATGGAAAAGTGAAAAAATTGTTTTAATGAACTTTTAACATTTCATAAAGTAGACGTGTTAGACAAAGTCTCAATTGTACAAATTTGCTCCACGCACTTCAGTGAAGACGAAGTGGAATTATCCAAGGATCTCCTGCACTCAGAGGTTGACGACAGGAGGATCACCAGGAAGGGCGATGGAAAGAAGGTAAAGAACCTTTACGACGTGATTAAAGTAATCAAAGAGACCGAGACAACAGATATGCCGACTTTTGTTGCTAAAAATCTGCACAAACTACCTGTTTAATTTAAATTAGCTAAGGCTCACACCTCTCCAGACATTTCGATTTGTTGGTTTGTTTAAAGTCAATTAATTAACAAATGAAATTATCAATAGATGTCAGGAGACGCAAACTCTCTTCAGACAAGACCGATATAAAAGGCCTGTGTTTAGGTTTTTTCCTTCTCTTTTCACCATCCTAACTTCTTAATAAGTAACAGTAAAATCCTTGGTCTGTCTTGGGTAGTTTGTGTCTCCGAAATTATTCACAATGTAATTGGGAATAAAGCAAAATAAAATGTCACGAGTCCTTTGAAAGTTTCCTGAAGCGGCCTTATTATTTTATGAAGTTCCTTCTTCCAAAACAAAACATATGATCCTACGAGTCGGATAATTTAACGCGAGTGATTAAATTAGTAAAGAAGAACCAGCACTGAAAAAAGGAACAGCCAACATGCAGTTTCCAGCATCCAGCAAGCAGCAGAGGCCATCAGCGATAAAAAAGGGCAAGTGACCAATCCATATCCATACTATCTACCTTACCATTAAAATCCTTAAAAGCAAAAAAAATCAATGACATCAATATTGTGCATTACTCAAAAAAAATTGTTGCAAGCCGGTATGACAAAATTATTGACAAAATTATTGATTATTGACAAAAACTACAGCAATGTTTTAAATTTCGAGATTTATAAAGTTTGTTTGAAATTTTTATTTTAAATTAGCCGCGAAGTCAATAAAGCAGTTTTTGTTGGAAATGCTCTATGGGCGATTGAATAAAAATCAACGGGATTCATCTATGATTAACGACGTTGGTAAATTATTATTATTGTTATTGTTGTCTCGTGACAGTTCGTGAAGTAAATAACTAAAATTTGGGAAGTTATCAGTGCGTATATTATATGATTAATAGTGATTAAACGGTGATTGCGATAAAATAATTGGATAACTCTGTAAATTGTAAGTACACATCTGATTAATCAAAATGGATTTAAAAACGCTGATCGCTCAACGGGGCGTTTGTAAAGGCAAGATGACAAGGTTCAGAGAATTTTTAAACAAAGATTCACTGACGCAAAGCGAACTAGAATTGCGTATAAAGCGTTTCGAACCCTTGCTAGATAATTTTGAAGAAATTCAAGATAGAATAGAGGCATTATCTCCAGACGATGTTGAAGGCGACCGAGCGAGCTTTGAAAATGATTATTTTTGTATATTGGCCAGCGCAAAAGAGAGGTTAGCTAAAAAGGATTCTGCAATCACGGCGAATAACAATATTAAATTACCGATAATTGAATTACCGAAATTTAAAGGGGATTACTGCGAATGGATGCAGTTCCGGGATGCGTTCATATCTTTAGTAGACAGCAATCATAACCTGGATGCCGTTCAAAAATTTTATTATCTGCGGTCTTGTCTGAAAGGGGAAGCGTTTAAACTCATAACAGCGTTACCGATATACGCGGATAACTACGTTACGGCTTGGGAGATGCTTACGGATAGATACGAAAACTCAAAAATAATTATAAATAATCATGTAAACGCATTGTTTAAATTACCGGACGTAAAGGCAGAAAATCACGTAGCAATAAGGAATCTATTGGACGAGGCGCAATTACATTTAAAATCACTAAATAACTTAAATATAGCTACGAAAAATTGGGATGTAATATTAATTTATTTGTTATCAAGCAAATTAGATTCAAATACAAGGGCTCATTGGGAACAATACCCAACAAAGAATAATTTACCTACCTACGAAGAATTTATTAGTTGTTTGTATACAAGGGCCCAAGTACTAGAAGCCTCGGCAAATAACGAAAAAAGAATTAATCCGGGAAAAACGAATCCGCATAATTATAAAAAGGAAGTTTTGGTGTCGTTGTCCGCACAAAAATTAAAATGTTTACATTGCAACGATAATCATAAAATTTATTATTGCCGCAAATTTTTGGAATTAAAACCGAAAGAACGAATTGATAAAATACACAAATTAGGCGCTTGTTTAAAATGTTTAAACCCCGGTCATAAATTGAAGGATTGCAGGTCTAAATTCAATTGCCGTAAATGCGATGGTGAAAATCATAATACTTTGCTTCATGTTAAGAAGGAGGAGGAATCAAAACACGAAAGGGCATCAACATCTTCCGCGAAGGAAGCGCCTTTAGTATCAAATCATGCCGCGAAGGTAGAACAAAATTTCGTGTTATTGTCAACTGCCATCATCAACATAAAGGATGATGCAGGAAACTCAATTCAAGCAAGAGCTCTATTAGATTCTGGAGCTCAAACGAATTTCATAAGTAAGGCATTCGTCAAGAAATTAAATTCAAAAACGAAAAAGGTCAACATTCCTGTCACGGGAATCCACAATAAAATTTTAAATATAAGATCTAAAGTGGGATTAAATATAACTTCAGGCTACTCTGAGTACGAAAAGAAGATAGAATGCCTGATTATACCTGAGGTGACCAGTAATCTGCCCCAAATTTCCTTTCAGAGAAAAGAAGCGGAGATCCCCAGCGGTCTCCAATTAGCAGATCCAAACTTCAACATTACCAGCCCGATAGATCTACTACTAGGAGCGGAGGTATTTTGGGAAGTCTTGCATAACGATCGAATGAGGATTGGAGATGCGGGACTCACGCTGCAAAGGACCGAGCTAGGATGGCTTGTATCCGGGCCTATCTCCACTCCGAAACCAAAAAGGCCAGTAAATTCCTGTCATTTATCTTTAAATTTATTGCATAAGCAATTAGAAAACTTTTGGAAAATAGAGGAACTAGCTCCTGTAAAACATAGAAGCCACGAAGAAAGAGCATGTGAAGAGAGCTTCTTACACACGCACAAAAGAGATGAGAAAGGACGTTTTGCGGTAAGATTACCGCTGCGGCCTAATATTAATCAAATGGGTGAAACCCTAAAGGTGGCTGAAAAAAGATTCTATAATATGGAGAAGAAATTCCTTGCCAATCAAGACCTGATGCTAGATTATAAAAAATTCATGAAAGAGTATCAGGAATTGGGGCACATGACGCTGTGCGAAGCACCACCAAAAGATAAAATTTGTTATTATTTGCCACACCATGCAGTGATGAAGGAGTCTAGCACGACAACCAAAACCAGGGTCGTGTTTGACGGATCAGCCAAGTCATCAACCGGTATATCATTAAACGACGCCCTCATGGTAGGGCCAGTTTTACAAAAGGATTTATGTGCACAACTGTTATTTTTCAGAAAGCACCAGTATGCATTAACCGCCGACATCGAGAAGATGTATCGTCAAATATTGGTGCAACCTGAGGATAGAGATTTGCAGCGCATAGTCTGGAGGGACTCTCCGGAGGAAGAAATCCGACACTACCAACTCAATACTGTCACCTACGGTTTGGGACCATCATCCTTTCTGGCTACCAGATGCTTGGAGCAGTTAGGAACGGAAAATCAGGAAGCATACAGAAAGGTGTAACCCGAAAACAGAGCAACAGCTGATGGCGGACTTACCGACCGAAAGAATAACGGAAGGTCGCCCGTTTCAATTATCCGGCGTGGACTACTGCGGACCCATTATGATTAAATCAGGTGTCAGCCGTAAGACTCACAGCGTAAAATCTTATATATGTCTATTTATATGTATGGTAATCAAAGCTATACATCTAGAAGTAGTAATGTCTTTAAGCACTGATAGCTTCCTAAATGCGTTTAAGCGTTTCATCTCGCGAAGAGGGAAACCCAGTAAAATGTTTTCAGATAACGCCACGAACTTTCGGGGCGCGAATAACGAATTGAGGGAAATCTATGAATTTTTGAAGAATTCAAATGAAAAAATCGATAAATACTTAGCCAATTTATCCATTCGGTGGCATTTTATACCCGCAAGGGCTCCGCACTTTGGGGGACTGTGGGAAGCAGGGGTCAAATCAGTAAAATACCACTTGAAGAGGGTGGCAAATGCTTCATTACTAACATATGAGGAATTCAGCACTGTGTTATGTCAAATTGAATCATGCTTGAACTCCCGTCCTCTCTGTCCGCTGTCCAATGACCCCCAAGACCTAAATCCTCTGACTCCTGGTCACTTTCTCATTGGAACGAGTTTAGCAGCGATCCCGGAGCAGAATTTGCAGAATGTGGCAGTCAATAGATTGAATCATTACCAAAAATTAAATCAACTAATACAGTCGTTTTGGTCAAGGTGGCGCAAGGAGTACTTGGCTGAGCTGCAGACCCGGACGAAATGGACTGGCAACCACCAAAGGCAGCTGCAACCAGGCCAAATGGTCATTTTGAAGGAAGATAATGAGCCTCCTTGCTTTTGGAGGCTAGGACGAGTGCACGCTGTACACCCGGGGCCTGATGGAAGAGTACGAGTAGCTACCATCATCACAGGACAGGGAACGGTTCAGAGGGCAATATCAAAACTATGCCTGCTGCCAATTGAGGACAACAAATGCGGAGACCATCTACCCGAGATAGACCAAGGAATATAAGAAGCAACCCGGCAGCGCCTGTGCACAGTGCGGCGCCCACAAGCAAAGGAAAATAAATGGATGGAGCTGGGTGTTTGTTTTTATAATCAGACTTTAATGATAAATTCGCTTTTGTGAATAAAAGTGAAAGGCAATAATAAATTCGCTTGTGTAAATAAAAGTGAAAAACAATGATAAATTCGCTTGTAGAAAAGTGGAAAATACAATTAAAATAAAAAAAAGTGCAAATAAATAAAGATGGTGGAGGTCGTGACCTCTTGTGAAAACTCATATGAAAATTAAAGGTCATAATCTAGCCAAAGGAAAATGAATGAACACTGCAAGTGCCCATTTAAATGTATATAATAAAATTAGCTGTCCTGGAAGGAAGACCTGGTCCAATCCGCATGGCATTGTGTTTGTCCTAAAATTAAATGTTTAATAATTGTAGAACTTATTGATTTTAATGTTAATCGTTAACTTAATCTTTAGCTTTAATGTTTAACTGGAGCATGTAAAATATGAAATGGTTAGTTAATTTAATCTGGTGTGAAGCAGTTAAAGTTGTTTGAGTTATCTTTAGTAGTATAAGTGAGATATTTTAATTATTATATTCTATTTGTGTAAAAAAAACTCTGGCCTTTACCGTTTTTTGGGCGGGAATATGTTTAATTTAAATTAGCTAAGGCTCACACCTCTCCAGACATTTCGATTTGTTGGTTTGTTTAAAGTCAATTAATTAACAAATGAAATTATCAATAGATGTCAGGAGACGCAAACTCTCTTCAGACAAGACCGATATAAAAGGCCTGTGTTTAGGTTTTTTCCTTCTCTTTTCACCATCCTAACTTCTTAATAAGTAACAGTAAAATCCTTGGTCTGTCTTGGGTAGTTTGTGTCTCCGAAATTATTCACAATGTAATTGGGAATAAAGCAAAATAAAATGTCACGAGTCCTTTGAAAGTTTCCTGAAGCGGCCTTATTATTTTATGAAGTTCCTTCTTCCAAAACAAAACACTACCGCCAGTTTGTTTTGATTCCGTTGATATAACCTCTTCTAAAAGACATAGTAAAATACTATAAACATAGTAACATACTCTAAAAGACATTTTGTCTTTAAAAACTCTTCACCATAAAGGCACAAATGTGCAAACAAAATGATGTAGACGAGCCACGACAGCAGATGACCCTTTTGAGGAATGATCTAAAATCCGAACCGAGACAAGTAAATGTTAACAATCAAACTGCTAATTCAAAATACACGAAAGAAATGCCCTTGGTAAGAAACTAGTGCTAATTTATTTCTTCCAAGAATCAACCATATATAGATGTAGAATGGATCAAACCTTTCAAACCGACCATTGAGTTTGCCGGGACACAACCCGCACCCCCCTCAACCACCCCATTCAAGGCACAGGTCGGCGAAGAGCGGGCATTGGATGAAAACGAGGCCTCCTCCCCGGCGCATGCTCGCATGCAATTAGTTTAAGGATTTTATAATTATTAGATTCCCGTCCGACTGCAGAATTTCCCGTCCGACGTGGGGTCAGGCAAGGGGATCCGCTGTCACCTTTGCTTTTCAATTTGGTCATTGACATCGCCCTCCGGAACATACCTTCGTACGTTGGATTCCGAATGGGAGGGCAATATACGAACGCACTCGCCTTCGCAGACGATGTCTGCCTGCTTGCGATGACTGAGGCGGGCCTTCAAGAAGCCCTCCAGGCTTTTGAGGGTGCCCTGGCAAAACGTGGTCTATTACTAAATCTAACTAAAAGTCTTACAGTATCACTTGTGGCTTCTGGTAGGCAGAAGCGGGTCAAGTCGGTAGCAGGCAAGTTCATCGAAGGTGGACACCTGCTGCCCTCTACATCCGTCATGTCTAACTGGAAATACTTGGGTCTGTTATTCGGACTCTGTGGAGTCACCGGGCACAGACAAAGTTCTAAAGGTCCTCGAGGAGCGGCTCAAACGCATCACAAAAGGCCCCCTCAAACCTCAGCAGAGATTACGGATTCTGGTGAAGTACCTTTTACCGGCCTTTTCACATGGGCTGGTATTTGGTCGCGTCACCGCCGACCTGCTGAGGCGCATGGACCGTCTGATCCGCGCGTCTGTCCGCCGGTGGCTCGACCTCCCTAAAGACACGCCGCTGGGGTACTTTCACGCCCCTATTAAAGAGGGAGGGCTGGGCATTATGAGTCTGACACACTCCATACTTCATATTTCGTATGTAAAGCGCTGGGAGGCGCCCTGAAGGAAAAGGGGTGGTGTTGTCCATGAAACTCGTTTTAAGGCCGGAGACATTAACCTGCAACCGAATATTACCGCCGCGAAGGGCGATGAGACTATAATTTTCGATGCGCAGGTTGTCTCCGGTTCTTTGGGCCTGAGTCGTGCCAACAGGGAAAAGATTGAGAAGTACAACGTGACAGCCTTGAAGGAACGTGTTGCGGCCATGCACCACACTGACCCTGGAAGGGTCGATGTGCTGGCCGCATCTGTTACATGGAGAGGTGTGTGGTGTCCCGAGAGTGCTAAGACCCTGCTCGACCTTGGCATTTCTCGGGGAACTCTTAGAGGCGTCACAACGAGGTTGATATGCTACCGTAATATCTACCAGCAACATGATTTAGGAATTTTTGCCAAACAGAATTTGGCGAGATGTTTACATAGAATTTGGAAAAGATTTTAATATCCAATCATCCCCGCGGACGGTGGGGGACGTAGGATTTTATGGAACAGTAATATAGAATATAACAAATAAATAATCTTAAAACTAAAGCGTGCAAAGACGCGCCGGCGAAGGGGGGCTCGTTTTCAGGCTATCCCCTGCCGCCGACGGCCCGTCCCGGTCCACCGGTACCTGGGGTCTCGACGTGCGACCACTTCCTCGTGGTGAGTCCTGGATAGCCGTACCTCGGTACCGTGAGCTAAGAGTCGCACAAACCATCCTGTATTGCTCAAGCCGGGATGTAAAAACAATAGCAGGCATCGGTGGTTAGATGTATACCGATCAAATTTTTCTGAAGAGATCAATTGCCGTATCCCGGCATTGATCTCCTCTTTTCATGAAAAATTTAACTATAGAAGCATTATTTGGCACTTACCTCAGTCTTTTTCGAAATTTTCTAGCGGACTAAATGTCAAATCAGACTGAGGACTTCAGACGACCTATGGTCAATAGCTTTAGTTGCAATGACCACCGACTCTGGAGAGTAGTGTCTCCTCGGCCCAGAGTATAAACCAACGCCGCCTTGAATAACAGGACCAAGGAACCCCCAAGCCCAGACCGGAGCCACGGCACCGTCTGGTCAACAGCCGAGCACTGCCACGATGCGGGGTTTTAAAATATAGTGTCAGGCTCCATGGGGGGGTGTGGGTGGTGCCAACCGCCTACATGGCCCCCAACCTTCAATTCAAGCATGAATAGAAATCGCCCAGCCTCGGACAGGAATATGGGCGGGTCCAACGACCCGCCCTCGTGCTTGAATCCGCCGGAGAGGGGGGCGCACTGACCACCCCCCCTTCCTCCGACGGCCCCACCGGACAACGAACAACCGATGAATCGTAGGCATTATAATTGTCTACACTGTCCTAGAGACTTTATAACGGCGAGTGGGCTCGGTGTTCATATGCACCGAGCCCACCCCATAGAACACGGCATTAGTATAGACCGGACCAAGAAGAGAATTATGGAGGAAGAGCTATCGATTTGGGCTAGGCTCGAGGCGAGACTAATTTCGGAGGACTTCAAGGGCTTTATTAATATGGAAATGGTACAATTGAGGCCGGACTTAGAGAGGACGGTCGAATCAATCAAATCAATTCGCAGAAGACAAGATTACAAGAATATACTAGCAATAATAATTTAGAATATAATTCAACCATTTGGGCTCCATTATATAAGACACACCAACAAAAAATTGAAAGAGTACAGCATAAGTTTTTAAGATTTATTAATTATAAACTCGGAATACCTATCGAAGAACTAAATTATGTATATCTAATGGAATTACTCAATATAAGCGATTTAACGTCAAGGCGTGTAGTGAGCGATTTAGTTTGCCTTTTTAATATTGCGAATGGCAGACTGGACGCCCTCGATTTAACTTGTAAAATTAATTTGAGAGTACCCACGCGTGATACCCGTTCTAATGCACTTTACTTTGTTACCAATTCTACTAATAATTATTTTGAAAACTCTCCAATACAAAGACTTCATATACTCGGAAATAAATATACTTCAATTGACGTTTATCGACATCAATCGATTTCTAAATTTAAACTCAGTATATCAGAACATTTAAAATAAAGCTATAAATATCATGCACTATATAGCACCTTTATCGATATATTATTGTAGCTATGTTTCGATAAACACGTACCAAATACGTATAACAAAGATTGCTAATTATAAACATAAATAATGACAATCTTGTCTTATTTCTCTTTATAATTAAAATAACTATCTCACATTAATTTACGTGACCATATATTCTATTTTACCTGCTTTGTGTCATATCTAGTGTTATCTATGTTTTGTTTCTTATATCTTATGTTATCTTTTTTTTTTTTCTTACAGTTATATTATGTTTATATTATATTTTGTTATTTCCTATACTTTACCAAAAACATGTACTGCACTTTATGTAAAAGCCCTATGGGCGTTTAAATAAATAAATAATAATAATAAATAAATAATAAATAATAATAATAATAATAAATAATAATCCAAGAGGAATCGAATGTCCCCCCTGAGCCCGACCCTCATGTGTCACAGGAGGTTCCTACCCCAGAAGCCTTTCCCGCCTTGTCCACCACTTTTCCCGCCTTGTCCACCACCACAATCGCCTCAATTGCCGAAGCCAGCATTCGAATATAATGAGCTTGTGCAATGGGCGAAAGCCGAATCCAGAATCGACAAAACAGGTGGTTGCCGAGGGATCAACCAAATTCTCTCCCGAAAACTGCCGTATCTAATGAGGACTCCGCAAGAACTAAGGAGGCTGCGGATTAGCCCTATCTATCGTAGGGTCCTTAAAAAAATTCTCGAGGATAGGGTTTCAGGGGAAAGCATGGTTGAGCCCGAGGCCACACCGCCACCGCTCGCAAGGGAGCGGAGTGACGTATTGACCCACCTCTCTGAGGGCCGACTTGGCGACCCTTCAAGAATACAGGAGCGATCTGCTCCTGTCCCTCAAAGTAAATGTATTAAACGGTGAGGGAGACATAGAGCTCGCCTTTACAGACTGGTTCTTGGCGGTCTTCCCACGCGAGAAGAAACAACATCAACGAGACTCTTCCTATGTCTGGAATGTCCCAAAACGTATAAGACGAAATCCGGATTAGGCCAACACATTCGACATACGCACCCTGTTAAATATAAGGCCATTCTGGTGGACTGCCAGAAAAAATGCTATACCCCGGAAGAAATAAATCTCTGGATCCGCGTTGAGGCCGACTTAATTTCCGCCGGATTTGAGGGTCGTCTTATCAACATCGAGATGTCTAAGACCCGCCCCAACCTTGGAAGGACTGTGGAGGCCATTAAGAAACTGAGACAGAGACCTGAATTTCGGGATGGCCTGGCCCTTCCGTTGGAGGAGCGAAGTGCTGTCTCGTCGACACTACCTCACCTAGAGAGAACCCCTATGGACTTAAGAAGACTCCGTGCTAGTCCCCTATATATAAGAGAGAGGTGAATTAATAGTGTGAATTAATACCTATCTCCAGTTCACACTAGAGATAGGTATTAATTCCTGTTTAAATTTCCTAGATCTTTCCTTATCCATAATTAACAACAAAATTAACTTCAACATTTACAGAAAACTGACATTTACTGACATGATAATGCATAATACCTCAAATCACACTATCTTAACACTAACACTATAACACTCTTCTTTTCATAGCATGATTCACTGGCTAGTGATAGTCACTATTCCTTTATCTGATAATAATTTTTCTAATGAATTAATATAATGGATATGGCTCTGACCTAATTGATAAAATCCTCTCAAAAAAACTTTGCCGAATCTCAACAAATAAATTTCTCTACAATGCCTTACCATCCATTAATAATAATAATAATAATTTAACCACTCAATGGCGTAGAATTTTGTACATTAGTAAATTCTCTTCCCTTTGCACGTCTAAACTCCCAGTTGAAATAAGGCCGGCCTTCTATACTAACAATAATTTAGCCAAACCTTAACTAATTCTAAAGACAAAGAAGATAAACTCAGCCACTCTGGCATCTATAAACTTAATTGTAACGATTGTCAAGCAATATATATAGGTAAAACAGCGCGTAACATAAATATTAGGGTTAAAGAACACGTTAGATGTCTAACAAGCACAGGTTTCTCAGAATTTGCCGAACACTTAATTGATACTGACCATACGTTTAATAAAAATACGGGAGTCCAAATAGTTCATATAAATAAAATAGGAAAACGCCTTAATAACTTAGAAGCTTTAGAAATATTAAAATCAAAGAAAAATAATTGCCAAATTTTAAACAAACAATTAGAATTAACCAACAGTCCCATTTTAAAGTTATTCCCTTTCTCCCTCTTTAATCCCCACCCTCCTTTGACCCCTCCTCCTACCCCTCCCCCAACCATTATCTGATGCTCTCACTCTCTCTCTCTTATATGCTCTCCCTTTCTTTTGTGTTTACCTCATTATCTTAACTCTGTACTTTAATTTAGTTTATATGTTTATTGTCCTGAAGAAGGTCGAGTTCGACCGAGACCGGTCGACAAATATAAATTTAAATAAAGTGGTTTTAAACAAAGAACTTGTTTCATTCTGTAAAATGTCCAGCCACAAAGTGTTTGCTTTCTTCGATAAAGTAAAATCTTTTCTAAATTATGTTTAAACGTTTTGCGAAATTAATTATGATTAGTATCACGGGAAGTTCATAAATGAACCCCAGAGCACCCTCGTCGTGACGCGTCCAAGCGTTCTCCGAGAAATGCCAAGGTCGAGCGAGCTGGATATATCCAGAACCAGATCCCCTGGTGCCAACGGCGGTTCAGAGCTCTGGGGGTCAATAATTCCCAAGAAATCAAAAGTCATTTTACAATTTTCAGGGTTTTCAATTGTCATTTATAAATAGCCATTTACAGAAAAGTGTTAGTACAAAAAGTCATGACTTTTGAGTCATGTGTCATACTATGTTAAAAAAAGTGTTGATGTTACATTGTCTATAATAAGTAATATTGTCTATGTCAGGATTTCCGGTCTGAAACCACTGGCCGCTCGCTCGCTCTCTCTTATAACAGCTGTCGGCGAATTAACTTGTCAATGGTGAATTATAATGAACCTTATCCGAATAATCAACAAATAAAACACAGCTGACAACTGTCACATATGTTTTGGGACCTTCCTCTTTCCTGGCTACAAGAATGCCTACAACAGACTGGTATGGATAATCAGAAAATTTTTCCTAAAGTTAGTCAAGTCATCCAGGAGGATTTTTACATGGACGACCTATCGACAGGAGGGGATGACATTCAATTATGTAGAAAATCGAAGGATCAATTGATAAACACGCTGCGATCTGCCGGCATGACTTTGCGAAAATGAAAGTCTGTCTTGGATTTATCATCCAAGGTGGGCCAAGCTGAAATTGCTGAAACAAGCAATTTTGATAAAACTCCCTCTGACAAACCCAAGAATGAAAAAAAATTAGGTTTAACTTGGAATTTTAGGTTTAACTTTTAAATGAGTCAGATTATTTTGCATACTATTTAATCACAAAACCATCGAACCAGGCTGCAAATAAGCGTCAGATACTATATGGAAGAGGCTAGTTAGAAGACGACTGTTTGGTTCTGAAACAGTTTAAAAAAAAAAAAAACTTAATCCATATTCCCCAAGTCCTTCAACCATGTATTCCTTTCTCTTCACACATTCTTGTGTCGCGGCATCGGCCGTGACAACGACAATACAGACGTACCCAAGCAAAAAAGAGACCCGGGTGCCATCGCAAGAGAAGTCCTTACTGGGAAATCTACCGACTCATCAAGGATGCCGGAGTTGGACGCTTTCGTCGAGGCTTGGGAACCCATTTTTGGGGAACCAAGCCTCCCATTCCGAGACACCCAACAACCACAACCCGTGAGAAACTCTCTTTCCAACCTAATGAAGCGGAGGATCGACGCGGACGAGGCATTCAACGCTAGGGTCCGTGTCTCCCCCGCCGCCGGCCCGGATGGCATCACCGCCCGTCAATGGGGGAAAACCCCCCCCCCCCCTGTATTGCTCTTGCTGTCCTCAACCTGCTTTTGTCGATGGGGAAACCCCCTGCTGCCCTAACAACTGCTCGGACAGTCTTTATCCCAAAGACCGATCAGTCCAAGAGTATTAGAATACCGGCCCATTACCGTGCAGTCGGTTATTCTTCGACATTTTCACAAAATCTTGGCCAGACCTCTTGCTTAGGCCAATGTCATCGATGACAGACAACGAGCGTTCAGAGATGCCGATGGCGTGGCAGATAGTCTATATGCGATGCAATCAATCCTCTGGCATTCTAGAATGCAAACAAGAAGCCTACACATGGCAAACAAATGAAGTAATAATAGTAGATGCCCGAGTAGTATCTGCTTCTCTAGGACTATCTCATGCTAACAAAAATAAGATAGACTACAGCGCCGAAGATGTTTTAATAGGTTGATTACTCGAGCTCGTAATGCAAACTGATCGCTTTAAGATACCCAGAGTATAGGCTAGGTTAAAACAGTCCGATTCAAGGAGCTACATGCTTGAAGGCGCGTGTAGATCCTTTTTCTTTGAAAAATTTTTAGAATTTGCATATAAAATCTTTCTTTGGCTATACTCTCCGACTTTAAATTCCTCAGGTCCGGCCCGCCAGCTCAGGCCCGCGATCAATCAGTCTGGGGGGCTTAATTTGGCATTTCACATACAAAATTAAATCCTAGATACGACTCGACTGTGACACCAGCACACAGTTAAATAAAAAGCTGCCTTGAATAACTTGGCCAAGGTGTCCCCAAGGTAAAGGTGGTCCTAATAGCGCCACTGGAGCCAAGGCCGAGCACACCCTAGCTGGGGGTACATTAAATAATGTTGCAGGTTATCGGGGGGGTGCGGGCGTTGCCAAACACTTGCATGTCCCCCCAAACTAAAGTACAATTATCGGGGGGGGTGCGGGCGTTACCAAACACTTGCATGTCCCCCCAAACTAAAGTACAAATATGAATAGTAATAACAGATCGTAATCGCTTTTGGGAGACTCCGATTTCACAGTTCTGTTCAGCCTCCGAGCCGAAACAACGTCAAAATTTCGCTCTGCGTTTTTATTAATTTAAAAATAGTATAAGTGCAGTTTAGAGATTTTTTTTAGTGCACACTTGTGCGGATCCACTAGGGCTACACCCCTGTGGGGTTTTTTTCCTAAAATTTTAAGTTTAAGTATAGTTCTGTGAGAAATAGTAATAAAAACTTAGTGTCGCTTTGATCGGGCGTTTACGCCATATCTCCCGATATCTATTATCGCGAGTGCGTGTATTTTAGTGAGACAATTGTGCCACAAAAAACCCCGCTCAATTTGAGCCAAATTCAAGAGTTCTACATTCAATTTTAGTTTTTGTGTTTTTTTTAATAGTGTATCCCAAGAAAAAAGTGACTAATTTTCCGCGGCCAGTGTCGCGTCGTACACCTGCGGAAGCGAAAAAATTTTCCGCATCTGGCGGTACTTTTGGTTTCGCGATACGTGCAAAATTAGTGCCTCTTTTTAACATTTTAAAATCCGCCAAATGTTCTAGAACCTTCGACAAAATTTACAGTCAGTGATTAAAGAACTAATCTGAACTGCTCAAAGGACTGGTGCTGTGCTAGTGATTTTTACAAAATTTTGCAAATTTTGTATGGACAAATATTTCGATAGAACTACAAATGTGTACCGTATCCCAATTAGGACAAGTATAATATTTTCTATTATCTGATTTTGACGAGCTGTCAAAATCAGCTCTCTTTCATACCGAAGTGTCCACCAGGTTCAAGTTTTGGACCACTGCTATTGGTAACTCTGAAACGTGACGACTTTTTGGTGACAGATTTGGATAATCATTTTCCCCATTTTTGGGGAAAATTTTGAATTTCGTGGGAATTTCCTTAAAATTCCCACAATTTACCCCTTTTTTTAATATGGTTTCTGACGTAGAATCGAGCGGCGATTCGGATGGTGGCACTCGCAACATTGTAACGACAAAGGAGGACCGACAATCAGCGATTCTTCGGAAGATGGCTGCTCTAGAAAGGGAGTTAAAGCATTGTAAGCCTCCCAAGAAGAAATCGGGCAGGAATCCCACGCTGACGGACGTGGTAGATATACCCGGAACTGACACCAATGAAGAGTCAGACATGGATACGGTACCCCCCCCCCCCACCCCCCCTCCCTAGGACACCCGTCGCAGGCCCCAGTGGAGCATCGATCTCCGCCATACCCTTTGCGTCTCCAAATGCGTCAACTAGGAAGAGGGTCAGAATAAGTGACTCACCCAACGAGAACCAGTGGAAGGTAATCCCGGCGATGTCAAAGTGCCAACAGATGCGCGCCATCATTCTGGAGGGCTCTAACAAACTTAATAAAACAGACAAAAGCGCTCTCAACAACCTACTGGATGACCTCATGTCGGATATTACCCACCTGATGCTGGAGCTGAACACGGTGGCGACTCGGAGCTCTACAATCGAGGACTTAATGAGCGCCCAGCTTGATATGTCCAA
Organism: Glyphotaelius pellucidus; assembly: GCA_936435175.1. Taxonomy (NCBI): domain Eukaryota; kingdom Metazoa; phylum Arthropoda; class Insecta; order Trichoptera; family Limnephilidae; genus Glyphotaelius; species Glyphotaelius pellucidus. The sequence goes on along the minus strand of OW386566.1, from coordinate 18,028,319 downwards.
AAAAATCGACAATATTGCTCAGTCTCGGCCTTCTACTACTAGTGTCCCTTTCCCGGTGGCTGCACCTTCCTACGCAAAGGTAGCTTCAGGTGCCCCCAACTCCAAAACATTAGTCGTCAATGGCTTTGAGCGCCCCCTACCACCCAAACCCCTGACGGTCCTCATTTACCCTGAGAAACCAGAAGGGAAAACATCTGAGGAGACTCAAAAAAACCTGGAGAAACTGATTAACCCGCGCTCCGACGGTTTTCAAGTCGTCAGGCTTCGTAAAATTAAGAGAGCAGGTATGGCCATTCAGGCTAAAAATAAAAACGACTTGGAAAACATTAAAAAAACGGAATCAAAACTTGCAGCCAGCGGTTTCAAACTTGTGAGTCCTTTAGGGAGACTCCCAAAAATTGTTATTTACAATGTACCGAGGTGCGAGCCCGCTAAGGACCAAGAACTCTTCAAGGAAGTGTATGAGAACAATCTGGCAGGACAGACCACCCTTTCGCTGGAGGATCATCTCCGCACTATGAGAAGGGTTTCGCTTTTCGGTAAGAGAGACCAGCCAACAATGAATATGGTGGTCACTTGTCATCCTAACGCTCGGCGAGTGCTCATTGACAGCGGGATGTGTTTTCTTGGCTGGAATGCCTGCCGGACACGGGACTACACAGGAGCAACAAGATGCTACAAATGCCACCAGTACGGTCACATTACGAAATCCTGCTCGCAGGAAAAGATTACCTGTCGCCACTGCGCCGCTGTGGGACACGATTTTGAGGAGTGCCCCAGGAAAACACAACCCGCTGTTTGTGCCACTTGCACGAGGTTCAGGAAGCCTGGAAGGTTCGTGCAGCTCGGTTTACCTACTCGATTCGTCGAGTATGTTCTCCGACTGTACGGGGACTGTAGGTGAAGGGAAAGCGCTCCAGTCTAATCGCCCGTCGCGGTGTAAGGCAAGGCGACCCGTTGTCGCGTTTGCTATTCAATTCTATTATTGACATAGCACTGAGGGCACTTCCTGGTTACGTTGGATTCCATGTAGCGGGGGAGCGCGCTGATGACATGTGCTTGTTGGCTTCAACCTGCATTCCAGGTTGAATTAGCGAAACGTGACTTGTACTTGAACACTGGGACGAGTATAACCGTTTCCTTGGTGGCTTTAGGGAGAGAAAAGAAGATAAAGTCGGTAGAAGGGTCCTTCACTGGGCTACTTCCACGCCCCCGTAAATGAGGGTGGACTTGGCCTACCCAATTTCACAACAAGTATCCCTATTCTTAGGGCGAACAGGCTCAAAAACATGAGTCGTTCGGGGTTCGCATTGGCGGAGGCGTGCTCTGAGTCTGAATTTATTCAGACTCAACTTAGTTCTGCTTTGCGAATTCTTCGAGCTAAGGGAGTAGGGAACTCCCTCGAGTCAAAGGCGCATTATACCGAAATACTACATGATAGTGTCGATGGTAAGGAACTAGTCCTCAGCAAGGGCAGTCGGTATTCAACGAATTGGATTTTACCTAACTCCGAGGGAATACCGGCAAGGCGCTTCCAACCAAAGTGAGGAGCACTCGCGGCAATGTAATTATTGAAATGAAGATGGTTGTTGAAATAAAAAAAAAAACCAACAATTTTTAACTTCAGTTTAAAATTACATTACATGATTGAACAATTATAGTTTAGAATGAATTTGTAAGAATTTTGTCAACATTGTTTTTCTTCGAACTGTTGTCTTTTGTTTTTTGTTTCATTAACTCGGTATCGTCCGCAGACGACCTTCGTACCTGGCAGGGTGTTGTGCCCGGTAGAGCAGCGTCATGCTGCGATCCGTTGAGATTCAGCCCTACGCCAAGAGATTCGTCCGATCGTCTCCACGGAGAGTCAGTCCCCGTCGCAGATAGCGAGCGAGCGCGAACGAGCGTGTGTCATACAAGAATAGGGACGGCGCGCGTGTGTTGTATAGCGATCCATAATTATATAGTAGATATGGAATAATCAGCTCTATTAAAAGGTATTGAAATAAGTGGTCTAAAATTACTGGACAACATATCCCCGGACCATACTGTAACGCGGATCGCTGAGCTTGCAGGCGTTACAATGTCCCCAGAAGATACCTACTAAATTACAACTCACAAACCAAATGATCAAAAAAAATCACAAATAACTTTGAGGACATCTCAAAAGTACACACCATGTTAGCAGCTAAACACAGTGATCCAATTTAAAAAATTCAACGGGTAAGGAGCCCGATATGTTTACCTAAATGCGGCATTAACGCAATATTATAAAAATCTGCATTGGAACACCCGAAAAAGAGCCCAAGAAAAATAGTACAAATATTTTTGGATAAAATCTGGAAAAATTCTTGTAAAAAAACTAACAGGATGCTTTAATCATGTACGTGATTTCAAATAAGTTGATGTAAATAAGAGGAAATGTTGGGAGCAAATGCCTGTAAAAGACAAACTACCTACCTTAAAGTAATTTCTGAAGTGTTTATCATTACGTGCGCAAACTCTAGAGCTAATGCAGACCACAGATAGAAAACCAGTTATCCAAAGTAAACCTCAAATAGGAATTAATAATCCAAAAAAATAATCAGCGGTTTTATTATCCGTAAAAATGGGAAATGTAGTTTTTGCAAGGGAGATCATCCTATTTATTATTGTCAAAAATGTTTTAAATTAAAAATACAAGATCGTATAAAGTCGGTGAAAATGAGCCAAGCATGTTTTAAAAGCTTGAAACCGGGTCACCGGGATGTGACAGTGAGCATCACAATAATTTGCTCCATAAAGGAGAATTCGGGGAAGGAACCTCGAATTTAGAAACAGATACTAGAGCAGTATCAATCAACAACCACTCTGCGGTAGGTAGTGGAGAAATTAGTATTGTTGTCCACAGCGAAGGTTGGTGTCGTCAGTAGAGACAACAATGTCTACAAAGCCAGAGTAATGATAGATTCTGGTGCTCAATCCAATTTCATCAAAGAGGATTTTTACAAAAAGATTGAATTTAGAATTTAATCAATAAACAAACCGGTGTCGGTAATTCACATCAATATCATTCACATAAGAAAAAGTGTGTGTTAAGCATTAAATTCTTTGAAAACCGATTATAAAAAAACGTTTCTTGCTTGATTTTACAGGAAATGACTACAAATATACCGCAAACAACCAAACCCAGGAGCAAGTTTAAACTACCATCAGGGTTGGAATTAGCCAATCCAAAATTCAACGTCTCCGCACCAATCAACATCCTGCTGGGGGCGGAAGAATTCTGGAATATGACCAGGTGAAAATGGATGCCAGCCCCACGCTCCAACGTACACAGCTGGGATACATTGCATTGGGACCGACCAATATCTATCACAACAAAAGGCCGGTATTAGAAACATGCAATTTATCCATAAATAAGATAAGCAATCAATTGAGAAATTTCGGAAGGTAGAGATTGAATACCATAAAATTTCAGAATCATGAGGAAAAGGCTTGCGAAGCTAGTTTCATTGCAACTCATGCCAGAGATGAGAACGGTAGATTCATAGCAAGTTTACCAAGCCGCCTTTGTATCAATCAACTAGGAAGTTCATTGGCAAAGGCGGAGAAAAGATTTAAAGGCCTAGAAAGGAAATTGTCATCAAATAAAGAATTAAAATCGCAGTATGTGCAATTTATGAGAGAATATCAAGAGCTAGGTCACATGGAAGAGTGTGATAAGCTGGCAGGAGATCATAACTCCTATTTTTTACCACACCATGCCGTCCTAAAGGAATCTAGCACGATAACCAAAGTAAGGGTTGTGTTTGTTCGGCTAAAACATCTAGTGGAATTTCCTTGAATGATGCCTTGATGGTAGGACCTGTCATTCAAAAGGATTTATATACCCAATTGTTACATTTCAGAAAACATCAATACGTTATGACAGCTGACATCGAGAAGATGTATCGGCAGATAAACGTGTGTGCAGCTGATCGCAGCTTGCAGAAAATAGTATAGCGGGAATCTCCAGAATATGAACTTCCACATTACCAGCTGAAAACTGTCACATATGGTTTGGGACCTTCCTCTTTCCTGGCTACAAGATGCCTACAACAGATTGGTATGGATAAGCACACAGTTAAATAAAAAGCTGCCTAGAATAACTTGGCCAAGGTGTCCCCAAGGTCAAGGTGGTCCTAATAGCGCCACTGGAGCCAAAGTCGAGCACACCCTAGCTGGGGGGACATTAAATAATGTTGCAGGTTATCGGGGGGGTGCGGGCGTTGCCAAACACTTGCATGTCCCCCCAAAACAAAAGTACAAATATGAATATTAATAGTTCCGAAATTCAATAATAAGTACGGACAGAGAACGTTTGAATACAACATACCGAAGATATTTAATTTATTACCTGACAATATAAAGCAACATAATTCTATGAATAAGGTTAAATATATGGTGAAAAATTGGTTATTGGAAAAAGAATATTTATTTTGATACTTGATACTTGATAAAATTTATGAAAAAATGTTTAACTGTAGATAAAAGATGTAAATTATAACTTTATAAATATATTTGTAAGGAATTATAAGCACCTGCTGTCAAGCCAATTGCAATTGGCTTAGCGGGACTGGATTGTTGATTTATAAAATAAATAAATAAATTTAAAAAAAAAAAAAAATAAATAAATAAATAAAAAAATAAATAAAAAAAAAAAATAAAAAAAAAATAGACCAGAAAGAAGCCTCGGACCGCTTTTGGGAGACTCCGACGAGTCTCCCGCGTGTTTGTACCCGGTCGCAGGGGAGGATTCACGAAGATCCGACCCGGCTACCGATTCTAGACCTGTACCAACCGATGAAACTGAAGGAGTAAAATGTAAGGAGTGCGACCGTGTGTTTTCGTCGCAAAAAGGAGTCGGTCAGCACATGCGGACCGCACACCCTGTCGCCTACAATGCGGCGATTTCCGTGGAGCGAACTAACAAGCGCTACACGGAAGAGGAGTTGGGAATTTGGGCGAATGAAGAAGCCCGATTGATTGCGGCAGGCTTTGGTGGAAGCTTCCATATCGAGATGGCACGAATCCGACCGACCTTCAGAGGACGGTGGATGCCGTCAAAAAACAAAGGCAAAAACCTAAGTTTAAAGACGACGTAGCTCGCATCGTCCGCGAATTGACATTTACGCCGGTAAGGCATGCAGAATCCCGAGTCGATAGCCTCGATACCACGACAGCACGACATGACGGATGTCCGCTTGCAGCTGGAACGCCTGTGTGGTGAACTAGCTGAGCAAGATGGATATAACTACGGTGAGCTAAGGGACATTGACTTAGCCCTAGCAGGAGAGGACATCGAGCCAAGCTTAACGGCCTGGCTGGCGTATTTCCTGCTCGCTGCCGTCGTGTCGTGAACCGCAATGTTAATCACGAGTGCCAAAACGAAATGAGTAAGAAAAAAAGGAAGAGACTAGAGAGACGGAGGCAATACCGCCGGACTCAAGCCTGCTGGCGACTGGATCCGGGCTCTATCGCAATGGAAATCCTAAGCGGGAAGGAAAGTTCTTCCCGAGACATGCCGTCGATAAGGGGAGGAGAAGCGAGCTGCAAAAGGAAAAGACACCCAGCCTACCTCCAGCAAGGGGGAAGAAAAACCAGTTTGTGAGCTTCCTGTAACATTTGCGGACATTATATAATATGGAGGTTTAGTTACTATAAATTAATTGATGAATAAAACACTTGTTTATCGAACGTGTCAAAGAAATCAATACATATAAAAGAGTATTTCTGTGATGTTTCATGAATGTGTTACGGGAATATGTTTCTATCGTTTACACTTATAAGTCTGTTATGATTTGTGTATCGAACGTGTCAAAATTAATCAGTGTGTATCGAACAAATTGGCATAGGAGCTTGCTGATAAATTGATGATAGGCACACAAACAAGCTTAGCATACCCAACTTTACGATAAGTATCCCTGTTCTCAGGGCAAATAGACTCAGAAACATGAGCCGTTAGGAGTTCGCGGAGGCGAAGGCGTGTTCTGAGTCTGACTTCATTTGCGAATACTTCGAGCCAAGGGGGCAGGGAACTCCCTCGAGTCAAAGGCGCATTTCACCAAATTACTACATGATAGTGTCGATGGTAAGGAATTAGTCCTCAACAAGGGCTGTCGGTATTCAATGGACTGGATCCTACCTAACTCCGAAGGAACACCGGCAAAGGACTACCGATACTATCATCATGTCCATGTCAACGCGCTACCAACCAAAGTGAGGACCACTCGCGGCCGTAGAGGTTCGGGATGAAGACGAGGGAAGTAACGCACACGTGCGCTGTCGGCCTGGTTGCAACGCAACTAAAACCAACGCACACATAGTGCAGAACTGATCCAGGGAGGGGGGATTAAGCGCCATGATGCGGTTTGCACCAGACTCGCTGGAGCACTCGGAGACGCCGGGTGGACAGTGGAGAGGGAAAGGCGATACAAAGCCGGAGATGCCAATCTCCAACCTGACATTGTGGCGACACGGGAGGGTGTCCAGATCATCCTGGAAACACTAGTAGTCAGTTGGGGTATCATACGAGTCCATCGAGAAAAGATTAAGAGATAAAGCTGCAGCGGTTTATTTCGCAGTAGCTACCCGCCACAAGTTTTACTGCTGTCAACACTCCGTTCAGCCGCCGTGCCGACACTACGTAAATATTTCGCTCTGCGTATTTTTAAATTTAAAAATAGTAAAAGTGAAGTTTTTGGTGTTTTTTTAGCGTACTCTTGTGCGGATTCACAAGGGCTACACCCCTGTGCCATTTTTTTTCATAATTCTTAGTATAAATAATAATTTTAAGTGATTTAGCAAAAAAATCTTGTTTCGCTCTGATCGCGAGTGCACGTCATATCTCCGGATATCCATTATCGGGAGTGCATGCGTCCCGGTGAGACAAACGTACTATAAAAAACTCTGCTCATTTTGAGCGATTTTTAAGTGATCCACATAAAATTAAAGATTTAGTGACTTTTTATTAGTGTTACCCTAAAAAACAGTGTCTAATTTTCCGTGGATTGTGTTGTGTTGTATACCCTTTTTTTTAAATTTTTAGTATAAACATAGTTTTTAAGTGTATTAAGAATAAATCTTTGTTTCGCTCCGATCGCGAGTGCACGCCGTATCTCCTGATATCCATTATCGGGAGTGCATGCGTCTCGGTGAGACAATCGTATTGTAAAAAAACTCTGCATTTTGAGCCATTTTTCAGTGATCTACATAATATTTAAGATTTATTGATTTTTTGTTAGTGTTTACGTAAAAAACAGTGTCTAATTTTCCGTGAATAGTGTTGCGTGGTACACCCGCGGATGCGGAAAAATTTTCCGCATCTAGTGATACCTTTGGTTTGACTCTACGTGCTGAATTAGTGCCGTTTTATGACTTTCAAATTTCAACACGTGTCAAATTGTTCTAGAAGGTTCCATCGAAATTGCAGTCAGTGACCACAAAACTTAACAGAACTGCTTGAAGGACCGGTGCTATTTTAGTGATTTTCGCATAATTTTTCAAAATTTTGTATGGACACACTTGGGTGCCATATCCCATTCAAAACTTTTTCAGTTTTCTATAATCATAGTTTGACGAGCTGTCAGAATCTTTGGGTCCTCGTACCAGAGTGTCCCCCAAGTCCGAGTTCTGGACCTCAGGAAGGCGTAACTTCGTAACGGGTCAACTTTTTGAAGTTCTGACAACAGTTTTGGAGAATCATTTTCCCCATTTTTGGGGAAAATTTTAAATTTTGTGGGAAATTTGGGAAAATTCCCACAAAATACCCCACTTTTTGTTAAAAATGGATTCCGATGCAGTCTCGAGTGGCGATTCCGATGGTGGCACTCGGAAAATTCTAGCGTCACAGGAAGACCGTCGTTCGTTGATTATTCGAAAGATGGCGGCTCTGGAGAAGGAGCTCAAACACTGCAAGCCTCCGAAAAAGAAATCAAGCAAGAACCCTACACTAACGGATGTCGTAGACTTACCTGGGACGGAGTCAAATGACGAATCCGATATTGACACAGTACCCCCCCCCCCCACCTAGGACACCCGTTGCAGGCCCCAGCGGAGCTTCGATCTCCGCTATACCCTTCGCGTCCCCGAATGCCACGACGAGGAAGAGGGTGAGAATTAGCGACTCTCCAAATGAAAATCAATGGAAGGTCATCCCTGCAATGTCCAAGTGCCAGCAAATGCGTTCTATAATCTTGGAAGGCTCCAACAAGCTGAACAAGTCCGACAAGAGTGCACTGAATAATCTTTTGGATGATCTCATGTCGGACATAACCCGCCTAATGTTGGAGCTCAACACAGTCACTACTCGGAGCTCCACTATTGAAGATCTGATGAGCGCCCAACAGGACATGTCTAAAAAAATTGACAACATTGCCAAGGCTCGGCCCCCTACCGCTCCGGTGGCTGCACCCAGCTACGCTAAGGTTGCATCTGGCGCTCCGAATTCTAAGACATTGGTGGTCAATGGTTTTGAGCGCCCACTTCCACCCAAACCCTTGTCCATCAGTTCCGTTCAGCCTCCGCGCCGATACGCCACGCAAATATTTTGCTCCGCGTTTTTACAAAGTTAAAAATAGTGTTAGTGAAATTCTTGGTGTTTTTTCTGCGCAATCCCGTGCGGATTCACAAGGGCTACACCCCTGTGCCTTTTTTTCTTTAAAATTCCTAGTATAAACATAGTTTTAAGTGTATTTAAGAATAAACCTTTGTTTCGTTTTTATCGGGAGTGCACGCCGTATCTCCTGATATTCATTATCGGGAGTGCATGTGTCTCGGTGGGACACACGTAGTGTAAAAAACTCTGCTCATTTTGAGCCAATTTTAAGTGAGCTACATAATATTTAAGTTTTGTTGATTTTTTATTATTATTTTCGCAAAAAACAGTGTCCAATTTTCCGCGTACTGTGTTGTGTGGTACACCCGCGGATGCGGAAAAATTTTCCGCATCTGGTGATACCTCTGGCTTAACTCTACGTGCCCAAATAGTGCTGTTATAAGACTTTTAAATTTAAACACGTGGTCAAAAGTTCTAGAACATTCCACCAAAATCACACACAGTGACTACAAAACTTCTCAGTTCTCCTTGGAGGACAGGTGCGATTCTGTGATTTTTGACAAAATTTTATCAAAATTTGTATGGACACACTTGGGTGCCATATCCCTTCCAGAACTTTTGTTAAATTCTATAATCTCAGTGTGACGAGCTGTCACTTTCTTCGGATTTCATATCAGAGTGTCCCTCAAGTCCACGTTCTGGACCTCTGTAAGGTATAACTTCTAAACCGGTCAACTTTTTGAAGTTCTGTGAACAGTTTTGGTGACTCATTTTCCCATTTTTTTCCCCATTTTTGGGGAAAATTTGAAATTTTGTGGGAATTTCCCCAAATTTCTCACGCAATTACCCCACTTTTAGTTAGCGATGGATTCGGACGTAGTTTCGAGCGGGGAATCCGATGGTGGCATCCAAAAAATTCTAGGGTCCCAGGAAGACCGTCGTTCGACGATAATTCGGAAGATGGCGGCTTTGGAGAAGCAACTGAAGGACTGTAAGCCTCCGAAGAAGAAGCCTACCAAGAATCCCACACATGTCGTTGATTTACCCGCAACGGAGTCAAACGATGATTCTGACATTGATGCGGTACCCCCCCCCCCCCACCTAGGACACCTGCTGCAGGCCCCAGCGGAACCTCGATCTCTGCCATTCCCTTTGCGTCCCCGAACGCTTCCACGAGGAAGAGGGTAAGAATGAGCGATTCTCCGAACGAATCCCAATGGAAAGTTATTCCCGCTATGTCTAAGTGCCAGCAGATGCGATCGATTATCCTGGAAGGCTCAAACAAACTGAATAAATCTGACAAGAGCGCACTTAATAATCTCCTGGATGACCTTATGTCAGACATAACTCGACTAATGTTGGAGCTTAATACAGTGACAACCCGGAGTGCGACTATCGAAGACCTCATGAGCGCCCAACAAGATATGTCCAAGAAAATTGATAATATCGCCAAGGCTCGTCCCCCTACCTCCAGTGTTCCATTCCCGGTGGCAGCACCCAGTTATGCCAAGGTTGCATCTGGTGCCCCGAACTCCAAAACGCTGGTGGTGAATGGCTTTGAGCGCCCACTCCCACCCAAACCCCTGACAGTATTGATATACCCAGAAAAGCCAGAAGGAAAAACCTCAGAGGAGACCCAGAAGAACTTGGAAAAACTTATTAACCCGCGCTCTGATGGGTTCCAAGTGGTTAGGTTGCGCAAGATCAAGGGTGCGGGCATGGCCATCCAGGCCAAAAATAAGAGCGATATTGAGAATATCAAGAAGACTGAGTCTAAACTGGCAGCCGGTGGCTTCAAGATCGTGAGCCCCCTGGGTAGACTACCCAAAATAGTAATCTACAATGTACCTAGGTGTGAACCTGCGAAAGACCAGGAGCTGTTCAAGGAGGTCTTCGAAAATAACCTGGCCGGACAGACTACCCTCTCGCTAGAGGACCACCTCCGTACGATGAGAAGAGTTTCTCTCTTCGGGAAGAGAGAGCTGCCGACGATGAACATGGTGGTCACCTGCCACCCTGACGCCAGGCGAGTACTAATTGACAGCGGGATGTGCTTTCTTGGCTGGAATGCCTGCCGCACTCGTGACTACACAGGTGCGACAAGGTGCTATAAGTGCCACCAATACGGGCATATAACTAAATCTTGCTTGCAGGAGAAGATCACTTGTCGCCACTGCGCCGCTGTGGGACACGACTTTGAGGAGTGCCCCAAGAAAGCGCAACCCGCTGTCTGTGCTACCTGCACTAGATTCAAGAAACCGGCTGACCACCCGACCGGAGATAGGTCCTGTCCAGCCCAGAGAGCCGCCATTGACGTTCAGGTCAAAATGACCGACTATGGCTCAAATTAATTTTTTATCCTTAGGTCAGATCAACCTGCAGCGTTCCCGGATGGCCACGTTGGAGGTGCTGCGGGTCATGTCTGACCTGAATATTGACATCATGCTCATTCAGGAACAGTACACCTGGCAAGGTAGGACTCCAATTAGTTTTCCGGGGCGGTACTCGAAGTTGGCAGATCTCCGGGGGCGGGTGTCCTGGTCAACACCTCATTGATCAGCCCCCTCCTTCTGGATGGTCTCTCCAACGAGTATCAAACCTGTGTATGCATTAGATTTGGCGATATTGAGATCTTTTTGATCTCAGTATACTTTAAGTATGGGAACCCGGTAGGACCCCACATCCTGAGTTTGACGCGCGCACTCAACGCGCTTAAAGGTCGTAACATTGTTATCGGAGGTGACTTTAACGCGCGCTCACCACTATGGTTTGACACTAATGATTGTAGGACGGAACGATCAGACGCCGTGGAAGACTTGATTGCTGCGCAAGGTCTTAGCATAATAAATGAACAGAGTTCTCTTTTTACCTTCTCAAACATACATGGTGAGAGCAACATTGACTTAACTCTCTGCTCTGGGTCAGTTGCAACCAGGATTTCAAGGTGGACAGTCCATGAGTGCGAAATAAATTCGGGTCATAGACTTATTACTTATACGGTTGGTGTACACAAAACTGAGACTCCTAGATCCTCCTGGAATTTCAACACTACTAGGGCGAATTGGGATAACTTTGGGATAGCGCTACGAGATACATTAAGGGATTTTCAACATGTAGCTGCTACTGATCCGAATAATTTGGGGAATTTTTTTAACAAGGCGGTTGTATCTGCTGCCAACTCGTCTCTGGGAAGATCAAACCCAAAAACGAGTATTCGGACGCCGTGGTGGTCACCTGAGCTGACTTCGCTGAAGGGGGCCTATAAGAAAGCCTACAGGGCGCTGGGGTCGGCTAGGAGCGGCGGTCGTACGGAGGAGGAGACGGCCGCTCTCCGGGATGACCTTAGAACTGCCAGGTCGGCTTTTAAGCGGGCTGTTCTTCACGCGAAACGAGCTGCTTGGCATAATTGGGTCCAAGATGTGGGTAACGCCAACCCGTGGAATATCCACTGCGCTATTGAAAAATCCGGTAAAGGATCTGACCGGTTTTTGTCTACAGTAATTGGGAATTTTGATGGGAGGAACGCTGAGACGGTGGACGTGGCCTCTACCCTCGAGACACTTCTGGGCGAGTTAGTTCCTGTAGACTCAGTAATTGGGGAAAGTGACCACCATAAACAGATCAGAAATCTGGCACGGCTACCACCTAGGGACCTCGCCCAAGAGGACAATACGTTTAGAGTCACTAAGGCAGAAATTGAAAGCATAATCAAGGGCTTGGGTCCTAAGAAGGCACCAGGGCATGACAGGCTCAACGGCGTGATTGCGAAGCAAGTCTGGGTCCACGCCAAGGAGGAGCTCCACCAGGTGATGGACACTTGTATGAGAAGAGGGATTTTTCCCTCAGAATGGAAGCGCGGCGTGCTCCGGATTATTCCCAAGGGGAACGATAAACCATTAAGCGACGTTAAAGCCTATAGGCCAATAACCCTACTTCCGGTACTAGGAAAAATTCTGGAGAAACTTATTAGGGAACGTCTCCGGAAATCACTCTCCCCGGCCAGCGAGTTGCAGTTTGGTTTCGTCCCCGGGAAATCCACGGTGCACGCCCTGTCGTTTGTGCTCGACTGGGTGAAGGTTTGTCCAGAGAGGTACGTTGTGGCAATTTTCCTCGATATAACTGGTGCCTTCGATCATGCGTGGTGGGCAATGATACTCACGAAGGTGAAAAACAGGCAGTGTCCCAAACTCTTGTTTCAGATCATCGAGGATTACCTATCTGATAGATCCATCATGATCTCTTTCGGTGATTACTGCATCCAGCGGGAAGCAGATATGGGATGCCCGCAGGGCTCTATTCTCGGACCCGACCTATGGAACATCGCCTTCGACGACTCCTCCAGGCTACCCTTGCCTGAAGGATGTATCTCTGTCGACTACGCTGATGATAAAGTGTATCTGGTCTCCGGGGACAGCAGAAAGGAAGTGGAAGAGAAAGGCAGTGAAGGTTTGCAGATGTTCTTGGATTTTGGCAAGAGGAACAAGATGACCTTCGCTCCCCACAAGACCAAAGGTCTCCAGATTAAGGGTTATCTCAGTAGAAGTAGAAACCCGACTATCAAAATGGGAGACTCTAACATCCGCTTTTTTGATAGTGTTAAATACTTAGGCGTTACTCTGGATCGATCGTCCTCTTTTCTGGCTCACGTCAAGGATGTATCCAGCAAGGCTCAGGCTCTCTTTTTGAAGCTGAGGAGACTCTCCACAGCTGAGTGGGGTCTGCGTAATCCGGCGCTGCGAGTCCT